>OZ017738.1:387997624-388527624 GCA_963969285.1 Odontomyia ornata
GTATCTTGTTCACTGATAAGAGTTGTTACTAACAATTCGATGAGTGTAAGTGTATATTTTTGGGTATGACTATGTTAACGATGAGCGGAATGTGAGAATGTGTAATTTCCATACTATCCAGCCATAGTAGGATTTCCTATATGGAAATGGTTTGTTGGTTGTGTAGTGATTTAACAGATCTGGCCTATACTATGCAGGAATTTTCTTTAACCCTTTGCCTGCGCCGAATTCAAATCGAGCAGTTTTAGTTACATTGAATATATAAAATATAAAATCTATAAATTGACATAAAAAAAATAAAATTTATCAAATAATTTAAATTAATAAAAAAATTAATAATAAATTTAACAACCTGCTCGATTACTACAAATGGTACCAGTGCAAAATTTGTAGCGGTTGGGGACATGAATCCTGTAGCGTAAATGGGAGATTCCATTATTTGTGTAAAAATATTTTTGAAGCGTCATGACTAATTTCTTTTTGTTTTCAATTTTGGATTTCGGATAACCGTTTTTAAAGCACTTTATTACTTATTAAAATACCATAGTATTTAACTCAGTTTGCAATGACCGATCTCAAACGGCTAATTTTGTGAGTTACTTAGGTTTAAGTAAAAATTTTATCCAGAGTTTACGTGGCATGAAAATCTTTATATAATAATAATTTTTTTCAATAAAATCTTCGTTAATTTACTCTTCAATCCCTCTACAAAAGACCTTGGCTCTTTCGTAACTTTGGCCCGCTCTTTCAACGCCTATGTGTCATGAAAGAGCCGAAATTTATTTTTTATATAAATGGATAGTAAGCCTACAATATTGTTGACTTTGGGAAACATTTCACGACATTACGTACATAAAGCAATAAACAATTTTTGATGCTACACGTTATATTTTTTACTCATTTCTTTTTGGATTGTTTTCCCCTTTTTGTAAAACTGGCTCTTTCATGCCACTCTTCCCCTAATAATAATTTTCCTATAAAAACTACAAGAGGTCGCAAGACATTATAACAACAGATTCAGCGTAGACTCAAATCTAAAAAACCTGACTCTCACCAACTTCAGCCTAATTCATATTAGCACACTATTGCCAGGATGCACATTGAACAATTTCACATATAAACCTTTTGAAATTGATAGGAACCCTAAATTGCTTACGACAACCCTTGTCTAATATCGAAAAGATTTCATATTATTGCTGTTTATTACGTGCTACGTACAATCATCCTGGCCACCAAAGAAGAAAGGAAATAATACAATTTCCAACTTAGAATTCAAATCTTTAACAACTGAATGAGTAATGATTGCAAATTTGCTGACGTAGGATATGGTCAAACAGGACGAGTGGTAAAACACACGCTTGTGGGCCCCACGCTCATGAATCGGTCTAACCACCAAATTACAATTTGATGGAAGTTTTACAAGGTAGACTGATTGCTTTGTAGATTAAAAGGGCAAATTTATGTCATCAAGCTGGTTGCGGTGTGGAGAAATTCAGACAAGTCACGTCATCTCTTCCGGGTTTCAAACAGCTTGCATATATTACCAATGTAAAATGATTTATTTTGATGTTGTTCTTGACCCAAAAAGGAATTTTCTGGACTTTAGATGGCATTAAAGTGGTAATACTCGTATATTCACAGTGTATTTGTTTGATGATTTCTGCTTGCAAAAGCTACTTAAATAATAATGATCCTGGCATTTAAAGCGAAATAAATCAGATTTCAGAACGCTGATCGAAATATATCTATCCATTTAGACTAGTGGTTCTTACCTTTTTAGTGATGAGGGACCACTTGACATCCAACCGATATCTGTGCTTGTTTTTCGCTATGAGTAACGCCGAGCATCCCTGCTCGCATAGATACGTCGATGAAAACAAAGTTAAGTATCGTATTGCAATGTTTCGAATCCTTGGAAAAGAAATTGTCTTTTGGCTCCAGAAGTCTTCCAGATTAATTTCTGCCTCAAGTGTGTCCTTCAAGTTACCGTCGTGTTGCATTTCAATCACTTCTTCTTGAATTTTTTGTTGTTTTTGTTTTAAATACCTACATTCCTTAACACTCTCTCCATCACTGTTTCTTCGTCGCACAACGCTCGTGCGATCTGCATTCACATTACGTCGCTTGGTCCTTTGTGCCACACAGACAATGTTTAACACAACGGTATAAGGGGGCACACAATAAAATGTGAACTAGTCCTTTTCATGAACATCTAGTCTAAAAAATAATGATCAGTCTTCAGAGATTAAAAAAAAATTCACTATGAGTAACTGTCACTTCAGTACCTCGCCGATAGAGTCAAAAAACGCCCTAAGATACTGGGCTCATAAAAGCATAATTACAAGTCCACGCTTCAATCAGTGCTCACTAAATGCTCCCTCAGTCTTTTCTTAAATACCAAAAGTGAGTCTTTTCTTAAATACCAATTTGTGGTGGATTGTTATGTATACGCAGAGCATCATTCGTTGCATCGTTCTTTAGACGATTCATTCTGGCAAAAGGTATTACGAATTGACCTGCATTCCTCGCATTATATGGGTTGATCTGTGATACCTTAATTAATGGTGTTCGTTCCGATCCATTAGTTTTGAAATTTTTGTAGATGAACTTAGCTTTCTCCATTATAATGATTTGACAAAAGGTTAATGATTTTACCAATCGGTAAACCAAACTAGTTTTAGTAAGCATTGGCAGTTTCAGAATGTTTATATACGCTTTGGTCAGCAGCCTGGATATACTGTTTAAATGTTGCTTTGCTGATTGACTCCAAATAAGTACTCCATAATGCAATTTCAACAGGACAAACGCATTTAGAATAAGTTTCTTGATGTGCATTGGAAAATCCTCATATCTTCTTAACAATCCTATTATTGGGGCTAATTGACTCCTTAAGCTATATATGTGTGGTAACCAGATCATACGATGATCTATGATAACACCAAGATATTACATTTCTAGCACTCTTTGCAATTTTTCGCCGTTTATATTTAGTTCGACATCTATGTCTCCTTTGTTCTTTTGCTTAAAAACAAAATATATTTTGTCTTTGTAGTGTTCAATACTAGTTTGTTTCCAATTCACAACTGATGGAATTTTCCTAGATCCTCATTGATAGTGTTCACAATGGCATTTTTGTCTCGTCCTGAATAAAGTAGAACTGTGTTATCAGCATATAATGTGTGTATAGCAGGGAAAAAGTTGGGCCAAGTATTGAGCCTTGGGGAACTCCTATTTTCGTAGGTGCTTGATCGCTCAGGATATTGTTGATTAAAGTTCTCTGCGATCTTCCTTCTAAGTAACTCTTAAACAACTGCTTAGGACTACCCTGAATGCCATACGATTCAAGTTTAGGAAGCAAAAGGTCATGATCAACTGTATCAAATACTTTTTTCAAATCCACGAAAATTGCAATGACATAATCACCTCTGTCAAGTCCTAAGTTGTTGAATTGTGTGACAGAATGTAGGTCATCCAAAGTAATCCTGTTCTTTTGAAAGCCAAACTGATGTTGGCTTACGATAGAGTTTTCAACTAGGAATGATGTCAATCGATTGTTTGGTATTTTCTTAAATATCTTACTAAATCCCGTCAGCAGCGCAATCGGGCAATAGTTATTCGGGTCGAGATGATCACCACCCTTAAATATAGGAACTATTTTTGCAAGTTTTCCTTCTTTCAGAAAAGTTCCATTCCTAATATGCACGTTTATAAAATTTGCCGTAATCTCGGCTATGTCCTCCTTTATTATACTTATCTCATTCATCGTGATGCTATCGATGCCTGGCGCCGTATTCTTTTTCAATTCATTGATTACATTTAAGACTTCCCTTTTATTTGTTTGATGAATGTGAAGGATGGAATTTATTGAAATATTTGTAGTATTTAAATTGCTTGCTGAACTGGCAACGATTTCTTTAGTGATTCTTCCACCAATTATCAAAAAAGTTATTTAATGAGTTCGCCGCGTTACGTGGACTCGACAAATTAGAGAGCCCATCAGGATTCTGTTGAAAGTTTTGTGATAAGCCCTGGGTTGAAGAGTTATCCCTTACCTCATTTATTATTTTCCATATTTCACGGGAGTTGTCAGCCGCTGCTTCCATCCTTCTTGAGAAATATGAGAATTTAGCCTCTTTCACCAGTCGTTTCGATTCTAGTAATCTGTAGTAGTAATCTGAATATCACTTAGCTTGTGTCTTAAGCTTCTTATATTAGCATACATGAGTGTTAAATTTGTTCAACTTGATTGATTTGAAAGATTGGCAATCATCGAAGTTGTAGTCGGTGCTCCACCTGGCGATCAGTATTCTGCGTTGAAGCTCCGGACACTCTGCCAAGTCAGTTCTGTGAGAATGATCAGCATTATTATTGTTACTAATACAGTTGGAGCACTCCTCAATCGTGCTTTTGCAGTCCTTTAGGTCATACTTTCCTCCACATTTTACGCCTCGTTACGTTAAAGTCTTCCTTCACAAAATATGATCCATAATGTATATTAACGTATCTATTTGAAAGCCTCTCATACATGTTCCCATTTACCTGGATGATGTACAACCTTCTTCCATTTCTTGTCCGCCTACCATGTACAAGTTCCATAGAATCTCACTCCTATATATTGGGATTTAATGACTGGGTCTCATTACTGAATTCCTCATTTGAGGATTGTTTTTCTAGTCCATCGACGACAAGTCTAGGCTGTCGCAATCTGGTCTCAGCAATATCATACTCCTCTTTCATTGCCTCCATTGCTATATTAAAAAGCAAAGTAGGATTTTCATAGGTCGATGTTTTGACAATCGCCCTACCATCAAGATCTTCGACTTAAAATCAATCAGTGTTTTTTCTGTGGAAGTGTGATTTCTAGGCTTAATTATAATCCCTTTTTGCTATATTGTATTTGACCGATGCTCTAATGGAAGAGAAGTAGAATTTTTAATGATTTCGGCATATGAGGACTTGCTCGCAGACGTAGATTTATCTATTTATAATCTTACATTTGAGTTCATCTCTTCAATTTGACTTTACAAATTAATCATTAGTTGGAAGGGTTTGTCTACTTTAGACTTTTGGTGCTGAGCTCTACATCCGGCACACATCCAAATTACATCTTCAGTCATGTCCATTATAACCCAGTATCTCTCTGCCGACATTTTGATGCACATCAAGTGGAACCACTTGAGGCAGAAGCCATCACATCCCATAGCCGAATGGGTATCCTCCGGGTTTCCTGTACTTCCCAGACTTATCCTTGGCTGGTTACGTAGTCATTATAATTTCTCTTTTTTAAGTTTTTAATCAAACTGATTATTATTTTATTCTTGTTAACTTTTTTTTATTATTTACTATTTATAAATTTTTATATTACCCTCAATTTCCGGTATTTTGTATTTCTCATATTTGTAGTTAACCTTAGGGTTTTTTATTTTCAATAGTTAATGAAAAAGCGTAGAAACCCGCACTTCCAAAACAAAAGATTTTTTTTAAATTGAAAAATATAAATTTAGAATTAAATTCGAAAATTCTTTACAATAAATTTATCCATACGGGAGTCCCACTCCTAAATCAAAGCAAGAATTTCCGGTTCCGTTATTTTTTCTTCGCCTAAGTAAAACTGAAACAAATGAAATTAACGTCTTAAAAAATCGCTACTTATCTCCAACTTAATTGAGCGAAACTAGAACCACTTTAATTGCTATCCACAGCTGATTCTGAGCATATGACAATATTTATTTCTACACTAAAGACAAAGAATTCCAAGAGCCGACACTTTGACACTTCTTTGTTTTCATGTTACGTTCACTCGAGTCCAATTTTATCAGGTATCTCATAAATGTTGACAATAAAAGGATTACGGATAAATTTCCGAATACCTTTGTCGACGCAGTCAGGAAAATATCGGTTGATTTCATTTTTTAAGTTTTTCGAATGCAGGGTAATTTTCTTTTGTATTTGGAGTTTAACCTCAGCGCACTGTTCGTAAATAATTAGATTCAGTGTATCAAATACAGAATAATTTCAGCTTTTGACTTTATTGATCCATAGATCAATTTTTACGATGAATGCACTTATTTTATCTTGCGCCTTCTAACTTCAAATTTCCTGACCCTTGCAGTGTCAGATTTAATTTATTTAGCTGTGAAAAAAGACGACTTAGTAAATGAGACTTATTTGAAATTCGGTTTAACAGAACTGTTTCGACAACTCTTCGTTCTTATCAGTTAAGAATATTTGTATTTCCTCTCTCAGTTCATACATCCTCGACAACATGTTTTCTTTGAAAAGCCAATGCGCTTCCGTGGGAAAATGCATAATTACATGTTCAGAGTTCAATTTCGAGCACAATTATTTAAAGGGGCGAGTATTAAGTGCACTACTTTTAATGGATAGCAAAGCATTCTGGAAGCGTTTTGGCAACCAATGCATGACGGTGAATAATGTGGTGCGTCATAATCGCAGATTGATTTTCGGCTTTTATCAACGCTGCAAGTCCAGAGTGAACGCCAAGCATAGCAACGGCACCATCCGTACAAATCCCCGCGAGCTTTTCATACATAAATCCATTTTTCTCAAAATAATGACTTACTGCATTCATAACATATGCACATTTGGACGTCGTTTCCAGTTCTTGAGAAAATAGTTACTCCTCTTTATAGTTTTTATTTTCACGAAAAAATCTAATAAATACGAGCAATTGGCAACATTGCGCAACATCGGTAGTTCATCACATTGTAGCGCAAAATAAGGACTACATTTTATCTTGTTAATAACTTATTCTTCAACATTATTCGACATTTTTGAGATTAAAGTATCATTTGGAGTTTCATGAATTTTTTTTTGAGCTTCCTGCCTTAAAAGCTCTTCCGCGACTTTGAGCATACAAGGTTTTATTAGAGATTCAGCAATGAAGTGTGCTTTTTTAGATATGGTAATCAATTTTGAAATTTCAAACGATACAACTAATGTGTTTTCGATGTTACATAACTTGTTCCGCTGTGTCCAAGTTAAATTTTTTTTAGATTTACTAGTTTACCTTCGAAAAATTCTCGCGGATGGTCACAATAATTTGGATGTAGGGATTTCAAATGGCGCTCTAACTTTTCCGGCTTTAAAGCGTATTTAGAGAGAACCGTTATGCAAATTACACATTAAGGCCTGGTCTTTCCATTTATTTCTATTGAAGTAAAGCCCACTTTAATATAATCGCTGTTATATTTTCGTTTTGGTGACATTTTTCTGCAAATAACGTAGGCGTCAATTTATTTTGAAAGTTATCATATAAAAAATAAAGATAAGAAGACATATTTCGTTTATTTAATTTTAACAGTTTAACACAAGAGTTGACTGCTATAGCAGACAAGGGAAACAGTATAAAAACAATAACTTTTTCGATAAGTGCGCAAGAGTGCTGCGATTCAAGAAAAGCCTCATTTAATAAATTTGTTACCTAGCCAGTTGCAAGAATAGGATTTTCCCTGATTCTAGGCAGCAGAATAACTTTTTCTTAGTAGAAAGATATTTTTGTCGTGATCCTCAAAAGCTCAGTTTTTCTTAAAGTTGATGAGACATCAGTAAGATTGTTTGTAATTTTTGTTTTCTTTTAGTTATATAAAAGCATTTTGTTTATCAGAGAAGAACACTAACTAAATTTATAATTTTCACTGTCATTTTATTCGTACATTCCATGTAAAAAATATGGGGGTGTGTACTGTAGTGTTAACAATGTTACTTACGTATTTAACTCAAAAAAAACGCGTTTGAATACACAATAAAAATAAATTTAATCCCTTTGAAACACAACAAAGGTAATTTGGAATTGTAAAATACTGTCACGTGTTATGGTTCGCGGCCAATAATTTTAATGTTCCGGGAAAGTGAAAACGCAATGTCTTTTAATTTAAGTTAAAAGAGTTTATTTAATTGCAAAAATGCACAATAAACAATTTAACACTTTCACTAATTTTAATTTTTACTATTAAAAATCTAACACTTGTCCATAAATTTCTTATCCCAATTGTCTTCTAAATCACTTCACTATTACGAAAACCACTTTTCTATTACTCGAACAATATCGCTTCCCACACACTATCGCAGCTCTTATCGCGGTTGAATGAGTGATCCCCCCATTCATTCAGCTCGCCTTTATATAGGGTCTCTAATCATTCAACTCAGTTCTCGTACATTAGTGAATTAGCGGGAACATTCCAGCAGTGAGTGAATGGAGCAGAGACTCACTTTCAGATGTTGTTCATGCTTGTTGGGTTCTCGTGGTTTCGAGTAAATTCGTTTTGTTGATGTTCTTCATTGTTAGGAAAACAATTGTGACAGTAGCTCGCAGAATTATTTGTACATGTAACTCTGCCCCCACCTCAGTTCTTTTCGCCCCGAAAAGATGTGTCGCCAGTTGTAGTCAATTCTCCCTGGATGTAATATGGGGCAAGACGGTCCAGGTGCATGATTTTCATTTTGGCTCTCGGTTTACGGTGTTCCTGTATGCAATATACGAAGTCTATGATTCGCTTTATAACTCGGTATGGTCCCTCCCAATTATGCTGCAACTTTGGAGACCTACCCTTCCGTTGCTGTGGGTTATATAGCTAGACCAAGTCATCGTGCTGGAAGCCAGTAGAATTAGCCTTCAGATCATACCTCGTCTTCATGCGGTCAGTAGCCGATTCGAGGGGTTTTTGGACTGTCCGATGTATCTGGTTCAATCGTTGTCTTAGCTCACTTGCGTACTCCGAGATCGTTTGGGGTTTCTCAGGGGGTGTCCCGAACTTTTTATCAGCTGGCAGACGAATAGTCTTTCCAAAAATGACTTTGGCTGGGGCTTGGCCCGTCGCTGCATGTTCGGCAGCTCTGTACGCCATCAAGAATAGTGGGATATGTCGGTCCCAGTCCCTTTGGTTCTCGTCGACCATCTTGGCCAGGTGTTTATTGAGCGTGCCGTTGAAACGTTCGACCATTCCATTGGATTGGGGATGCAGCGGTGTTGTCCTCGTTTTTCATATTCCCAGCAGCTCGCACATTTCGCTAAAAACTAGTGACTCAAAGTTTCGGCCTTGATCCGAATGTAGTTCGCAAGGTACACCGTACCTACTGACCCAATTTAACATTAGCTGTTCAGCTACAGTAGTTGCTGGCCACTTGCTGAAATAATCGGCTACAACCAGCGTGTATTGATTTCCCCATTCGGATTCAGGAAAGGGACCTGCGATGTCAACAGCAATCCTTTCAAACGGTACCCCCACGTTATAGGTCTGCATTTGTCCTCTCAGTCGTCGTTTTGGACTTTTGACGGAAGCGCAGATTGTGCATCTGCGACACCAGTCCTCTACGTCTTCTCGAGCGTGGAGCCAGTAGAATCTTTCCCGCAATTTTGCTAAGGTTTTGTTAACTCCAAGGTGGCCTCCCGAGGATCCTTCATGCATTTCCTTAACCACGTCGTGGATTCGGCTTTTGGGTAGAATAGTTTGCATCCTATAGGAGCTGCCATCCACTGTTTCCCATTTCCGCTTGAGTACGCCAGCCTCCACCTGAAGGGAGTTCCATTGTGCCCAATAGCTTTTCAGGGTTGCGCCATGCATTGAAACGTCCTTCCACACAGGCCACCCAGTCGTCTCCTTCCATACGAGCAATGGTCCGATGTCTTCATCGGCTAACTGGGCATTTCGAATCTCCTCTGATAACCAACCTTCATCGAATTCGGCCGTTATCAATCGCAGATCAACAAGCGATAGTAGCTCGCAGAATTATTTGTACATGTAATTATTTGTACATGTAACAATATTATGGCACAATCAATCTCAGATGCCAAAAGAGCATTTCTGAGCCTAGAATTTAAGCCAAAGCTAAAAACTAACTTTTTGACTCAAACGAGGAAGAATACTCTTATCTCGAAAATCTTGACCTTGAAAGTGTGGATAATTTGATACACCTTGTAGTCAATTTGAATAGAAGAGGTGCCAAATAAAAAATTTACTGCATGCTTCCCATTTTAAGGTCCAGAGTTGTGGGCAGGTAAAATAAACTCCATATTAATAAATCACTAGTCAAATATGGGTTGTTATAAAGAGGTGAAACATGGACTTTGATAAGCGAATCCGAAAATCCAGAAAATCTACAGCCTAGTATCACAAGAAATAAAGCGAAGACCACGAATTACAACGATGAGTTGTATGAATTATTTGACCATCCACTAGTATCTGACTGCGTAAATTTACGTAAAATGCAATATGCCATATAGAAAGACTGGAAAAAAACGCACTGCTCAAAAGAACATTAAAGGATAGTCCACAAGGTAGACGTCCAGTGGAAACACTGAGGACTCGATAGGAAGTCACAATACAAGCTGATGACAGATCCTAGCTGGAGGTGATCAATTGGTGAATGACGTTGCAGAACCATGGTGATTGGGGGAAGCCAATCATGAAGGCAAAGGTCGTTAGGCTTTCCTGCTATAGATGATGATACCAGCTGCAATTGGCTGGCTACGTGAATTGTTTGGATAAACGATGGGTAGCCAAAAAGTATTCATCAAGAAAACGGAAGAGTATACACCAACCGTAAAGCCGAGGAAAAGCTGATCTTACTCGTTCGTTCATTGCTGCTCAGATTTTGAGATTTGAAGATGCAGTCGATAGACCATGATAGTCGCCCGTCTCTCTCTCCTGTCATGAATTCAATGAGTGGCATGCCCTTACCAGATCTGTTTCATGGATGATTGCAAGATAACTTCCCAATTTAAAATAGTTAGTAGACTTGTGGTCTATCAATTTAAATATAGATATTAATATTTTCATAACTCTTGTGAAACTATTTGTATTTACATTAGCGCATTTAGTACAATTTATTGCTTTTGAAATGACGTTACTGTATAGGCAATTTTTGCTAAATAGCAAAATCTCTGCCACCCATCAATAAGGTCGACCTAAGTTTTTTGAGGATGCCTCTTTGCTCCATGGTAGTGTAACTTCTAGTAGTAACAATATTGTCAGCTTGACTTAGTTTTTTTAATATGTTTGTGCATAGACGTCATGCACCTCCAGTCTCAGTAAAAGAGTGTTGAACAATATGCTCTATAGCAGCGGTAAAAGGAAAAATCCTTGAGGGCATTATTTTGTTATTGCGGAAGTAGTTGTTGCTTGGAAATGTTGCCGATTCTACGCACTCATATGAAGAATTGCGGTACACACACACAGGCTCAGTAAACACTATTATTTCCCATAAAGTCCCTTCCAACTTCTCTTTGATTTTTAACATAAACGACTGAATGCTAATTTCACAGAAGTTCCTTCATTTCTGTGGGTTTTTTGCAAAGCACGCAAGAGTTAAGTCTCGTTATAATAACTTTAGCAAAAACCAGGTACAATTGATAAGGATTTAAAGTTGAGACTAGTCCCTTTTCTCAGTTTTCAGAATAAATAAAGCTCTGATTTCTTGACAAGGATTTATATGCCAATGCTACGCATGATTAAAACAAATTTATCAAAAGCCACAGTCAAGAGATGGTTCGCTCGCTTTCGTTAGGTCGACTAATTACTGAAAAAGTAGATGAAATCATATAAAAAATTGAAGAAGAACGACACATAAGCAGCCATGACATTGCTAGAGAACTGAATATCCATCATCAAACCGTTCTGAATCATTTGCGTAAGGTTGGATACACAAAAAAGCTCGACGCATGAATTAACACAAAAAAACTTGATCGACCAAATTTCTATTTGCGAAATGCTAATAAAACGCAACGAAATCGAACCATTTTTGAAGCAAACCATAACCGATAAACAAATGGGTAAGATACGAGAATGTCCTTCGAAAAAGATCATGGTCACAAAAAGGTAAATCATCATAAATGACTTCAAAGCCAGGATTGACACCAAATAAGGTAATGCTGTGTGTATGGTGGGATTGGAAGGGAACTGCTTATCATGAGGTTCTACAACCTGGCCAAACACTCAATTTTGCTCTGTATTGTCAGCAATTAACCAGATTACAGAAAGCAATTCAAAACAAGTTGGGTAAACAGACCTACGCTCATGTCAGAAGGGTTTTGTATTCAATTTACAAAATGCAGTCACCAGATCGAATTAAATCAAGATACCTATCAAAAATAATTTAATTGGAGAAAATATGATATACGAAGATCATACTATTATTAACAAAGTTGAACGAATTTAGACTTCTGAGGATTTTGTTATTGTTATACTCATAAATATCTCCCTTGATAATTATTTTAGATGTCCATTCGCGAGGGAGGAAACACATTTTTCATGTATTTCCCCCCCTGTGCCCCCAATGAAGCAAAAACTGGCAGTTTAAGGACTATCTTGAAATGCCCCCATAAAAACGTTCATTTCATACTCATATCGGCTACGTTTGATAATTTTTTTTCAGGGGCTACTCTCTTGTACTGTAATCATCGATTCATGGCCAATTTTTCCGAATCCTTTTGCTAGGAGCTCTCTCCCGCCTCCTTGACTTGTTTCACTTATGAGCATTAATTGTAGGTACTCATCTTCAGTCATTCATTAAATTTAATCAAGTGTTCAAAGCATGCACCTTAAACGTTGAAGTTGGGAAAAAATAACTCAAAATTATCCCATCTTCGTATTTAAAACAGCCACTATTTTGTTTTACGATTACTGATACCACTAGCTGAACCGATTCTCAAAGATCTACATTACACCTATAATTCCTGAAATCAATCTTATAAATAGTCATCTACGTACTGAATTTCATAGAATCTAAGGGTACCGTTATGATTTTATTCAAGAAAACATAAAATCGATAAATCATACTATTACTAACAAAGTTGAGTGAATTGCGACTTCTCACGTATTTGTTGTTGTTGTACTCACCAAGGCCTACATTCCTGATTTTTTCCAAATTTTTCGGATCACAGGTGTCTAATCGCAAGGGGGGGACACAAATTTTTCGTGTATTTCCCCTCCCTGTGCGCCCCTCAAAGCAAACTTTGCCAAACTAAGACCTGTTTTGAAAAGCTCTCATCAAGACCTTTCATTTGATACCCATATTGGCTACCTTCAATGAAATATTTTTTTTGGGGGGCCACTCCCCTATATGGAGAGGCCCCCCTTAAATATCTTATAAAATTTTTTTGTAGTTGAACTTTATAGAAAACACCACTTTACACTTGATGTTTCTAGCTTAAGTAGTTTCCGAGAAAAACTGCTGTGACACACGGACGGACGGACGGACAGACAGACGGACAAACGGACAGACAGGACGCGATTTTAGTAGGGTTTTCTAAAATCATTTTACAAAACCCTAAAAAGCGGCCAGAATTGATCCATAGAAAGGGCGTTGTCTTCCATCATGACAATGCCAGACCAGACACATCTTTGATGACCCCGCAAAAATTGACAGAGCTTGGCTGTGAAGTTTTGACGCATCCACCGTATAGTCCAGACCTTGCACCATCAGACTACAATTTGTTTCGGTCTCTGCAAAACTTCCTTAATGAAAAGAAATTCACTTCAAAAAGGGACTGTGAAAATCACTTGGCCAATTTTTTCGCCGATAAACCACAGAAGTTCTGCATAGATGGAATAATGGCTGTACCCAAAAAAATGTCAAAGGTCATATATAATATTGGACAATATGTACTTAAAAAAATTCATTTTAAATAAAAGAAATATTCAATCAAAAAATGGTAAAAAAATATTTAATACTTTTTAGACTTACCAATATTTATTTATATGCTGAGAAACCTCAACAGTACACGAAATCTATAAATTTAACCTTTATGCTAGTCAGCAGCATTAAATTTGTTCATAAATCCAATCTACATTAATTTCAGCAATCCTTACCAACAAAGTTTCTGAATTGTAAATGTTGAACCAATGCAGTCGAGTTCAAAGGATATTCGAACTTCTTATCTTAGGCTTGCCTATATGCATACATAATATATGATAGCAAGACTGTGCAAATCGAGAACATAATGATTCTTAGCTAGATATGGAAACGCTTCAAGAGGAATGAAAGCAGGTTTAAAAAAATACGCAATGTATCTTCAGTAAAGTGGCATTGCTTCAAAATCTTTGGATTTTCTTACAAAGTTACAAAACTCTCACTGTGGTCCCGAATAAGACTCAGTATGAATATATTATTTTTAGTACCTTTACGGCATGATAAACTCTTGGATTGGGTATATAGTGTTTCCAATCTACCGGCCTTCCTATACAAACCAGTTCAAGTACAAAAACATTTCTCTCCAATAACTTCAGGTATTTCCATCATACTGGCACTTATGTTAGACCAAATTTGACATCCATACTCGTATGTCAAGATTGGTCTTATCAAAGACTTGTAACAGATAACTTTGACCTTTTTGTCAATGCGTTGGGAATGAAAGAGTCATCGTATGGACATGAAAGCTTTACGTGTTTTACTAATAAGATTTTAACATGTTTGTTATAATATAATGTTCCAAATGAATACCGCGCAGTCAAACCCATTCAAATGGGTCTTATAAAACGCCTGTTCTGAACTTTTTTCACCAGCCATAGTCAGAAAATCTTTCCAATTGCGTTTCAGGTCTTCATTGATAGATCACAGCATCGTTCGAATCAAAATTGGCTCGAATTTCTGCCCATTAACTTTCATTTGCCAATCATTCACGAAAAACTAAATGCTGTTGAACATTTCTTGAAGATTCTTTTGAATAACCGATTATCCAGGATGATCAACAAATGCCACTAATGGTCACGAAGGCGACACTTAAAACCAAAATCTTTCAAAAAATTGCGAAAAAAGATTGAGAAAATTAGAGGCGCAATTACTGTTCCTGGCTGTGGGCAGTTCAAGACCTTAAAATCACGCGTTGTTATTAGACCTCCATTTTTTATGAGGAATAATTTTTCATATAACATATTTCATATCGTGGCGGCAAGGTCTGAAAAGAAGTTGTCTCAAAAGAGCTTAAAAATCAGTTCAGTATACTTAATAGTGTATACTTTATCGACGGATGCTTCCATATCGAAGGGACACGTTCCGATGCATTCTCTATCGCTAGCCCAACATAGCATAATTTGTAAGGAATGAATAACCGATAGTCTGGTTTATTATTGCCCAGAGAATCAACGTTTTACTGCAAATCTAGTTGCTCATAGAATAATAAAAACAAAGAAATTTAAGGATATAATATTGGAAACGAAAACAATAAAATGGCCAATAACCTGCTAAATGGTAATACTTTCCTTCAACTTTAGAATTTCTGTTTCAGTCAAATTTGCAGTCATCTGTATCGTTATTGAAGGCAACATCAGTGTTGTGTGGCAGATATAGCGTAAAAGCTCCGACAAATATTGAAGTTTATGCTTGATGGAATTGAATAAAGTATGCATTTTATAAGACGAATGGATGGTTGCAGTGCAAGGTGGAAAAAGGAAGCAGACGTCAACTTGAAATACATGAAGGAAAAAAATAAAACTTTCCATGAAGGAATCGAATCGAAATCGAAAGCATTACTTGATTCGGTGCAACGAACCATTCACAAGAAGCGAAAAATGATTGCAAAGTTGATATTTGAATGGATTTGACGGTACGATGCAGCGACAAACTAGAGTGCAATATCCCGTTAGCTTAGAAAATTTGGTTTTCATTCTAAAGAAAAGGATGATGGGGAGGAGGAAAAACTTGTGTTGCATACAATTCTCAATATTTTACAAACAGAGGGAATATATCGTTTCAGTGCATGGAAGAACTGCCATTCGGGAAATTTTCGTGATTGAGTTGATGTGGAAATGTTACTTTTGACTGAGAATTCTTCAAGATGTAGAACGCTACAGTGAAGTTTCCGCTATGTGTACTGGAGGATGACGTAAAAGATGAAGCAACGTTTTTCACTATTTTTGCTTTGTAATCTAAAAAATATTTAAGTTACTTTACTTAAACAATACAAATAGACATCCATTTTTAATCTACAATAATTATTCAAAAACAATGAACATTATTCTACTTATTTTACAATGTAATTCTAACTTCTAATTAATTCCCTTTTATATCGTAAAACCTAACGATCCACGTGCAGATTACCTGGCTCATCGATTGATGAATTTCTATCCAGAAACTGACGTCCCTCCATCCACCAGTCTATTAAACCAAAAACCAATTCGCCTTAATATCATTTCAACAAAGTTTCAAAAGAAGTTTATGATTCGAATCATCCATAATTAAGATCCATAAAATTGACATAAAACATTGTGCACCGTCTACAGAAAACATTTCGCTGTGACTCAAATAACTCCTCGTTATACTCGTATTATGCATACGTAAGGACCCGGAAAGCAGGGAAAACCCATCATTGCGCGGATGAACAGAACGGGAAGGATATTGAGAAATGAAACGCGGAGGGTGGGATTTGATACTTTTGCGTTGCTATATTCACAAGAAATGTAAAATCGTAAAAAAACACTTAAAGAAAAAATAACCCTTGAGTAACATCGTATTGTGAGGCGAAGTCAATTGACGAGTCGACAAGAAACATCAATGGAGAGTGAACTCACCCCGGAAAACTTCTATGTGTATGGTTTTTGGTGGATCTAATATTGTTTGAGTTAGATAGAGTAAATATAATGAATTGAAAGGAAACGGTGTTACACCAATTCATCTAATTACCATTTTTCAAGATTTTCATAAAACAAGATAGCATCTCGGAAACCAGAAATTTGAAAACTGAACATTATTAATAGCCCTATTTTGAAATATAGTTAAATCTATGAAATCCTAATTTACATCAACAAAATATTGATATTATTCACTTACCTCTTAACCTTGAAGGAAACTACAATACAATTACAATCCCAACTCATGATCACAGTCTGGATAACAATCTTCAAATCGCAGACGATTACTCCTTCCGCCATGAAAGACTTCCTATTGCACAAACGGGTGTCTTTCATGGCAAACAGACCACTTGACGATCCAGTGGAGCAGTAGTGCAATGAGTATTGCAGTCGCAATTTTCCTGCTACTACCTAAAAGGGTGGTACGCATCGTCGCTTCATGTTTAGTGTCTGTCATACGTACACCTCTTCTTACAAGGATTATACCCGTAACAGCATGTACTAAGTAAACTTACTCGAATACATAATATGCATACATTATTTCAAGGGACCTTTTACTTTTGTATTATTAAGAGACTATAATCGAGACACTAAACAAAGCTAATCAAGATTTTAATATGTTGCTTGCGAAAGGGCTTTTTCGTTTGCAGGAGTGAGACTTGAGTAAAGAGAAAGTAGTTGCAAGAAAGTTTGTAAGAGGGACAAGTTTTGTAAATATTTGAATTAAGGATAAGGAAATCGAGTGAATCCAAATGATTTATAGTAGAAAACCATTTGAAAAGAGTATTCTTAGGCGAAGGACAAAAAGATTAAGTTTGCAAACGAATAATTCATTATTTCGGAGGGGAAAAAGGAAGTTTTTACCATGGGTATTTTGAGAGAGAAATGATTAAAGAAAATAATTTATGAGTTTTCTGTCGTCTAAAATTGTTATATTGAGTACATGTGACAATTCTAAGCAGAGAGGTTTGTGATTATGTGAAGGGGGATGTTACTAAACTGTTGAGAGTTTTCTTGCAAAATCGAACCATTTACTTTTTTTGAGCTTTATGAGTTTGGACGGAATTTAATTAGTGTAAGGACCACAAGCTCTTCAATAAGACAAATTATTAGCATTTTTTAAGAGCTTGGCGTTAAAATTAAATAAAAATGCAGTGAAATTAAAAAAATCAGTAAACTGATGTTTGTCATTTGGTGATTTATCAGCAGGGAAGGAAGCAAGTGTCAGATAAGTTGCCATCTAAAACTATTTCTCAGTATATCCATTGCTGCATGGTATGTGTTAGTAGTTGCAACCAAACCAACTTAAGCTCAGGAAAAAAAAGAATTGAAAATCATTAATGTACTATATACAATCAAAGGTGACCATATATGGTTTGTGGACAGACTTCCATACCAGTCCGCAGACGCTATATGGCCTGCTTGACCATACAATACCTA
Organism: Odontomyia ornata; assembly: GCA_963969285.1. NCBI lineage: Eukaryota > Metazoa > Arthropoda > Insecta > Diptera > Stratiomyidae > Odontomyia > Odontomyia ornata. Next base: position 388,015,651 of record OZ017738.1, read on the forward strand.
ATCTGTTTGGAGCTGTGGACTATGGAGAAGGTCTCATATTTAATTGGTACATTGTGGGACATATAATAAGGATTAAAAATAGCGTCAGGATGTAGGGAAGTACTCAATGTTTCTTTGTAAAGGGTATGAGAAGGAAAAGTGTATAAAATCAGAAAAAAATCTTTGTCAATTTGATTATGGACGATGATGTCGCGGGATGTGTTGATGTTATGAAGAACCTGCAATGGAAGTTTGCTGTTGTATAGCTACAGACGAAGCTGATAACTATGCTACGTTTACGCCCATAAATTTTCTCACAACATCTGTTCGTGCTTGCAGAAGTGAGCGTCTATTTTGAAGGTTCAATATTTTGTGAATGTACAGCGCATCTCTTACGGCTACTCCAAAAATCACAACAACAGCAACCTTCTTGTACCATGCAAGACTTCCACGAATCGGAGAATAATCACTAGCTAGCTCATCGGAGTGTCAAGGTGCTTTTAGAGTAGGTAGATTGACAGTAGACCAATTGTTCACCGACAAGCAGGTACTTGAAAAATGTTCAATATAGACGTACACAATATAGACGTACACAATATAGACGTACACAAAATTTACGTTGACTTTGAGCAAGCATACTTCAGTGTTGATCATAACGTACTGTACCAAATAATGCTTTGCTTTGGCATTCCAGCCTAATTAGATCATCTTACCAAAACGACAATGACGTCGACGACCTCCCAAGTCCGCATCGATAACCAGCTCACCGATACCTTTGATACAAATATCGGACTAAAGCTAGGATATGGTCTGGCCTCATTGCTATTAAATTTGCCTCTAGAGTACATCATAAGAAAGCTACCTGTCAATACACATATCAGCACTTTATCACGGTCATTAACAACTGCCAAAGAACTTTTCCTGAAACTCGACAGCGAAGCAAAGCTAGTGAGGCTACAAATCAACTGGAATAAAATATAGCTCATGATGCAGTCGAGAAAAAATTCCTCAAAGTACAAAATATCATACTTGGCGAATACAGTATCCAAAATGTGAGCAAATCCGTGCATTTAGGCACAAAAACAACAGGGACCGCTAATGAAAGAGACGTAATACTCTGAAGAATACTTTCCGCAAATAAAATGTTTATATAGTTTTGACGATCTTGAAGACTAGTTACATACACAGGAAAACAAAGTTCCAACCATACGAATCTTTGATAAGACCTGTGTTATGCAATGCATGTGAAACATGGACCCTAACCCAAACATTCACAAACATATTGAACGCCTTTGAGCGAAGGGGTTTCAACGATTCTAAGACTGTGGAAGCTACAATGAACTAGCCTTTTAAATGGTATGCACGAACAACAGATACGCAAAAAGATATTTGTTGCGAGAACTGAAGGCCGGAGGCCAGTGGAGAAACCGAGGGAACACTAGTCTGACTTGATCGACGAAGACAGCTCATCGCTGCTCGGGTTTCAAAATTGGAATCCACGGTCAATTGACTGAGAAAGTTGGAGGCGCTATTTGCAGGAAGCGAAGGCCCAGAGAGGCTCTAGGGCTACGAAGAGAAGAAGAACAAAAAGAACTCATCAGAAAGGTCGATGCCTTGTTTTCGGTTGCTATATTCCAAAATCATATTTGGCTTTAGTAGTTCATTTTCCTTAGTAGTCATAATCTGTTCGTTATCGTGGCAAGCTGAGATTATGAGACCATATCTTTTTTCCTTCCATTTCAAAACTGCCACATTTTACTGTTGAGCCGCGATATGCTCTCCTCTTTTGAGCCTCTTGTTTTTTACAAATAATTGCAGTTTTTTCATAAAGTGCCACAAAGATAGATTATGGTAGACTTGATTACATGTTGTCTGCAATTATCATTTTTCTTTGGTTCAATAGTTCATCACACAGTTCAAGGACAACACTTCCCAGTTTATCGAAATTGAACATTTTGGGATCCTGGCCATGATACACTTTTTACTTCCGAACATATCTGTCATGAGTTATTGCCTTCTAAGATTTTAAGCCGTACTTATGGGTTTTGTTTGAGCAATACTGATGGATAGCTAGTTGCCCTTAAAAAGGCACCATCGACTTATCGACGAAAATGGATCTTTAAGCATAAGTAGTTTTCTACAATTTTTTCATTAAGATGTCTACAATGCGTTCGACCTTATCTTTTTCTTCTTCCTAGCGCTACAGCCCATCTCGGGCCTTCACTTCCTGCAAATAGCGCCTCCAACTTTCTCGGTCCACTGACAGCGTCCCCTAATTCCGAAATTCTAGCAGCGATGAATTGTCTTCATCGACCGAGTCAAAACAGCATTTCTTCGGTTTCCCCACTGGTCTTCGGCCTTCAGTTCTCCCACCGAATCTCGTTTTGAGTATCCGTTGTTCATCCGTACGACACATGTGGCCAGCCCATTGCAGCTTCCGCAGTCTGATAATCGTTGAGACCTCCGGCTCGCCAAAAATTTCTTGCAGCTCATGGTTTTTTCGAATTCGCCATTGGTCCCAGTCTAGCTCCGCTCCGATTATTTGCCTCAGGACCCGTTGCTCAAAGGTGTTCAATATATTTGCGGATGCTTGGGTTAAGCTCCATGATTCATACCCTTAGCATAACAAAGGTCTTCTCATAGATTTGTATATTCAAAGCTATGTTTTCCTGTGTATGCAGCGGATGTTCAAGATCGTCAATACTGAATAAAATATTTTATTTGCGAGATGTATTCTTTGGTATATTTCGTCTCTTTCAATGCCCGTTTTCATTATTTTGACAGCTGAATACACAAATTCGCGAACATTTTCTATACTGAATTCGCCAAGTGTGATCTTTTTTGTGTTTGATGTATTTTTCCTCGGCTGCGTCATGAGATTTGTTTTATCTTCATTGATTTGTAGACCCACTAGTTTTGCTTCGCTTTCGAGTTTCAGGAAGAGTTCTTTGGAAGTTGTTAATGACCGTGACAAAATGTTGATATCGTCCGCATAGGCTACTACTTGGCTCAACTTGTATAGTAACGTACCTCGCGTATCGATACGTAGCTTCCTTATGATGAACTCCAGAGCCAAATCGAATAGCAATGAGGCTTGCTTTTGCCCGATATTTGTATCAAAGAGATCGGTGAGTTGTTATTGATGTGGACTTGGGAGGTCATCGACGTCATTGTCATTTTGGTAAGAGGGACTGATTTGGCTGGGGTGCCATAGCAAAGCATTATTTGGTACAGTATGCTACGATCAACATTGCCAAATGCTTGCTTAAAGTCAACGAAAATTTGGTGTAAGTCTATGTTAAACTCCCAGCACTTTTAAAGTACCTGCTCTTAAACCACCTCGATACTACCCAATAATATTGTTGGCGTATGATCCAATTTTATTTTTTCAGATTTTAGAAAATATTTTTACACCGTACAAAGTAGTCATGTGCCTCAATAATTTTCGCACTGTACCTTGTCACCTTTTTTGTGGATAGGGAATATAATTGATTCGCTCCACTCTCTCGGCATATATTCTTGTTGCCAAATGTGCTGGATAACTTTGTGAATAGCTTGATGAAATCCGCTGCCACCATATTTGATGAGCTCATCGATGTCCGGCGCTTTATTATTCTTTTGGGCTTTGATGGTGGAACAAACTTCATCCAGAGTTAGTGGGGCAAATGGATGCTCTCTGCAGACATCTATAGGCTCCGACGTTTTGGAGCTTTGCGGAGGATTAAGGAGGTTCTTGAAATATAATGCCCATTTTTCTTTAATCTTGATTATATTGCCGCTGTCATCACGACAGAGCGTGGTTTTGGGCTGATAACAACATTTCAGGCTTTCCACTACTTTGTATGCTTGTCTTGTGTTATTGCTCGCTAAAGTTAGATCTATACTTCGCAATTGGTCGTCATAGTATTTTCTATTCTAAATCCTAATTATCTTATTCGCTACTCTTCTGAGATTTTCATTGTCTTCTCTCTTCATCTTGGTTATCCTACCTACGTTTTCTTTGAACGCCTGATTCTTGTTATCTAACGCATTCTGGCACTCATCATCGAACCAATAATTCCTCTGGCGCCGGGCTTGACGTCCGTTCGTCTGTTCTGCTGTGGTCCTGATAGCCACTTTCACTTTCATCCAGAGCTCGTTGCTCTTCTTAAACGATGTGTCTGATAAGATGGGAGCCAGCTGGTTGTCGAGGGTCCCCGTGAAATTTTTGTCCATAGACGCCGTTTGGAGCCTTTCGATGTCGAATTTTTGTAGCGGGCTGGTCTTCATCAATAATACCTTTGAGATCAAGTATTGATCTGAGTTACAATTGGCTCCTCGATATGTATGGACGTCAGGTATGCTCGATGCCTAACGTTGTTTGATCAGAACATGATCGATCTGGTTTTGTGTGTTGCCATCTGGTGACACCCAAATCATTTTATGAATGCGTAGATGTGGGAAGCAAGTCGAACCTATCACTAGATTTCTGCTACATGCAAAGTCAATCAGGTGCTAACCGTTGTCATTTATTTCATCGTGAAGGCTATATCTCCCAGTTGTTGCCCGATGAGATAGCTCATTGCCAATCTTAGCGTTGAATCCACCCAGAATTATTTTTGTGCCGTTGGTTGGCAATGAGTCGTCCAGTTTTCCAGGTGATTGTAGAACGTTTTCTTAGTTTCTTCGTCTTCTGCGAGGAGGTCTATCAGCCAGATTTTGAAGAATTTCACTTTTATACAAATTTTACTCAACCATCTGATTATTGCCTTGAAATAAATAACGTACGTTTTGAACTCCCTATCCACAATGAAGGCCACTCCAAATTCTCGTTTACCAGTAGGCTTCCCACTTTTGAATATTGTGTGCGATCTTATGTCTTGATTATCATTACCAGTCCAGTTCGATTCCTGGATTGCCAGTATTTTCAATTTATATTGACTAGCCAGTTGTAAAAGGTCATTAACAGCGCCAGGGTGATTGAATGATCTGGCATTTTAAGATCCAATGCCAAAGTCCTTTTTTCGTTTGCGAGGTCGTTGCCGTGTGTCCAATCCATTCCGATGCCCATCTGCAGGTTTCGAAACATTGCAGGGTTTTACAGAGACGGGGAGTTAGCCCGTCACCCATCCTCCATTCCGGCGACATGGTTACTACATAGATTCCGTTATCAGGCCCGGAAGATTCGCCTACACCTTCATACGTCCCCACCAAGAAGGTGTATGTAGGATTTAGTAGCAGAGCTGTAGATGTACTTATGATTATTAACATTTCTCAGCATTTAATGTTCCATTGTTGGGGAACCAGTAAACCCAATTTGCGACCCCGAGAGCATTCACTACCATATAATTGGGGGGCTTCAAATGAGGGATCATGAAAGCTATGGGTTTGGGAAACAAGGGGTTCCCTCCTCATTTCTTAACGGGCCTAGAACCGTCTACGGCGGAGCTGATTTGACCTTATACAAGCGATCATTTCATCTCTTTTCGCCATTTTATCTACAAATGCCAATAACGTATTATGGACACCAAACGATTGTACGAAACTTGTATCACGTGCAACAGTGGATGATAAATCAATTGGGTAGACAGAGCTACATTCATGCCAGAAGATTTTCGTATTTAGCCTACAATACGCGGATATTTAGAATGATTTAATTTGGGTAAAACTTTTATGACATGCGCAAAAAATTAAATTCTTACCTTAAAAGAACTCCATTCTAACCAGCCAATAATTTGTAACAATATTGTTGAAATCATTCACTGACCGTTATCTTAAATGTATATTTGTTATTCATCTTATCTGAAAATTTAGAGAATAATCAATCAAAAGTGTAGTTTTTGGTTAGGTAGAAAGCCCATGTAGTAGAAAAACAGTACATAATTAGTGTAATCGGAAAAAAGTCAAATGTTTATAACCTCTATAAATTTTATTAAGACTTATAGAAATATCAGAATCTATCAAAAAACTACACAAAAGGCTGATTTCACCAAATTTAATGATACTTGTATAGTTTTAATTGACAAAAAAGCTGTGCCCTACTATTGTTTTCAAAGTTCAACGAATTTCAACCACTAACTTATTTGTTACTGAATGTACTTCCATGATTTTTAGAGCCTTGTGAAAGATATTTTGCAAAACTCTATTATTTCCACGTCCTGTCTGTCCGTCCGTCTATCTGTCTGTCCATCTATCCATCTATTGTACGTCCCGTCTGTCCATCAATCTGCTCGCCTATCCATCTGTCCATCTATTCGCGGGTCACAAGAAATAACTTCAGAAACTATAGCAGCTACAATGCTCAAATTTTGTGAAAATGTCAGAAATGGCGGTCCCTGATAAAATTAACTCTTACCAAATATTTCAAAATTTGTTAAGAAGATCTCTCTTCTAGCAAAGTGGACATAACATTTTTTTCATCAAATGTAGTCAAGGAGGGTATCACATAAGGTTCCAAAAGGAGACAAAATATATAAACAATGTTTGTGTCCCCTCCTCTCACGAGAATCTGAAAAAAATCATGAAGTTAGTTCTATATGAGTACAAGGGCAACTGATACCTGAGAAATGAAAATTCACTCAACTCTGTCAATAATAAAGGGCGTTCCAACCATAATACACGATATTAATCATGTGTCACACCTCAACGTCAATTTTTTCACCCAACTTAATTTGACATTTCTTTGTTTCAGTGCTTGACAAATTCAATCATGGTGAGGTACACAATTGAACAGCGCCTTAAGGTTGTTGAAGCCTTTTCCGGAAATGGGCGTTCAAGTCAAATTGCCTTTCGTGCACTTCGTGATTTTTTTGGTCAGCATAATCGACCAAATATGTTTACAATCGGGAAAATTATGCGCAAATTTCAGTGAACCGGGTCTGTAAAAAATGTGAAATCACCTGTGCATGCTCGCCCAGTTCATCCTGTGGAAAACATTGCTGTAGTAGCTGCTGTGTAGCAGAAGTGTCGTCAAACTCAACTCGTCGTCGTGCCCAACAATTGAATATTTCCTGAACATCACTGATGCGAAAATTGAATAAAGATTTAAATTTACACGCTTATAAATTTCACCTGACTCAAAAGCTGAAGCCTACTGACCATTTCAAGCGTCGGCAATACGCCGAATGGTTGGTTGAACAAACAGAAGGGAATGGTGACTTTACAAAGAAAATCATCTTCAGCGACAAAACACACTTGCCAGGTGATGGTTACCGCACTCAGCATGCTATGACTCATCACCATAAGAATTTCTAGCCTTACAGACATACTGTTTCTTGGAGGGCTCACTAGCTCTTCGTCCACATAGCCATATGGTCCCATAGAAATTGAAGCCGCTATAACTTCGTTAAATACTATTCGATCTTTTTGAAATTTTCAGGACGCGTTTATCTTAAAAAAAGCCATATGTGTTTTTCTTGTATTTAAGGGTATCGCTACGCTTTTATTCAAGATAATGTAAAATTTATAAACCATACTATTACTAACAAACTTGAGTGGATTTTAAATTCTCACATATTAGCTGTTTTTTACTTATAAAGGCCTATATTTATGATTTTCCTCAGATTTTACGGATGGAGGCCGTACGTGAAAATTTCGTAAATTTCTTACTGATAAGGTCATATAAAGACTTGTTTTGAAAAGATCTTTTCCAATGATACCCTATTCGACTATCAATGGTCAAAAAATATTGTTGGAGGGTCACCTCCCTATATGAAGAGACCTCCTTAAATTTCTTTGAAAATTTTTTTCACTACAAAACTTCCAAGAAGTTACCTATTCTGACTTTTCTGCAAAGTTTTATGGTTGAAGCTTCTATATTTTCGGAGAAAAACTGATGTGACATACAAACCGACGGACGGACAGACAGATACAGGTCGTGATTTCAATAGGATTTTATATTTCAGCTCAAAACCCTGAAAATTAGGGTATCGGTTCTAGTGAAATTAAAATGACGGAAATTAAATGACACCAGTCATCAAGTTGACTCTGATAAATTTCTCTATCTCTTCCTTAGTGACTACTTTCCAATGATTTAAATGACCGCTAGGATTAGGAGCAGTAGATTTTTCAGCGTACGAGTTTGGCTGTTGTGCGAAATATTATAAAAGATAGCAGCATTTTCAGGAATGTGATCAATATGTAAAAAGTTTTCACTGGTAGAATCTTCATTGTGCAGTGGCCGAATGTCTTAGTCCCAACCTTTATTCTCGTCATGTTGCTTCATCTGATAAAATCTGTAGTTGGTATTGAAGCATAATTTCTTGGTACTCAAACAGTTGGCGGTAAGGCACAGTTACTCTCTGAGTAGCCCAACATAAGAGACTCCACTTATAACAGTTTGTATTACCCCCTTGCTAGCAACCAAGCCATTCGGCACCGGTCGCATACACCTTGGGTTAGGGGGTGAGGTCTAAGACTCGGATTCATGGATTTATGGTCAAGGGAGTCACGGGGAGCCCTCCTTCTTTCTCAAAACGGACTTGGGAGCATCTTTAGTGGAGTACGTTACTCTCTTCCATTAGCTGTGCATGTCTCTGCTGGTATCCGTAATAACTATGTATTTTTAACTGTAGCTCAAATATGCGATTTTTAAAGATTTTTGTAGCCCTCTAGCGGCCCTGTTTCATAGCGAGTGTTGATGAAACATGGATTTATAGATTATTGAAGCAAGTCTTGAATTGTAAAAATGATGAAAATCAGATGATAAATTGTATAATCGAAAATATAAAGCTTTATATTTTTAGTTGCTATATTCAATGAAAATTGGTATCTTTGGGCTGTTTGAATTGCAACTCTGATTTGAATGAGATTTGGAACAGTGGTTGATGAATTACTGGAAATAATCAAAAACAAGTTAGGTAGACAGACCTACGCTCATGTCAGAAGGGTTTTGTACTCAACTTCTTGGAAATACAGTCACCAGCAACGAATTAAGGCAAGAAATATGTCAAAGAGATGTGCACATTGAAAAGAAAATCCATTGTAATTCTACTTTCAACGGTCGCCATTTTATTGCAGACCAACAAAAATCACTAAAATCTTGAATTCCTAAAAATATTAATGGTATTGCCCTTATTTGAAAATTTCAAGAAGATCATATCAAAATTGCGGGGAACGATTCGATGAAAAGTCCATAGAATACCAAAATCATGTGTTGTTGTTGCAATTGGAGAAATTTTAAATGGCTATAACTTTCGAGTATATCATACGAATTCCATCAAACTTACAATGTTTAAGGTAATTTTGTAGGACTACTTAACTGTTGAATTTCGTTCAGTTTAAGGGTACTAGTGCGATTTTATTGGGGAAAATGTGAAATTTGAATATCATACTATTACTAACAAAGTTCAGCGAATTTTGATTTCTAAGGTATTTTTTGTTGTTGTACTTGTAAGCACCCACTTTTATAATTTTTTTCAGATTTTTCGGATCACAGGTGTCCAATTGCGAGGGTGACGGACACAAATTTTTCATGTATTGCCCCTCCTTGTGCAGAAGCAAAAAGTGTCAAACTAAGATATGTTTTGAAAAGTTCTCATCAAGACCTTTCATTTGATGCCCATATCGGCTACCTTTGATGAAATATTTTTTTTAGGGGGCCACTCCCCTATATGGAGAGACCCCCTTAAATACCTTATAAAATTTTTTTGTAGTTGAAATTCAAAGAGAGTACCTCTTTACACCTGCATACAAAATTAGATGTTTCTACCCTAAGTAGTTTGCGAGAAATTATTATTTCACGAAACCCTAACTAAGCGCTCAAATTCACAAGAGGTTCAAAAATATACAGAAATTGGTATTCGGGTTACTATCAAGGTGTTCAATATATTTGCATGGAATTGTTTAGTGATGGCTTGGATTAGAAACATTAATTTTTTGTTTGTTTTAATTTAGCACTACGCTCACTCACTTAAGAAGGTGCTATGGTCAATAACGCAGAAAATATTCTTAAAAAGTGTTCGAATTTCAAAGGCGTGGTCAACGAATTACTATCTAGTCATTGAAAATAACGGTGTCCAGGACGCGAGGAGATGATTTTCCGCAAGGAGAGGTAGCATTCACTCAATGATTGGCAGCAGTCTTGGGTGAATCGCCCCAAGGGAACGTGGGCTGCGTGCCTCATCCTGAATGTGAGAACATGGCTGAATCGAAGGCATAGTGAGATTGACTTCTATCTGACCCAGCTTTTGAGCTGAAAAGGGCGTTTTCAGTCTTACCTGCACAAGATTGGTAAGTCACGGTCCCCCGATTATTGGTATTGCCCAGGAAAGGAAGAAAATGCCTGCCAGACATTTTTTGCGTCCACAAAATGAGGCAGGCTACAACGGAACCTCTACAGGAAGACGGGAGAGCTCACCTAGGATAATATAGTCACGGTGATGCTCGAATCGGTTGGCAAATGGAACCAGGTGGCACAATATGCTCGGGCAGTCCTAATCGATAAAAGGGGCTCACAGCAGCTGGGGGCATAGGGGCTGGGGAATCATTTGTCTAGCACTTCTTCTTTCCCTCTCCCCGCTAGATGACAGATCCCCCCAGCTTGAACGCACCTCACGGTGTAGCAAAACAAAACCTGGTTCGAAGTAATAGGTCAAACGGATGCGGGCTGGGTTCTCGGGTTGACAGGGGAGGTGTTTAGTGGGTAGTCCAATCGCTTTCTTGCGAGCATGGGAGTCCCACACTCTGTGCCTAAATGATATTTCTTCTTCTTCTTCGTAGCACTACAGGCCCCCTTGGGCCTTCGCTTCCTGCAAATAGTGCCTCCAACTGTCTCAGTCCACTGACCGCGTCCTCCAATTTCAAGATCCAAGCAGCGATGAATTGGCAAAGTCAAAGTCAAAGTCAAAAGCGCTTTCTTCAATACTAATCGTTATAAATTTCAAAAGAATATAAAGCAAATTCCAAACAATAACGATACAAAAACTTAATGGCCCAAATGGCCCTCTGAATTTGTACGTTATCATTAAAAACATTTTAAAAAAACACTATAGCAAATCTAAATCAATGAAGATTATTAAATTTTATTTCATTCAATTGGCAAAAGGAGAAAAAACCAACCAACACTTTCCTAAAATTATTTACAATTTAAAAACAACAGTGAACTTTGATCGTACGCCTAATATGTTTTAACTTAATTCTAATAAAATGCAATCAAAAACTTTATCTTATACTAAAAAATTCTATAACAATGTTCCTAACCTAAGCCTTTAACCTTATCTCTAACCAAATATAATAAACATAACATATACCTAACCTATACCTTATTTTTAACAAAAATAAACAAAATACTAAATGTAGCAATAATGAGCTGAAATTCAAAAACTAAATAACGAAAAACAACAAAGCTGAAAATGAACACGAACACGAATAATTTAGACGTTGTCATTCAGCCACCAATACTTAGATTGCCCCGTCTCAACTCGATCAAATTCAATGAATCTAGCAAATGAGTATCTCCATTGGAATTGTTGGTCTCGTGAACTCAAATTTGGAGAATATTTTATCTTCTTATCGGTGGCCTGTCGATATACGTCGTATGTGATATATGATTGGGACGCCGTCAGAATCAAAAACATATCGATTCATGTCCAAATACACAAATGCTTCTGGAGGAATGAAGCCAGTAGCGAGGCAAGTCGCTATATACCCGTCTGTAGGGTTGAACGGCTCTGAAATCCAAGGGTATTTACAGATCTTGCGATATGATTCCGAAGAAGTTTCAAAATGAATAAATTGGCCCTTGTCACTTCAGCAGTTTGATAAATTCTTCTATTCGATATATAATGTTTCCAATCCGTCTCAGGCTTTCTGTACAAACCAGTACATGAACGAAGACATTTCCTTTCGAAAACTCTTGATCTTTCCATAGTACTAGCACTCTGGTTGTACCAGATCTGACATCCATATGTCAAAACTGGTCTAACCAGGGTCTCGTGACAGATAATTTTGACCTTTTGATCAATGTATTTGGAATGAAAGAGACTTCGTAGAGCCATGACTACTTTTAGCGCCTTACTGAGCATGATTTTCACATGCTCAGTCTAGTACATATACTGATCGAGATAAACACCGAGGTATCGAACACAGGATTTATGTGGAACTCGTTCTGAACTACCCTCACCAGCCATGATGTGGAAATCCTTCCAATTACGTTTCAGGTCCTGACTGACCCCCTGCAGCGTTCTCCGAAGCAAGATTGTTTCACACTTCTGCGCATTGATTTTCATTCGCCAATTGTCAGTGTACAGCTGTACATCATTTAACATTTTTTGAGGAATGCTCCGAACCATTCTAGCTTTTCGGTCTGCCATATAGATGATCAGATCATCAGCAAACGCTACCAATGATCGCGTTGGCGAGACGTTAAAATCAAAGCCGTTCAATAGCTTGCGTATAAAGATTGAGAAGAGCAGGGGCGCAGTAACTGTTTCCTGCTGTAGCCCATTCAAGACTTTGAATTCGCGCATTGTTGTCAGATTTCCATCAATTACAACAAACGATTTCCCTATAACATAGTGCACATCATGGCGACAAGGTGTCTGGGGAACTTGTCCCGAAGGAGTTTAAAAACTAGTCCATTTAACCACACCGTATCGAAGGCTTTCTCAATATCAATGAGACACGCTCCAACACATTGTCTATCATTTAGTTTCCAACAGATGTCTGAGGTTACTTTCGTTATTGCATGTGTGGTTAAATGCCTGGCACGAAAACCAAATTGGCGATTCGGCATCAACTCATATTCCTCAATGTGATCGTTTAATGCTCTGTTGAGTATCACTTCAAACACTCTGCTGACGTTAGGCAGCAGCTTTTAGGGCATGAAGATTCTTTCCTTTCTTCAAGATCGGGAATGCCTTAACCTTTTTCCACTTATTTGGGAAATATGCAGCGGGCAACATGTTGTTGAACAATATGCAATAACTCCTCATAGCAGCCTCAGGCAAATGTCGGAGAACTACATTTGGAGTACCATCAGTACCACATGATTTCTTGTTGCTTATCTTGCCAAATATGAAACACAAGTCTTCACAGCTGACAAAATAATCAATAAGATTCAAGCGCTGTATGAGGTCAGATGCTAATGTTTAATCGTAATGAAGAATTGATTGGCCGTTCAGGCTTGATTTGAAGTCGGAAACTTTTGCTTCAACGACCTCCGAAAATATTTCATTCCTTCTCTCTGGGTTCGGCAGATGAACCAATTCAAAATGTGTTCCAATCAGGGCAAATTTATCCAATCCTTCACAAATAATCCTGTTTCCATTTCTATCCGGAGTCGTACTATCAATTTCGATACCAGCCCTATCGAGAAGATTTATCTCATCATTAGTGACTCAAGATTCGAAACCTCTACTCGAGACTTCTTGCGGAATATGCTATTCACTTTCACAAAAACACCGTCTGGATCCTGTGGGCTAATACCCCTCAATTATTCCACCCATTGATTGCTGACCTCACTCCTGAAGTATGATCGGATTAAGTTCCGGACATTCTTCAGGTGTAATTTCAACAAAGACAACGAGGGATGGTTCTAGTCCAAAAATCGTCGATAAATATTGTTGATGCATGTGAGAAGAAGGCTTTTCAATCTAACAATGGCTGGTGTTTCATATCCTACCATATTGGTTTGCTGTTTAATCTTGGGAACTATTTTTTCAATTGTTTCCAACGTCAGCTTCTCTAACTTCGACAAATAGAGATATATTTCATCGTTAGTTAGATTCTTGTCATTAGGAACCATTGAGCAAGAGTTGCCACCATCAGAAGGGGGACTCTGGTACTCCCGATTAAACTTCTTTTGAAACTTTCCCCAGCCTGCTTTTCTGAAATTCAACCGATGACTTTCATGTTGAACTGGAATGAGGAAGAAATCATCCATTTGATGATTGATTTCCATTACGATTGCGTTATGGTCGCTATCATAAGGAAGCACCTGCAGTTTCCGTTGAGGACTATTAAAGCTGAATTCAAGTCTTGCGTCGGCAATGCAGAGGTCCAAATATGAATTTGCCCTAGGGTATGTTGGGAACTCCGACCCATATAGGTTGCACCTGTATTCAATTTTAGGAAAACACCTTTTGGATCATTGGTAGCGTTCAGCCATGATGTATGCTTGGCGTTCAGGTCACCAGCAAGAATAGAATAACTATGCAGCCTGTTCAATCCGAGTATTTCAGACAAGAAATTGAGCTCCTCTTTGAGCTTGAGAACAGTTCCACCAGTTGCATAGGGACAGATAACGAAGAGGTTATCCCTACCTGGCAGTGCGATTTTGATAACGGACACTTCAAGAGATTCAAAGCTTTTGAATTCGACTTTTTCAATATTTTGGAAACAATAGGGTCTTCGAACCAATATCCCGGTGCCACCTCCTCCATCACCTATGACCCTATCGTTTCTTACGAATACAAAATCCTTGAATGTCATGGAGTGCCATGAATTGAGGTGGGTTTCGGTGAGTAGCATGATGTCAGGCTTATGCTTAACAGTGAAATCAAGGAGATAATCACGCCGATGTATAGTAACAATGGAGTTGACGTTGATCAAGATGAGACGAATCCTATGCATGGGAATGTGACTGGATGACAACTTATTTTGAGGAATTTGAAACCCCTAAACGATGAAAAACGAGATTAATTTTGTATCTTGTTTATCGATCCTTTCCAATAGAGAATTTAATTGCTGTAAAATTTTGAGAAGCAGCTCATTATTGCCACTTACATCATTTACACTACTTACCGCATTTTCTGCTGGTCCTCTAGCGGCTTGTGCAAATGATACTCCGGGCTTGACGAAGTTTGGAGCTAAGACACTGCGATGTATTTGTGTTTGCTTTGGGACCGATTTTACTCGCGCATCCTGATATCGGGAGCATCCTCGATATGATGCGGGGTGACCAAAACACCGCAGTTAACACAGTATAGTTTCTCTTTTGGCTCCGACTGAGCCGATTTGCACTCACCTGGAGCATGCACGTCCTTGCATTTGACGCATCGGTAATGCATGGTGCAGTTAGCAGCCAAATGCCCAAATCATTGGCAGCGATAGCACTTGTTGATTTCTCGTTTCAGGAGCCATTCTCACCTCACCACTCGGAAATTCAAATATCTGATTTGTTGAAGAGCGCTTGGACTGCTCTTATTTGATATTTGCACTAAATAAAGTGGTGAATTTTTTTTTTCTAACGTCGACCTTCTTGCCGAAAATGTTTTAACCGAGATAAATTCGATTTGTGGTGCTGCTTTCTTGAGCATCTGAAGAAGATCGACGGTATCTTCTTCACAGTCCAAGCCCTTCTACAAGAACGTCTGGTTTTTCTCGCTTTTGGGGTGTAAGTGAAGTGTGGAACCTCCCCAGAATTTTAGGCATTTTTTGCTGATTCGAAATCAGCCAGTTATTTCGTTCAGACGGATAACTTCTCGGAATTGGTTCGTTTAATTTCAAAATTTGTTAATTTGTTTTCGGCTGCCAACAGCCGAACCATGGCGTTTCCGCTTTGACCGAAGACATTAATTGGCGGAACTTTCTTTGCATTCTTGGCTGCTTTTTGAGGAGAACCAGCAGATTTACGGGCCATCCAGCACTGCATAATAATTCTGGCTGTCATTAGTGCCTCCAGCACTTAATACATCTTCTGGGATGACTGGTTTAATAGCTTTTTTCTGGTTTGCTTGTGTATCGATTTTTCGTACCGGTTCAGTATCTTGCACTTTCTTCGCTGTCTCGAACATATCTTCGTACGTTTTGATTCTTTATTTTAATTCTTCAATTTCAGCTCGAAGTCGACTCACCTCCTGCCTATCCTCGACCACTTGAGTCTTACGGCCGCCATCTGCGGAGTCCTGGGTGCTCGTGTGTCTTCGCTAGTTGACATTTGCCGCCAATTTCACATTGTCTCTTCTCCCGGGGCCCCCCAACGGAGGGAAGCCGTCGAACTCCTCCATACAGCAGTCCCAATTTAGTCTTCGATTTGTTTCCTTTTGTTGATTTATTGATATCGTTGATCGATGCCTTCGACGATAGATGCTTTCCCAATAAAATCAGAACTTGCTTTTGACTGGCTCGTAAAAAATTATTTCAATTTTTTGAAACTGACTTTTGTGAAAAATTAATTTTTAAAATTAATGACAGGAACGATTAAAAACACGTCTACACGCAACGAGTGCTAGACGTAGAATAGCGATGAATTGTCTTCATCAATCATGTCAGACCAGCGTTTCCTCAGTTTCCCCACTGGTCTTCCAATGAATACCTTGTTGCGTATCCGATGTTCATCCATACGATTCATGTGTCCAGCCCATTACAGCTTCCGCAGTGTTACAATCGTTGAGACCTCCGGTTCGTCAAAAATGTAAGACAGTTCATGGTTCTATCGAATTGAAATTTACCTGCCAGCCACAAAAAAAAAACAGTGTTTACGAGAAATTTGCCTTGTCAACTGGTGATGGTGCTCTTTCCGTGCAAACCGGTAGTTGATGTGGCCTTAATGACAACGTAAGACCTAAAAAAATTGCATCATAATTGCTCATATTTTACTCGTTGTCAAGATGCTATGCAAATCTTTACACTTTTACTTCACTTTATTATATAAAATTATTATACGTGATCCATTAACGAATAGCAGGAAGGTTTTGTTGATTTAAATCTTTCTTGAATTTAAAGAACCGGTCTCAGCTATATAAGATTCAAGCTGATTCTATTATGAAATAGGAAACTGAGCTTTACTTTGTCATTTAGCGCTATTACTACTCTAGGAAATAATTAGTTGTTCTCGAATCACCTCAACGAACGTTTCGAATTATTTCTACTAGATACTCAAAAATCATTAAGCAGAATTTAGTTTTTATTTAAAATACATTGGTAAACTATCAGCAACTCCAATCAAATTAATGTTCATCCATATCCACCTGCCATACTCTGGAAATATTTTAAAAAGTCGATTGAAATTCTGTTAACGTCTAAACATCCACATTGCATCCAGATAAAACATTCAAACAATTTTCATTTCAAAATTCAGGAGCAATTTTATGCATATATGCACGTCGGCGATCATTTAAAAGAATGACGACAACTTAATGACCATATTGCAGATATTTTCATGTTGGTAGGAAGCAAATATGCCACACATCACCAGGCAAAAGTCCTGTAATAAATTGTGCTCGGTGGAGCACAACAAAGGTATGTTTTGTCGGTAGTACCAATTCATCTGCGTTTTACATCCTGTGTAAATCACAAAATTGCGTACGATATTCGTTGGTTTCGTTACAAAAGTCCTTACCAAGTGCCTAGAGAAATGTTGGTACGTTATCGTCTATGTCTTCCTAAATGGAGAATTTTCGGGTAAAATCAATTCCTGGGTTTAGTCCTGATTTATTGCACCACTCGTCATTTCATGCAGCAATAAACTGTCCAGATTTGATATTCACTGCGTAATTTTCGTTTATGTTCAATTGAATGGTAAACGGTGTGACTGGTTCTATTTAGTCAATATGGTATACAACAGTTATTGGACCATATGTTTACCATTTACCATATATTTCAGATTTATTGCCAATCTCAATTTCATGCCAAATATTCGTTTAACTTTCACATGTGAATGTGAGTTTGAGAAATTTTAAGGATGCATGCAGTTATAAAAGTTATTCCTTCAGTCATTCCAATATATGCTACTTAACTTTATCCAAAACAGTAATCAAGAAAAAACTTAACTTTTATAAACAACGTAATTATAACTTATTGTTCATAAAACCGGAAGTATAAAGGCTTACCAAATGTTATCTATCCATCAGTATATTGCAATAAAGTTTCTTAGAAATTGAGATCATAAAAATTTGCAGAAAGCACAAAAATGATCGTTTCGTACTCCGTCTATATCAGTGCGAATTGTCTAACAAGGAGACGCCAAAGGTGTGGAATATGAAAGTCAAACTAATATTTTGCGTGTACATAGAAAAAAAGTTAAACTGGTGACAACCTCTTCGTAAATAGGCAGGTTCATTGTTTATTCACCAATTCCCAGTGTCAGCAATAAGTGAGAGATATAAGTGAATTAAATTAATATTCCTATATTAAAGAATATGCAATATTCAAATAGTAAATATATTGCTAGTAAAAAGATACTACTTAGAAGTATTTATAATCTTATTTTGGTAGCACTGATAATATGTTTTCTGCCACTAGAATACGAGGTCTCCATAAGCTTCCTGACCTTAGTAAATGATGCGTTAAGTTCATTTGTGACTTCAGTGCAATGTATGGTGTGTGTGTGTGTGACCAGTTACAGAGTAGGGTTATCTGAGAGATACATTTCGACCAATAACGTAAGTTTTGATAAGTTATAAATAAATAAAATTCTGTGCATTAATTTTTTCATATTGAGTCGCTGTTATAACTAGAAAAATATAAAAACTTTAATTCTATCTGAAGCTTGTGGAAAATATGATAAAATATCAATTTGACTAAATATGTTCATTCACAAATAAAATTAGTTCCGTGCTTTTATTCATTTTAAAATGGCTGAAATTGATCGTATATTCAATTTGAGAAGAGACACAGATGCGGAAAAAATTCGTAGGATATTGACCTTCAACAATTTCAGCGACGATGATTTGAATGGAAATTTTGATGACAATTGAGACAATGGCACTGCTGATGAACTGAAAGGGAGGATGGTAGACTCAGAAACGACGCGGGATGCTGGTGATTTCTGTGAATCCAAGGAAGAATTGGGTATTTATGTATGTAAGAAGAGTTGAAAACCTGGCGTAAAATGCCAGTTTCTCAGACGGAAAGAAAACCAGCTCACAACATTATTTTTCATCTTTTCAGAGTAAGAGGAACCAGTTGTATCATCCTGAATAATTTATGAAGTATGGAATTATTTGATGGATGCTGCCTAAATTTGGAGGGTTTGTGGGATGAGGTCAGAATATTTCGACTAATAATGAGTTTATCCCGTTTTAACTACTTTATTCTTCTTCTTTTTTGGCCTTCGCTTCCTGCAAATAGCGCTTCCAACTATTTCGATCCATTGACCGCGTCCTCCAATTTCGAAATCCGAGCAGCGATGAACTGTCTTCGTCGACCAAGTCAGCCCAGCGTTTCCTCGGTTTCCCCACTGGTCTCCGGCCTTCATTTCTCCCAACGAATACCTTTTTGGGTATCCATTGTTCGTCCATAGGATTCATGTGTCCAGCCCATTGCCGCTTCCGCAGTCTTACAATCGTTGAGACTACATCTAAAATTTCATATAGCTCATGCCTCAGGACACGTTGCTCAAAGGCATTCAATATATTTGCGGTTGCTTGGGTTAGGGTCCATGTTACACATCCATAGCATAACACAGGCCTTATCACAGATTTGTATACTTGAAGCTTTGTTTTCCTGTGTATGCAGCTGGCTATCAAGATTGTCAACACTGAATAAAATATTTTATTTGCGAGTTGTATTCTTCGGCGTATTTCACCTGTTTTATTACCCATTTTTAGGGTTTTGTAAAATAATTTAACAAAACCCTTCTAAAATCGCGTCCTGTCTGTCCGTCTGTCTGTCCGTCCGTCCGTCCGTCCGTCCGTGTGTCACAGCAGTTTTTCTCGGAAACTACTTAAGCTAGAAACATCAAATTTTGTATGTAGGTGTAAAGTGGTGATCTCTTCAAAGTTCAAATATAAAAAAAATTTATAAGGCATTTAAGGGGGGTCTCCCCATACAGGGGAGTGACCCCCCGAAAAAAAAATTTCATTGAAGGTGGCCGATATGGGTATCAAATGAAAGGTCATAATGAGAACTTTTCAAAACAGGTCTTTGTTTGGCAAAGTTTGCTTCGAGGGGCGCACAGGGAGGGGAAATACACGAAAAATTTGTGTCCCCCGCCCTCGCGATTGAACACCTGTGATCCGAAAAATCTGAAAAAAATCAAGAATGTAGGTCTTGATGAGTAGAACCACAACAAATACGTTAGAAGTCGCAATTCACTCAACTTTGTTAGTAATAGTATGATTTATCCATTTTATGTTTTCTTGAATAAAATCTTAACGGTGCCCTTAAATTCAATGAAATTCAGTACACAGATGACTATTTATAAGATTGATCTATTCTGAAAGTTTCATAAAAATTGAATGATATTTAGCCAATTTATAGCGGTTTGAATTTTCCCGTATTGCTATGGAACAATATGCGCTGAATTTATTACTATGGCAACATACGAGTATGGCTATGGAACAACACGCGCTTTTTACCGACTCAGACACTACAGTTTTGCTAGGATCTGCATGTAAATTTCAGGAATGATAGGTGTCATGTATATCTTTGAGAATCGTTTGAGCTGGTGGTATCAGTAATCGTAAAACAAGAAAGTGGCTGTTTTGAATGCGAAGATTGAATAATTTTGAGTTATTTTTTCCCAACTTCAACGTTTAAGGTGCATGCTTTGAACACTTGATTCAATTTAATAAATGACTGTAGATCAGTACCTACGATTAATGCTTATAAGTGTAACAAGTCAAGGAGGCGGGAGAGAGCTCCTAGCAGAAGGGTTTGGTAACCATTCTAGGATTCGAAAAAATTGGCCATTAATCGATGATAACAGTACAGGATAATGGCCCCTGAAAAAAAAATTCATCAAACGTAGCTGATATGAGTATGAAATAAAAGTTTACATGGGAGCTTTTCAAAACAGTTGTTAAACTGCCAGTTTTTGCTTCAGTGGCGCACAGGGGGTAAATACATGAAAAATGTGTTTCCTCCGTCGCGGCTGGATATGTGAAATAATTATCAAGGGAGATATTTATGATTATACCAATACCAAAAACCTCAGAAGTCGAACTTCGTTCAATAGTATGATCTTCATATTTCATATTTTCTCCAATAAAATCGTCTTTGACATGTTTCTTCATGTGATTCGATCTAGTGACTGCATTTTGTAAATTGAATACAAAACCCTTCTGACATGAGCGTAGGTCTGTTTACCCAACTTGTTGTTATTTTGGCTCCGAAATACACAAATTCACTAACATTTTCGATACTGTACTCGCCAAGTGTAATATTTTGTGTACTTGTGGTATTTTGCCTCGACTGCGTCATGAGCTTTATTTTATTTTCATTTATTTGTGGCCCTACTAGTTTTGCTTCGCTGTCGAGTTTCAGGAAGAGTTCTTTGGCAGTTGTTAATGACCGTGACAAAATGTTGATGTCGTCCGCATAGGCTATTACTTGGCTCGACTTGAATAGTAATGTGCCTCGCGTATCAACCGGTAGCTTCTTTTTGACGTACTTCAGAGCAAAATTGAATAGCAATGGGGCCAGCGCATATCCCTGCTTTAGTCCGATATTTGTATCGAAAGCATCGGTGAGTTGGTTATTGATGCGGACTTGGGAGGTTGTCGACGTCATTGTCATTTTGGTAAGACGGACTCATTTGGATGGGATGCCAAAGCAAAGCATTATTTGGTACAGTACGTTACGATCAATACTGTCGTATACTTGCTTAAAGTCAACAAAAATTTGGTGAACGTCTATGTTGAACATACCGCCCGTTATGCATGCTAGACACGGCTGGGAAAGTGCCAGAGAAACTCATCTAGGGAAGACTCACTGACGCGATTTGTGCTGCTGGGAGCATATCCCTAGTAGGGCTTTAGAGCAGGACGCTCTATCTTTGATGCGATTGCAGAGGTGGTGAGCGCGGTCCAAAAGGCAGAGGCATATAGTCACACCATGCGACGGATCGTCCTGTTGGTGACACTCGACGTCAGGAGCGCCTTTAACTCTGGTGGATATTCTGGACACGTTGGAAAACGCTTTTCAAGTTGCAGAATATCTAATGCGGCTTTTAAGGAACTACCCAAAGGACCTAGGCCTGCTCTACGATACGACACAGGGCCAACGAAGGAATAAAATTACAACGGGTGTTGCCCAGGGATCTATCCTTGGTCCGGACCTGTGGAATGTGTCTTACGACGGGCTACTGGGACTTGAGATGCCAGATGAGTCGCGCTTGGTCGGCTATGCGGATGATGTTGTGGCTCTGGTCGCTGGACGCACCATTGAACAGGCGCAACTTAGGCCAGGTATGCTAGTGCACTGAGTGAGGGACTGGATGACTGCTCTCGTGTTCAGTTTAGCGCTAGAGAAATCTGAAGCGGTCATCTTGACAAAAAAGAGAGTCCCTAGAGTAGGGATGATCAGAATTGGCGACTTACAAATCGAATCGGAGCCATCGGTGAAGTACCTGGGGCTACTGATCGACTCGAAGATGAGTTTCTCTGAGCAAATCAGGGCAACGGCTGAGAAGGCTGCTTCAGGAGTATTGGCTCTGAGTCGGCTTATGGCCAACTTTGGGGGACCCAGCCCATCAAGAAGACACCTCTTGATGAGTGTTGTGTGGTCAGTGCTACTGTACAGAGCAGAAGTATGGAGCAAGAATGTATACCGGAAAGGTTTCGCTCAAGTACAGTGAAGAAAAGCACTGAGGATTGCATCTTCGTATCCAACAGTCTCTGACTCGGCGGTGAGAGTTATTGCAGGCGTGATTCACCCTCCTTGCTAGAGGGTGCCGCACTATTTACCTACGCCTAAACGAGGATGCGAGGGAGATGATTGTCCGCGAGGAGGGACAGCGCTCACTCAACGATTGGCAGCAGCCTTGGGTGAATTGCACGAAGGGAAGTTGGACTGCGCGCCTCATCCTGGATATGAGACCGTGGCTAAATCGGGGTATGGTGAAGCTGATATTTATCTGACGCAGCTTTTGAGTGGGCATGAGTGTTTTTAGTCTTACCTGCCCAAGACTGGTAAGTCATGGCCCCCAATTGTCGGTTTTGCCCAGGAAAGAAGAAAATGCCTGCCACACATTTTTTGCGTGTATAAAATGGGGCGGGTTGCGAAGGACTCTCTACAGGGGGACGTGAGAGCTCACCCCAGATAATAAAGTCATGGTGATGCTCGACTCGTTTGACAAATGGAATCAAGTGGCACATTATGCTCAAGCAGTCCTAAAAGATGAAAGGGAGTCTCAGCAGCCGGGGGTGTTGGGGAAGGGGGTCACTTGTCTGGCATTGACTCCTCCCCTCTCCCCTCCCACTGGAAGAGGGATCCCCCAGCTTGAAGGCACTTCACGGCGTAACAAAACGAGAACTGGCCCGAAGTAATATGTCAAACGGTTCCAGGCTAGGTTTTCAGGTTGACTGGTAGTCCAGTCGCCTTCTTGCTCTCTACCACAAAAAAGATGGGTGATTATGTGACCAGGAAACACTTCCATCACAATATCCATTGTGGCTCATGCTGTGTATGCTTTAGTACCGTTTTGTTGAACCAACATATTCACCAAGTCCAACAAATGCAATTTCAGTAGTTGGAAGCCATTTATCATGGTCCTGCAGCGTTTGCCAGTACCAGTGACCGTATTGCCAATAGTGTCCTCAAAATATTCGCTCCAATCACTCCTCCCTCGTGATTCTAATACCACACAGTGGCCTTGAGTGAATATAATGACAGTACGTTAATGACACACAGAATTTTAGTGTCTCAGAAACGAATATTTTGCTTATTGATGTTTCATCGTTCTCAACGACATTGGCGCATACAGTCACGATATTCTCGGTCCCTGCCGCCCTGCAACGTTTCATTTCGTTGCAGTCTGTTCCAGTCGAGCATCTGAGTGCAGGATTATTTGCCCAATTGGCGCAACACGATTCAGAAATTTAGGTCGAAGTTCATTCTGCGCCAACACCGCCGATCGATTATTGGTCGAAAAAATCGACAAAATTATTCCACGCTCTTGTAATCGAGCAGACACACAAGCAAACTGCTCGAAAACCTTCCTAACTCCTATCCGAAATTTTAATTGCAGATTGAGAAAAAATGTTTAATTACTTCCATTCATAATCGTAACTTAGAAAATAGTTTTCTTTCTTATTATTATTATTATTATTATTATTATTATTATTATTATTATTATTAAATGTAATTTTATATCGATTTTTCTTTATATGGAACTTAAATGTTTCCCTTTAATTGTGTTCTTCATGAGATTTAACTTTTATTACTATTTAAATTCTATACCATTTTTCTTTGCTTCAGTTAATTTTCCTATAGAAAAATTTAAATCTGTAAATTAAAATTTCGGACATGGGAACATTAACTTAGTGCCTCCCAACGGTATATTAACTTACCGAATCCAATCGAACTCGGCTGAGCGAGCAGCTGAATAATTTGCCGGTAGTGACACGGGAGAAAGCGAAAAGAAAGACAATTTCTGGATGGATCGTGGAAGTTGATTTACGACCGCGACCAGAAAAAGAAGGAGAACATGACGGTCGTGCAAAATACGTTCGGTATGAAAAGCGCTGGTAAAAGTGCCGTTAATATAATTTAAAATCGGTCGTGAGATACCGGAAGCGTGTATTTACTTATATGTGACGGTGCCCGAATAAACTTAATTTTAAATGTAACTTAGTGGCGTTAAGACCACGGATTGCGAACATTTATATTTCAAATGGGATGACACTTGTTGCAATAACTTTTTGTATACCAAGAAAATATTTTGTGCCATAAACAACGTCAGTATGTAAATGTAGTTCATTTACGCCCAGACTCGAATTTGCTTCTATCATCCCTTCATTTTACAGTAAATGGTAAAGGATATCTAGACTGCAGTTGTTAGTGACGCTAATCTGTCGGTCTTATCAGTTAGTGTTGTAGTGTTGCAGCGATTCGGTAGATAAAGGACTAAACCAAAGTAATCAAAGTGTATGCTTTACAATTGTTTTAATGTAAAAGTTTCGCTGAGGGCGAATGAGGACACGCGAAAATTATTCAACCATGTCACGAGAAGTGATAAAAATGTTTTTTGTATTGGATTTGATCTGTAAGACTGAAAAGATCGAATCAGTTTCATAATGGACAATCGCAAAGCAATTGTTTTGAGTACGTCGGAGAAAGAAGTGATTTTATGATCGTGGAAGGTCTCCGACGATGTTTCTGTTATCAAAGATGTTGCCACTAAGGATCTTATAGTAGTATGTGCATTGATTATTTAGCTGAAAAACTCAAATCAACTGAAGAAGGAAACATTAAACAAGTGGAAGACAATTCATTTGAGATATGTATGCTAGTGGGGCTCTAAAGCGTTTATCAGGAACAGCAGCGGAACCGCAGCAAGAAAATGATGAAGAATGAGCTCGTGTGATAGCAGAAGATAGCATAGCGGAGTTATTTAGTCAAATTTGCGAAGAAGAGTTATTGTTTTCTGAAAATGGATTGCGGCCACAAACACTTCCAGTGATGATCGAAATATATTTATGACAGGTTTTTCAAAGTCATGCGAAAGTCATATGCCACTTTTAATGAATACTCTATCTCACATCGCCAATATCAAGATAAAATTCCAATTTATTTGAGCTTAGGGTACAGCAGTGTTACTTTTCCCCTTTAAAGAAGGGAGTACTGTACTGGGGTTGCTGCGATTAAGACAGAAGTACCAAAGTTGAAGTGTCCGAGTATGTAGCACTGCGGGGAAAATTCATTAGAAACTTTTGACTGAGCCATATAAAGTTTCTTTACAAATAGCTCTTCAAATTCGGTGAGCCTTGACGTAAATGGAGACACGATAGAATGCATCGTAGTTATAGTTACGTTTTCAACGAGAAGTAGTGAGTGATTGCTTCTAATTAAATTTTGCTGTAGGATATCATTGGGAGAAGCCCTTAGCCAAAAACGTTCATATTAAAAATCGTCGATTCGGAGGCGAACTGCATTTTATTAATATCAACGTGATTGGATTGGCGCGCTTGACTAAGGAAATGAATCGATATCTATATGTCGTGGGTTTTTCACGTCTGTAGCCCAAACTCGCTTCAGTTTCTTGCATCGCGGTGAATAGTTCGTATTCTAGTTTTGGCTGATAGGGTCTGTTTAAAATCAAGCATGGCACAGCAATGCAATGAATGAGGAGGAGGTATATTATATCTTTTGCATATTTGCTTTTATTTTATTCATGTAAAATAGACCAATGTTAGGAAGGCATTGTATTAAATTAAGTTAGCACACATTGAGTTAAATTGAAAATTTGATTTCCAATAAGAAGGCGGATTTTTCCTGAAAAACATATACATACAAACAAATAACTAATGCATACATGAATTGTATACTCTGCCAAGTTTAGGACTGACCAAGGTCTGCTGAATGTTCTTCGCTTCCATTTAAATCTTTGTCGACTGTGTTTACTCGTATTGTAATTATTTTTGACACCTGTAACAAATCACCTGGAAGTCGTTCGCTCTTACATGTTGTATGCACAATTAATTTGTGTGATAGGAACTAACAAATTAGTGTCTGCAGTCTGCATGTTTATTTTGGATTTGATTTTATTATTTTTGCACTTGCATGTGAAACAGTTGGAATTAACTTGAACGTCGTTCATGAAAATCAATAATGATAAATTAAACAAAATCAACTTTGTAGAAGGATTTTCCAAACAAGCAATTGCAAGATTATTTTAACGATTTAAATGCAGATGCAGAAGAAATTGCGCGAAAAAGTCAATTAAATCCAGTTCTTATTGTTGTTCCTTATAACCTAGTAGCGAAAACGTGTGGATATACCCTATTTATAGTTTTATAAATGAAACATGGTATTAAATATAGTTGCACTGAAATTAAATCAAGAATTAATTCATCTAAAAACTTTCATATAGTATTCCGTGTTTATTTTATTAAAGGGATTGTTGAAACTTAAAACCCGGTCTTTCCATTTCATTCGACCTGACCAGATATAGGACCCGCATCGATGGCAGGCCCCCACTTCTAGAATAGGCTAGCCATCGGGTACGCTCTTTTCTTTTTTGTGTTAACAGGGGCTCTTGCCGGGTGGGGTGGCCTTCCGTTCGCGTGCCCATTTATGACAAAGAGTTATGTGATTTCATTGCATAACGCTTTAGCATAAATTGGCTACGTTTGTATTCCTCATTTGAGGGAAAAGGTCATACAAAGTACTTTTGTATGAGTTTTTAACTCAAATGGGAAATACATGGCCACGTCTACGTTTGAATCTTGATCCGGTTAGGAGGATGCGAGAGGGCACCGCTACCACCTGGATGCCCCAATCCTATTCGTGGGCCATAAGTCTCGTTGGTTATGACGAAGTCATCTTAAATCCGTCTGTTTTCCCCAGGTCCAGTTTGCCTTTTGAGTCAGCAACATTCTTTGACCCTTAGTAGGTCACCTCCTTTCCGACATTGGTTGATATTTCTTTGAGCCCTGAATTCGTGCGAAATTTTTTTGTAGTGGGTCCTTGTACTAGAGAGAAAGAACATGCCCCACGACACCACAACACTAGCCTTCCAGCGCAATCACGCGTCCCCAGACAAGACCAATCTCGGAGGATCTCAATATCTTGTTCCGCTGAGGGAGCAGACCATCGCTGCAGTCCTTTACGGGTATTTAAATTGCCCATTTCACTACAGCTTCATCTCTAGTCTGTGTGTATGCTGCAGCTGGCTAGTTTACAAATATCAAATATGACTCACGTACGACGCCATTTGCGAAGGTTATAATATCTTGTGATAGGGTGATTAATTTTGTAAAATCTTTTTGTTACGAATGGCGGCCAAGGCTCAATATGCAACTACTATTCACAATCACTAGACGCTGAATTTTCCCAGAGCAGGCAATAAATCCAAATCATTTTTTTATCGTCCTCATCCGTTAAAAGCAAAATCCTATATAATAAATTATTTTTATTGTGGTTTCGTAAAATTGAAATGAAAAATCTCTCTTTACTACTATTTTATATCTACAACAAAGCAAGAATTTGTCAAATTCTGTATTTACTCACCTGTTGAAGAGAATTCATCCCACGTACTATTAATTATCCATATACAAAAAACAAACAAGATTTTTTTTTCAAAGGAATCTTATCACATTTATTGACTTCTCTTAATCTCTTTGTCAAATTTTATAGGTTTTTACGCTTTTAAAGTTAATTCTGTTTTTAAAAAAGTGTTTTTTTTTCTTTATTATGTGATTGTCATACAAAACATGTCACATAAATTATAATACATTCCACTGTCTATCTATTACTATCAGTTCCTTAATATTAAGCTTCTGGTTTTTAATTACGATGCTTCTTTCGTATGTAAATAGTTACCGCACAGAAAAAAATATTTGCAGGGTTTATGCACGCTAGTGTGAGCATTAATATTTTGTTTCAAAATGGTTTACGTTAGGAGTATGATTAATATGTTACAGAAGTTAAGTGCAAACTCATAAAGCATTACATTTTTACAATATTCTTTAACTCCATGAACGTCTAGTGGGTAAAACTGATAATAATGTGGTTTTCAAAATTTCAATTCCACATGGAAACTCAATATCAAGCTCGTTAATTTTTTTTGTGTTTCAACCATTCGCACAATACTGACGGCATGAATGTTCGATGAATTTTGTTATGAATTGATATAAAATATTATTGTGCTAGTTGTTTATATTGAGCCATTGCTATGAATACTTTGACAAATGTAAATAAATGTTTCTAATGTTATAGTTTAGTTAAAATCAGTGCGGGTTATTTTCAAAGCAATCTATTCCCATTCACCCCATTCACCCATATCAACAACAATCGGACGTTTTGTGACTGCTAAAACAAATTACAATACATAGTAAATGTAAATTATTCGAAAACATAAATAGATGAATTTAAACATAATTCAGAATTTTTTCTCGCACTACGCTTAAATTTACAACGTATTATGCTACGAATGTACAGTGCCCTATAAATTCTCATAATGACAAAAGTAATATTGCGAATTACTTTATGCACTAAATTTAAGTTTCTTAAGTTGTTTATTGCTATAGTTAAGCGTTCGAATGAACATCAAGCGGCAGAGCATTGATGACATCGCGTTCGTTAGTTATAAATCTTTTTTACCCTTTTTTGGCAATGCATTTTTTATACAACTTTATTCCTCAAGAAATTTCTCATGCTCTTTATTCGCAGCTATGTCTGTTAGTTCCTAACGTATTCAATATCATATAAATATAGATTTAATAATTTAGTTCTGAAAAAAGTTTTCTATTTCACATAGAATTACTTAAGGTTATAGTGTTTTATTGGACTTTTTACAATTGCCACTTCACCCTTTCAGTTTTGTGCGATTACATGAAACCTTGGCAGGGTTTCAATGCATCCTTCTTCATCTGTTCCCATATTGCGATTTCATCGTACCCGTTCACATTTACTTCTACCATCAGGACGTAGTGTGCATTTTAAAAGATAGTTTTCAATCTGTTTCATCTCACTTGTTTTTATATCTTACAGCGAATTTCTGTTACTATTTTAGTCTAAGAGGCTATGTTTAAAACTAACGTAGGAAACTAGTTTGTTTTATTTACAGATTGAGTTATAAACATCGCTCTATTAACTCGTACAGCTAAAGTTTCAAAAAGTGAACATTTTATTGGATTTGTATTTTTTAGCGGTTACTTCAGGAAAAAGTTTGAATTTTTACGTGTTTTTATCCTTTTATTTTTTTAAGTATCTTATCCATATATCCAGTAACTGGTGGATAATCAACAGGATTTAATAATAATTTTCAAAAAATATTTATTCACTGGTTAAGTTGCAAATAATGTGGCGCTTATTTCGTTAGTTCAATTTAGATTCTGAGTTATTGAATCTTTTGAAATCATCTTGTTAGTTATTAAAAGTCTTTTGTAAGTCCTCCCATTCTACATCCACAGATTAGTAGCGCCCATTTTATCTCACAGATAAATTAATAAAGAAATTTTTTTTAATTACTCTGGTAATCCATGCTAAAAATAAAAATTAAATAAATAAAATCTGAGCTATAAAACATATTGAAAGAAAATTTGGACGAGTAATATAAATGAGATTAACATTAAAATCGGTTTTGCCTTCGTTCACTTTTCATGATCAAATAACTTGGTTTTTTCGCATCATACGAATAGAATATAAACTTAAGAAGAACAAATCAATATTGTCATTCAAAGCTAAAATTTCAGTCTTTTGGTTGATGAAACATAGCCTGTACGGATGAATCACTTTGAACCAATCTTTTTGGCTACTATTGACCGTAGAATCTTAATTTTTCATTATATGCTGATGTTAAAGAGCTAGTTTCTTCACTTAAGACATCATTAATATGCTTGCCACTTTGATCGATTGTGGAGCATTCCTGGAAAGGAAATGATTGCACGTTAAGAAGAGAATTAAATGTTTTTACATCGAATTATAATGTGAATGTATTTTGCTTGCAAACTAAATATAAATTGACATGCTTGATACTGTTATTACAATAACACAATAAATGTCTTATCATAGCTCGCAGGGATACATAATAAGAAAGATATTGAAATGCATCAAACTTCATGCGACTTCCATTGTAATTCATTGTAACTTAATTTGTCTAGTCAGTCCGTTTTGTGCTCTCCAAAAAAAAGGCTTATTCCCCTAATATACATGAGTTATTCACAATTCAACAGGTTATGGACCCAGCATCGTATCAACGGCGCCATATACAAGGTGCGTTCCAAAACTAACGAGGCTTTTGTCATAAACATTTTTTTGGTGGCATCATCTGTAGATGAGATAGTGCATTGGAAGTTACATCCCTCCCTGACTTCCAGTGAAAGTTTGGTAACATACGGTTCAGTCGAAGTGAAGTTATTGCGTCTAAAGTGACAGTATGTTTGTGTCATCGGTACAAAAATGAGTTTCGAAAAAAAACTAATATCAAATTTTGTTTTAAAATCGGTAAAACACTTATCGTAACATTTGAATCGGTGAAAAAAGTTTATGGCGATGATTGTCTAACATAAATGACGATGAACATACAGGCCCCCCAAAATCAGTGATCACCGTAAACTCCATCGAAATTGTGCGAGAATTTATCAACAAGTTGGGTAGACAGACCTTTGCTCATGTCAGAAGGGTTTTGTACTCAACTTACAAAATGCAGTAACCAGCATCAAATAAAATCAAGAAACATGTCATGTTCGAGGATCATACTATTATTAGCAAAGTTGAAAGAATTTTGACTTCTGAGGTATTTGTTATAGTTGTACCCATAAATATCTCCCTTGATAATTTTTTCAGATTTTTTAGTTCACGGGTGTCCATTCGCGAGGGAGGAAACACATTTTTCATGTATTCATGATACCTATCATTCCTGAAATTTTCATGCAAATCCTAGCAAAGCTGTAGTGTCTAAGTCGATAAAAAGCGCATATGGCTCCATAGCCGTATGTTTCCATAGTTATACAGGGCATATTGTTCCATAGTAATACAGGAAAATTTAAATCGCTATAACTTCGTTAAATACTATTCGATCTTTATGAAACTTTCAGAAAAGATCAATCTTATAAAAAGTCATCTGTTTTATTGAATTTAGGGGTACCGTTTAGATTTTATTCAAGAAAACATAAAATTGATAAACCATACTATTACTAACAAAGTTGAGTGAATTCGACTTCTCATGTATTTGTTGTTATTGTACTCATAAAGGCCTACATTCATGATTTTTTTCAGATTTTTCGGATGGAAGGTGTCCAATCGCAAGGGGGGGTACGCGAAAAGTTCGTACATTTCCCCTTCCCCTGCTCTCCTCGGTACTCGTAGGGCAATTTTAAGACTTGTTTTGAAAAGAGCCCATTAAGACCTTCCAATGACCCCCTACTCGACTACCAATGGTGAAATTTTTTTTTTTGGGGGGTCACCTCCCTATATGGGGAGACCCCCCTTAAACCCCTTTGAAAGATTTTTTGACCCTTGAACTTTTAAGAAGTCACCACTTCTGACTTTTCCACAAGGTTTCATGGCTGTAGCCTCTATAGTTTCGGAGAAAAAGTGCTGTGACATACAGACGGAGGGACGGACGGACAGACGGACACAGGTCGTGATTGCAATAGGGTTTTGTATTTTAGTACAAAATCCTAAAAATGAGTGGGAATCATCCATGAAACTCATGAAATCGGAGTTGGATATCTCCAAAACGTCGATTTATTGCATTTCAACCCATCATTTGGGCTTACGAAAGGTCTGTCAAGGTGTTTTCCAAAATAGACGAGACTTTTGTCATAAAATTTTTTTGATGACTAATTTTTTGATAAGAAATCGTATTTTAACCATCAACCACTCACCGTATTCGCCTGATAAGGTTCCCTGTGACTTCTACCTATTCGGAAGATCGCATTTGGCCAAGAAAGGAAAACGCTTTGCATCCGCAAAGGACATCCAAAAGGCTTGTACCAGCATCCTGAAGGACATTCAGGTCAATGACCTGAAACACTCTTTCAAAAAGCTTTTGGATCGTGCAAAACAGTGTATAGAAACCGAAGGAGACTATTTTGAATATATAAACTTAAATTCATCAGAACAGAGCTCCTATCGTTTCTATTTTAGCTGTCTCGTTTATTTTGGAACGCAGCTTGTAGTATTTTGCCTGAAGCTTTTTCTGTGATTCAAAGAAACTGAAAGTATCAGTTATTATCATTTGTGAAATACACAAAGAATAATAATTCCAATATCACAGGTATATATTGGAGTAACATCGCCGGCAAACACACGTGTATATATATGTGCAGGGCCGCCGAGGGAAAATCTAGGCCCGGAGGTAAATAATTACGGGCCCTAAACCCGCCCAATTGACATACAACTAGAGAATATGCTAAATGAAATATGAACATGCTGATTCTATGAAGAAAAGGTTTATAAAATTGTCGGGAAATTGTTTTTGAAACAAATTGTTTCCATAACAAGCGAAATAAATATAAGTTGGTATATCAAAGTATTGAATGGAAATATAGAAAGCAACTAGTCCACTTTTAGGAGTTAACAGTTTTATTGTAATTTCAAGTTAATATATTTAATTATTAATTATAGTTGTGAGTAAGCTTTTCTCGCTTTCTTGGCTGCAAAATTTCTTACCACAGTATCAAAATCCAACTCCTTAGCTAATGGGGCCTCGATGAAAAGAGTGCCAAATGCTGAAACACGCATTTGTGAAGAGCATGATCGATGAAAGTTTTTAATGCGAGCAAGCACTCTGAATGAACATTCAGCACTGGAGGCAGTAACAGGTATAGTGCAAAATACATGGAGGGCAACACACACATTTGGAAAAATCGTCTTCAGATTTCGAATAAAGATCGCATTTAGTAATGAAAAGGGTGTTTCAGATGGATCATTTCATCTCCTTAATCTTCAGGAACATCCAATTTGTATTTTTGGATAAAATTTGTGGCAGTACTTCGAATTTTGGTTTCGTCCATGGCTGTGAATCTTTGACTTGAAGAATAATGCTCCTTTTATTGATAGCTGTCAATATCTTAAACCGAATTGAGGACATCAGGCTGCACTCAAATATTTGCAAGTATTTCAGAAGGCCGCTGACATCACTACGAGTTTCCGCAGTCAGATTAAATTTAGTTAAACCTTCTAGTGCTTCATGAAGTCCTGAAATATATTTGGCAAAAGATTTAACTGCCTCAGCTTTAGCAGACCATCTTTTATCTAAAAGTCGTTATACTTTTTGATAATTCCCCAACGACTGCTGTTGAAAATGGTATAGCATTTCTGGACAACTCCGAAAAAAGCGATTGCTGCCTCACAGCATTCTGCAGAGTCAACACCACATAAATTGAGACTATGTGTTGCACAGGGCAAATAAACAGCGCTTGGATTTTTCTCCAGAATATGACGTTGTGCCCCATTATATGATCCTTTCATATTAGCACCATTGTCGTATTCTTGTGCTCGACAGTCTTCCAAAGGAATTTTATACTCTTCTAGATTATTGAAAATTAAACCAGGAATCACCTGGCCAGTCTTTTGGTTACAATCGACAAAAGCCAGAAATCGTTTTTGGATTTCAAATACCTTCTTCTTCGAATTAAAATGAACGTACCGCAAAATAAACGTAATTTGATTAACGTGGCACGAATTAGGTGTAGCATCAACGATGATAGCGAAGTACTTGGAACTTTTACATTCTATCAGTATGGCCAATTTAACGTGTTTAGCACAGATTTCAATAAATTTGTTTTGAATCTCAACCAAAAGATAGTGGATCTGCTAATGTTTGTGTTGTTGTTGACTAGTCCTAACCTTCTCTAAACATTCGCGAAGTATCGGGTGGTCATGACTGATCAATTCTAAAATCCCCAACAAATTTCCATTGTTCCGTTCTCCAAGAAGATTGCTAGCACCTCAGAATGATAGGCCCCTCTCGCCAAGAAACAAAATGGTGTCTCGGATTCGACGCAAAATTTCGTGCCATTTTCTAATTTCACTGATGATCTGTTCATTTAGAAGTGTATCAATTGAAGTTTTCTCTCAACGTCAAATCTGCAACGAGCGCCATTGAGTGCAGCACTGAATGTGGTCTGAATTATTTTCATGAGCTGATAACTTATCATACAGTTTTTTCCAAGCTTGGTTTTTTGAGTACCCTGGAGGATAGTAAGGTTGTGGACGATTGAAAGGGTTGATGCTTAAAAATGACAAGGTAAGCAATACAAAGCATCCATAATACTACTCCACACCAACCAATCTCCACCCTCTCCATATTTGGCAAAGTCTTCGAGTTTTTGAGCGGGCATGGGTGTTTTCAGTCTTACCTGCAAAAAATTAGAAAGTCACGGTCCCTCGATTGTATGTTTTGCCCAGGAGAAGAGGACAATGCCTGCCATAATTTTTTGTGTGCACAAAAAAAAAAACAGGCTGCAAAGAGACTTCTACATGGAGAGAGGATAATATAGTTGCGGTGATGCTCGGATCGGTTGACAAACGGAACCAGGTGGCACGTTATGCTCAGGCAGTCTTAAAATTTAAAGGAGGCTCAAAGTAACCGGGGCGTTGAGGCTGGGGATTTCTTTTCTGGTACTTCCTCTTCTCCTCTCCCCTCCCACTAAGACAGGGATCCTCCAGCTTTAAGGTGCCTCACGGCGTAAGAAAATAAGACCAGGCCCGAAGTAATGTGCCAAACGGTTCCAAGCCGGGTTCTCAGGTTGACAGGTGAGGTGTTAAGTGGGTAGTCCAGTCACCTTCTTGCGAGCATGGAAGTCCCACACTCTGTGCGTAAATGGCATCCACCTCCCAAACAAAAAATAGCTCATCGTTACGATCACGTGGAATAAAAGACGGCATCTTTTAGTGACCTCGATGAATTATATCGTTCACTACGTCAGAGTGGACAAATTCAGTACATACAGAGCCAATATCATAATTATAACGATACAGCTGTTCTTCTTGGGTCCTTCGCATGAATTGTGTTTCCATTGAAGATGAACCATGATCAATGTCGATTTCAGAGTTTTCAGTTCCCAAGTTTTGCATAACTAAGTCATTGTTTGCAGCTTCTGTTGATTCGTTTCTTTCTGAAGAGACGGGTAGAATGTTGTTTTCGTGGTTAAGGTGGAGCGCAAGATGTAAAAGCGAAAAATCATAATACTTGTATTAAATGTAAATCATAAAATCAGCATACTGACACCCTTTAACAGTTTTAACAATCGAGTTTTTTGGTCCGAAGTTATATCCGAAGAGGTTTCTTTGCTATTTAGAATGTTCCTTTTCTTTTTTGTCTTGCTCCAAGCGTTCTTTGCACTTTTGAGCTCCAGACTTGTGCTTGAACATAATGCATCTAATATGAAAATTCTATTCTAAATTACTCTCGATTTCGCTTAGTGATATATAGCTAGAGGATTTATGAATTTTTTTACAATTTTCTAAATTTATAATTTCTGTAAAGTGCTAAAATTTGAAAAAAAATTCTTACCAATAATCACTTTCATCTCTACAAAATTTAATAACAACTGAGAGATGAAAAACATGATAAGAAAATTTTTTCTCAGAACTCGCGAATGGAAAATCCAATATTTGACGTATTATGGAAGGAGGGTGGAATTTGATCTATTAAGCGATTTTATTTTACACTGTCAACGTCAATTATATCGAAACTTTCGATCTGCCGTTTGATATTTCGACATAACGTCAACAAACAACATTCGTGGATGTAAAAAAATACAGTGCACAACTATTTAGAGATTGAGAGCTTCGCCATAACCATATGAATAAGAACTTGCAAAATTATACGCAACGATGCGACGTGTATACTTCAAAAATTCTCAAACCCCACTTTATGCACCCTTACGCTAGCAGCTTTAGATGGTCGGCGAAATTCTCCCACTTGATGCACAATGATAATGAACAATTGTTACTTACTCATGTGTTATTATGTCCAATCACCACTGTTTTCTTTCTTGTTTCGCACAACGTTGTAAAAACGACAAACGATAAACAATTACAAAGTGTTGCAGTCTGGGCCGCACCTTCTGTTTGAATACCAGATGCACTGCGATCGTAGCCGGAAATGATAAGTAGCGCCTATATTGGCAAGTTCACACGCTTCAGCGTGTTGCCAGTTACGAACAGGTTAATCAGGTTTCGTTAGACGAAAGGGGCGTGACGTCGAGAAAAGCCAAAATGTACTAGGGAGGTTTGCACAAATCAAAACAACCAAATAACCATCTACAACAAATACATGCCCATCAACTTCACCTCAGAAATTTTTAGAAGGCTCAAGGCAATCATTCATCCATCGATAGCTCAAGGGGAAAGATCATGCAAATCATGTATGGCAGATGAGAAATGTGTGCTTGGTCCTGGAGAGAAACCCGTGAAAATGCTGTGCGGCAGTGCGTAGATTATCTGCACTCGACGATGAATGGAAATAGAATGAGTATGATACACATACATACAGAAAATGTGCATCGTATAGAAAATGAACATAAGTAGCATCTAGAGCCCGGTAGACATGAGATAGTATCCAGCTAATTTGTTTGCGGCCACTGGTCGCAAACTTGTTTGCGGACACATGTAAACTCGCCCATTTAACTGCGGCACGAGCAGCAGGGTAAAATAAGTACGCCAAATTTGAAGAAAAAATTCCAAACAATTTTTCATTTTTGGTTCTAAATTTAGTTATTTGCTAATTTACGATTTTTAGGAATTCTTTTCAAATGGTAAGAATTTCAGGAGAAGAAAATACAGAGTTTTTTAATCGATGAATAAGACCTAGGGGCCCCTTAGGAAGGCCGGGCCTGGGGGAATTCCCCCATTTCCTCACACTCGACAGCCCCATACATACATACGTAGTGCAACAGCAATAAACTGAGATCTTTTGCACAATGAGCTACATGAACATTTAAATTGATCTCTTCACACAATTACAACACTTGGCGAATCCAAGTTCAAGCATTGCTAATTCAAAACGATGTTTGAAAATATATAAATGGGAAATAAGTTAAGCCCAACGTGAATGCGCCTGAAAAACTGGCCAAGTGGGAAACAAGTGATTCTAAAGCGAAATTTGACCTTACTTTGCCAATGTACAAATGAAACATTGTGTGATCGCAAGGGATTTATGGGACAAGCTTGGTAGTGTTTACATGTTCAAAGACAGGCACATTTATTAAAATAATTGTCAGGCTTGTGGCAACCCTGCAACCTTGAAATTCCCTTCTTTCTCCTCCCTATTGATATATTTATCATCGTCCTAGCTTGTTTGGTTTGCCTGCTGTGTCGTGTTGAGTAGAAGTGTGTTGGTGGTGCTCGTCGTAAAAATGGAGAAACGAAATCAAGTGGAACGCGTCGCGATAAAACTTTGCGCCAGATTGGGCGAAACAGCTTCGGAAACGTACGCTAAAATTGTAAAAGTGCATGGTGATAGTGCTCTTAATCGTACCCAGGTGTTTCAATGGCATAAATAGTTTAAGGAGGGGCGTGAATGCGTGGAAGACGAGGCGCAGAGCGGGAGACCAGTCGAGGTGCGGACTGACGCGATTGTGCAGCGTGTGCGCGCCCAAATTCGTGAAGATCGGCGTTAAACAGCTCAAATGTTGGCCTTAGTACTGGCTACGAACCGTGAAACAGTCAGATAAATTTTAACTAACGATTTTGGGATGAAAATGTTGTGCACGAAGATGGTTCTGAAGAGCAAAAGTAGCATCGAACGTGTCCCAGTGTTTGGCGTCTGAAGGGATCGCCGTGTTGCAACAGCCACATTATTTGCCCGATATGTCACCCTGTAACATTTTTTTGTTCCCGAGAGCAAAATCGGTAGCCAAAGGAGTCGTTTACGGACATCCAGGTGGCCGTGACGAGAGTACTCGCGGACATCCCAGTCGAAGCATTCCAGCAATATTACGAAACATGGTAAACGCGCTGGAATTGTTGTATAGCTGCCCAAGGGGACTACCTTGAAAGGAACGGCAGAGTTGTAGAATAATTTTTAGATATACGGTTTTCATGGAATCAGCCATATTACTTAATTGTCACACTTCGTACGAGTATATCTGTCAAATACAATACATTTCAACCCAATAAGTTTCAATTTCTGTTGCAAGCAATAGAGGATTTAAAATTAAAAAAATTGAAGAGTATGCGGCACGAAAATGAAACAATAGAGAAAAAAATGAAAACGCGATGTTCATAATGTGTGTTTTTTAGAGATAAAGAGTTTTGAAATGAAATAAAATACAAATATATTGTTTTGATTGTTCTGAAATTAATTTTAGTGAAAGGATAATTTTCTGCCATTTTTATTTAAATATGGTTTTGGGTTTATGAGCACCACAGCTGGCACGGAGGAAACCCAAACAAGATGTCCAATTTTTGACTACTCTAACCAATAATCGGGGCCGTATCCCACCAATAACGTGGCGAATTTTGCCTTCCATTCCATCCAATTTGTGAGGAAATAGCAAATGAAACTAACCATAGAATGCATGACAGCTTTCACACCATACGTAGTATTAAAAAATGTTGCTAACTTAAAGTTCTATACCTCTAAAAAACACCCTTTACAAAAACATTACAAAAAATTCTGATCCAGCCTAACCAATTCTTCCGAATGCTCCGCCAATTGAACATATTTAAATTGAACAATATTCCATAAATTTTTATGAATATTGGGAGACAATAAAAGTGCCAAGGTTGATTTGAAATATTTATAAAGCATCAATACGCGATATTGTTTTTGTAATTGCATAAAGTTGAAACGGCAATTACTCACTTGACTTTGATTCAATTTTCATTAAACATTGAGCATAAAGACCTTATATACGAGTAAGTATATAAAACTGCAATATCCAAAGAAGTCTAAGAGTGCCAATGTGGTTTCATGGGTAAAAATGAAAAATCTACAAATTGTTAAGCAAATTTCGATTTTTTAGATAGTTGTTGCCCTTTTGCTCGTAAAGAACCACTTCTGTGATTATTTTCAGATTTTTTGGCTCAATAGTGTCCAATCGCGAGGGGAAAAAACATTTTGGTACATTTTCTCCCCCGGACCCCTGATGCATAAAATGACTTTCCTGATTCAGATTCTAAAAGCTCCAATTAAAACTTTTCATTTGATACTCCACTCAACTACCTTTGATAAAAAAATGTTTTTTAAGGGCTGCTTCTTTATGTGGGGGACTTTTTTTTTAATTTTTGAAATATTTGGTAAGACCTAAACTTTTGAGAGACAACCTTTCCTGATCTTTTCATAAAGTATGAGCTTTCTAACTTCTATAGCCTCCTAGGTAACTTGCTGTGACACACGGACAGACGGACGGATAGATACGTCGCGAAATTAATACGACTTTTTAAGAAAAAAAGTAATAACAGACCCAAAATCTGGCGAAAAATTGGCAGTAGCCTCGTGAAAGTCAAACCTGTACTACATAAATAAATAGAACGAGCACGAAGATATTGCACAGTGTCCGGCATTAAGAAATGGTGATCTGCAAGAGTAGCATGAAGTGCTAGGCCACCCGGACAAAGCCAACCTGAAAAGAACCCCAAAGTACGAAACAAGTTTTGGTGGGCATAAAAGCCAATTTAGTATTGACAAAATGTGATACATGTATTCAGGGGGGAAAGCTTCAAAAGCCATTTCCAAAGTCAGAATCAAAGTCTACATAGATGCTGACACTCATACCTTCAGACGTTTGTAGGCCAATGCGCATTCAATCACACGATCAATCGAAATATTTTGTAACGTTTACGGATAAAAAGACAAAATGGTGCAAAGTATACTTTTTGAGACAAATAGGTGAAGTGATGGAAAAGTTCAAAAAATATAAAAGTATAGTGTAAAATCACATACGTAGAAAAATTTTAACGTTACGCACAGATAACAGAAAGGAATACGTAAACAGCAAATTTTTAGTCTCATAAAGCGTGAAGGTATTAAGCATGAATTAATCGTCGAATATACCCCTCAGCAAAACGGAACTGCTCAAAAAAAACAGCACGCTAGTTGTAAGTGTACGCTGCATTATGCTTTAAATTGGATTGGCAAAATATTTTTGGGCAGAAGCTATTCTGACAGCAAATTATGTTAAAAACCGATGCCCATCTCGTAGTGTAGATGGAAAATACTCTAAAATCTGTGGACGAAGATGAAGAAGAAGCTAGATGTCAACTATTTACTGCAGTGGCGTAAATGCTGGATAAAACTCCCAAAAAAGTAAATTTGCATCGAAATCAAAAAAATATGTATTCTTATGGGATAAGAGTCACGATTCAAACCATAAAGGTTTCGAAGTCCAGGTGAGAAAATAGTCTACAGAAGTCTATATGTGAAGTTCTCTGACTAGTTTTAGGGGAATAACCAGATAAAAGACTTTATAGGCAAAAAAAACATTGCAGCGTTCCATCACGAAATGGAAATTGAACTTTTAAACAAGCTGAAAATAAGAAAATCACCATCAGATATCATTCAACAAGAAGATGCAAAGAAGATGTTCAAGATAGTCACTAAAACACCTAAGATAATCAAATAAAAAGGATTAAAACGCCGCAAAACTTGTCAAATGAATGATTTGAATAACAGCCAAGAAGCTGAAATAAGTGAGCATATAGAAAATCTGAGTGAACAACACGATCCACAGACTGCTGAAGTTGCACACTTAATTGTCCTAAAGGGAAAAAATGGAAGGCTGCAACTTTACAAAAATAGAGAACACTCCAAAAAAACAACACGTGGGGCCTAATAAATCAATTGCCAAATATGGAAGTCATAAAGCCAAAGTTAGTTCTACGCACAAAACAAAATGCAAAAAGACTAATGGAAAGGCGAAAAGCAAGGTCCGTTGCAAAAGGTTTTGCTGAGATGCCAGAAATAAGTTACAGGGCTGGTATAATAAGTAACCGGACTGAGTTTGCCCTGCGCCGTCAAAGCGTCTGCTAACCGGTATCTAGTGCTGTAGTGGTGGTGGGGGTCTAGGTAAAGGGAACCGGGCTGCAGCAGTTGCCTCCAAGCGCTTGGAGAGATAGCATCGAGTGAGATCGGCAGAGTTCGGAGTGGCACACACCGGAATCACCATGACCGAAAAAAGCGCGCATGAGCAAATCGAAGGTGAAGTCAATGCTCATTGCTTTCTTTGGCGTGAAAGGCATTGTTCACAAAGAGTTTGTGCCACCCGGCCAAACTGTAAACGGCCAGTACTACAGAGAGGTGCTCCGTCAACCAACCGCCCGGGTTCGCCGAGTCCATCCGGAGATTGCCGATTCGTGGATCCTCCATCACGACAATGCTCCGTCGCACACCTACCTGCTCGTCACCGAGCAGTTGGCCAAACAGTCAAGGGCAACGTTGCCACAGCCTCCTTACAGCCCGGATATGGCACCAGCAGACTTCTTTCTGTTCCCCAAGGTCAAGAGACGCGATTTGGGACTCTGGAAAATGTTCCACGTGCCACGACGAGGGCTCTAGACAGCAATGAGGTTGCCAACTTCCAGGGAGCGTTCGGGGATTGGAAAATCCGGTTTCAGTATGTTACCGACTCCAATGGGGACTACTTTGAAGATTTCTAAAGAAAAATTTCCTGAGGTCAGTCCGGTTACTTATTATTCTGGCCCTTTATATAGAAAAATTTGCATCTGTAGTACGTATGAGCTCCATTCGAATGCTCATGGTCATATCTGCCGAAGTGAGTATGGAGATTCATTAATGTTACGAACGATGGCTGATAGTTGGAGGTTTTTAATGAATAAATAAAAGTGAAATGTAACTGATCAATTGGATTGTAATGCAAATGTTTTTAAAACAATTACTAATACAATGAAAGTAATGCTTTAAAGTTAACTCTCGTTTTTGTCGTTCTGGTTTAAATGGACAGAGTAGCAGGTAAGTGGTGTTACAGCGAGTTCTCTCTCCGGGAGCCTTGATGTTGTATATAGGATACACATCAAATTGAGCTCCCAGTTCATGCCAGTATACATAGGGTATACTGGTTATGTAACATTAACTCGACTTCATTAGTGCACACCTAAGTAGTGTAGTGAACGAAGACATTTACATCGAAATATCTAAAGAACTCCACAAAATATTAGACGAGAACGAACGAAAGCAGTACACGCTGAGAAAGTGTGCAAAATGGAAAAAGTACTCTACAGCCTAAAGCCATTAGGTAGGCAGTGGTATTGAAATTTCGCCGAGAAGCTGCGTGAATTAGGTCTACAATCTCTCAGCGCGAATCCTTGCGTATACACAATGCACGGCAATGCAACACTTGCATTAGTTTTCGTATACTTAGACGATTTCATGGTTGCATCCAACAACGAAGAGTCACTTATTTCACTAAAAAACTAAGCTCGTCAAAATCTTCAATATGGCTCATTTAAAGTACTGTCATGGAATTGAATTTGAGCAAAAGCCTGAAACGCAGGGAATCAAAATATAACAATATAAGTACATGAACAAAGCATTGTTGACACCAATGACACCGAACGAGAAGCTCACGAAGGAGATATCTACAAGAAGCCCTGAGGCAATATTGGAAATGGAAATAAATTCGTATCAAACTTTAATTGGTCCACTTATGTATCTGTTAATGTACATAAGATCAGATATATCATACGCAATATGTTTGCTTAGTCAATTTAACACTAACTTCTATCAACAGCACTGAACAGCAGCTAGAAGATCCCTAAGGTATTTGAAAGCAATAAGTGCCAAAGCACTAAATTTCAAGAAAACTGGCAAAGACGTTTTTGGTCAGTGTAGCGTGGGGTTTAAATATCTATGACCGAAAGTTAAACATAAGCTACACCTTCAGGTTTGCTTATGCAGCAGTTAGTTGGAAGTCATGCTAATAGTGTACAGTAGCCCTATCAACAACGAAAGTTGAGTGCATGGCAATCTCCAATGCAGTGAAAGAAGCAACTCACCTGAAGCATTTCATCAATCAAGTCTTAGATAAGGAAAGCACGGTTGTAATCTTCAAGGACTCAGACTCGTCAAAAATTGCATACAGCTCATGGTTCTATCTAAGTCGCCACTGGTTTCCGTCTAGTTTAGCTCAAATTCGAAGGGGCTCAATATACTTGCGGATGTTTGGGTTAGAGTCCATGCTTTGCACCCACAGTATAGCACAGCACTTATCACAGATTTGCATACTTGGAAAAATACTTTATTTGCGAGCTGTATTCTTTCATTGACCGGGACCTCAAATTTCGAAACCCGAGCAATGATGAACTGTCTTCATCCACCAAGTCAAACCAGCATTTCTTCGGTCTCCCCACTGAACTCCGCTCTTCACTTCTCCTAACGAATACCTTTTTGGGTATCCGTTGTTCATCCATTTGATTTATTTGACAGGCTCATTGCAATTTTCATATTACAATCACTGAAGTCTCTATCTCATCAAAAATTTCATACAACTCATGATTATATCGAGCTTGCCATAGGTCCCCATTCAGCTTCGGTCCGATAATTTGCTTCAGAACACGTCTTTCGAAGGCGTTCAATATGTTTTTGCAAGCTTTGATAAGGTTCCATATTCCACACCCAAAGCATAGCACAGACCTTATAACAGATTTGTAAACTTGGCGCTTTGTTTTTCTGCGAATGAACAATAGCTGGCCTCCAACATTGCTGTGTTTTTCGGCATAATACTTCTCTTTCATTAGCGGTAATTGTTATTTTGGCACCCAGATGCACAAATATGCCCACATTTTTGATCCTATATTTGCCAAATCTGATATTTTGGGTTTTTTGGATACTTTTCCTTGACTGCGTCATTAGATTTGTTTTATTCTCATTGATTTGTAACCATGCTAGTTTTGCTTTGCTATCGAATTTCAGGAAAAGTTCTTTGGTGGTTGGTAACAACCATGACAAAATGTTCATTTTGTCCACGTAGGCTAG
Organism: Odontomyia ornata; assembly: GCA_963969285.1. Classification (NCBI taxonomy): domain Eukaryota; kingdom Metazoa; phylum Arthropoda; class Insecta; order Diptera; family Stratiomyidae; genus Odontomyia; species Odontomyia ornata. Next base: position 388,059,824 of record OZ017738.1, read on the forward strand.
CAGTCGGCTTAATTTGTATATTAACGTACCTCTTGTATCGACAGCTTTCTGATGACATATTCTAGAGGCAAATTCAACAGCAATGAGACCAACCCACCTCCATACTTCAGTCCGATATTTTCGTCAAAGACGTTGGTGATTTTCTTATTGATGCGGGCTTTATATGCTTGTTTTGTATTGGTGTTTGCTAGACTTACGAGTATATCGACGCTTCTTTAATGATAGTTAAAGTATTTTCTCTACTTAATTCTAATTACCTTATTAACTACTCTTATTCAAAGTGCTCTCTCCTTGTCCCAGTTTTCCTATTTGTATGCCAGATTCTTTTTGTTCAACGCATTTTCGCACTCATCATCGAACCAATTATTTCTTTTGCATTTATGTCTAATTGTCTATTCTACCACGGTCTTAATTGGCGCACTAGTTTCCACACTTAGCTCGTTACTTTTTGTCAAACGATGTGTCTGATAAGATGAAAGCCAGATAGTTACCAATTTTTATAGAGGGCTGGTGTTCGCAAGAATACGCCCTTAAAATGCGACACTCATAGCTTAGTTTGAGCAAGTAAGATACGATTGGCTTCTCGGTAACTGCAGACGTCTAGGATGCTCAAAGCCCAAAGTTGTGGGATCGAAACATGGTCAGTCTGACTTTTTATGTTGCCTTTCGGTGATACCTAGGTCATTTTACTTGTAACTATGTGACAATGTAGGATCCAAGTCGAACATTTGACTAAATTTCTTTTAGATTTAAAGTTAATCAGGTGCTGTTCCTTCTCATTTGCTTAGTCTTAGAGGATATATCCTTTTTTCGTTCCCCGGTGAGATAGCTCAATAAGTCGATTAGTCTTTCCAGGTAGTTGTAGAACGTTTTCTTCGTGTATGCTTATTAGCCAAATTTAGAAGAATTTTGCTATTATAGGGATCGCATGCAGTCGTTACTGACTGCCTTAAAATCAATAACATGCAACATGAACTCTCTATCCAATAAATGCCACTCAAAAATTTCGCTTTCCTGCCGGGTATCTGCTTTTGGATATTGTGTGCAATCTAATATCCTGAATATCACTTCCAGTGCATTCCATTTCCCGGATTAACAGTAAGCTTAATTTATATTAACTGGCCTGTTGTAAAAGGTCCTGAAGAGTACAGGGTAGTTCAGTGAACTGATATTCCATGATCCAATGCCAGAATCTTTTTTCGGTTACCAGGTTGTACCTGTAAGTCCAATCTATACGAAGGTTCTGCTGAAAGTTTCGGAGGAATGTAGGGTTCTCTAGGAACGGGATTTAGCCTGTCGCCCAATCTCCTCTTGGTGGAATGGTTATTATTTTTGGTTTCGTTATAAAGCACAGACGTCTCTACAAACTGGAAGTAGAATTTAGTGGCGGAGCGCAGGTGTGTTTGCAGTCATTGGCATTTCTCGGAATTTAATGTCCCATTATTGGGGAACTAATAAACTCAATATCTGACCCCTAGTCTATTGTTACCATTTTGTCGTGGGATTAAGGATGTCTATGGAAATTGTAAATGTCCCATATCGATGAATGCATAAAAGTACCTGGGCATCACCGAGGTATAGCAACTACAAAATGATCGAACTTGTTCTGATGCAATAAAGATGCGCTTCAAATCAGATTTGAGAAAAGAAAGTGCTATGATAACCAATTGGGACGCATCGATGTAAGTTTGGTGAGCAACAACACAAGGCTAGTCTACAAAGAATTAAAGTGCCTTACACGAGGTTATCAAGCCAAGACCACGCTCTGTCGTGGTGACGTTGGAAACATCACCTCTTAAAGAACCCGCACAACTCTAGAACATCAAAATCTATTTACAGTCCCGGAGAGCTTCCATTGAATTCATTGGCTCTGGGTGAAGTTTGCTGAACAATCGAGGCCCAAAAAATAAAAATGCCAAGTATCGATGGTATAGCCACTAAAATTTGGGAGTATGGTACTTTTAAGCAATACGAAGTAAAAAGTTAAATCAAAGGACCAATGAAACTAAAAATTTTGTTAATATTACTCCATGCTAAAATGACCATAAGAATATTATACATTGAAATTTTGCACTAGAATCATTTGATTAAAGAAAATTGTGTTTTGTAACAAGCTTGGACACTGATTAAACTTAGAGACTGGAAGTTAATAATACTGATCACATTAAAAATAAAGTTTTCGACAAAAAGCTCAATTCTTAATAATGTTTCTACTAACATTACTCCATTTTAGCAGTCTGGACTTTTTAAACACATCTATTGAAGAAAATTCGACGAAAATTACAAGCATTTTTTTTCAAGCTTGCTATACAAGACACTCAAGAAATATTGATGCGTCAGATTAGCTGGCATGTCTATTTAACAAATTTGATCCCGATCACATGAATTATGATTTTGTTTCTGTACTGATACCAAGTTAATGTCGAAGGTGTCAATACTAGAAAGTAGTAGTCGTATAGAGCTTTACATTAGGGACATAACAATTTTGTATCTTTTTATGGATTCACTCTTTAACTTTTTTAATAAACTTTCAATATCAGAACGTAAGCTAAAGTCAACATTTTCCCTATGGTAAATTTCACGAACCAGAACAATTTGAAAATTATTAAAAATTACTACCGAAATTCTGAGTCGGTGATCGCAACTTTAAGGGTGTTTACTCCAATTTCCGGCCATAACAATCATCCCACCTGACAGGCTGTGCGTACTATAGTGGATAAGTTCAAGTTCAAATTTTCACTATTGAATGTTCTATTGCCAAAAGAATGTCGTACCGCTCGAAGCGAAGGAAATATCGCAGCTTAGGTGCATTGATTCAAGATGAGCCAAATCAGTCGATTCTACGTCGTTCTCACGAATCGGATATCGCTCAAACGACACTGTAGCATATTTTTCGATATAATCTTGGCCTGCATGGTCAAAATATCACATTGATTTAAGAGCGAAAGCCACTCGATAGTTCAAAATGCCGAAACTGCTCCAATGGGGCTCCGGCAAAACTTGAAGAAAATAAAGAATTTCATCGAAAAATCATCTTCAGCGGTGAAGCTCATTTCTGGGCCAATGGCTTTATTAATAAGCAAAATATGCGTTATTTGTCAGCAATAAACCCACATGTGCTTCTTGAGATACCGTTGAATATGCAAAAATTACTGTTTGGTGGTGTGGTTTTCATGCCGGATGTGTTATTGGGCCATATTTTTCGCGGATGAAAACGAGCGTCATGTTACGATCGTGTTATGTTGAAGGATTATTTTGAGCCAGAATTGGATGAACTTGACATCAGCAATATGTAGTTTCATCAAGATGGTACCACTAGCTAAACAGAATGCCTCACAATTGATTTATTGAAAGGCAAATTTGATGAACATGTGATCTCGATAAATTGTCTGGTCAAATGGCCACCTCGTTTATACGATCTAACGCCATTGGTTTTTTAATGGGGCTATATCAAGTCACTGGCCTATGCCAACAAGCCGAAAACTTTAGACGAGCTCAAAGATAAGATCAAACGTGAAATTGCCAACGTTCCAGTCGAAATGTATATCAGAGTGGTGAGAAATTGGGTGCAAAGAATCAGCCACTAAAACGAGCTCATCTTGGCCATATGACCAGAAATTCATAGCATGTAATGCTTGTGCTACACTCACAATAAATTTAACTTCAATATTTCAAATATTCCTCTGTTTTACCAATACATAAAATTGTTATGTCCTCAGTGGAAACCCCTTTACAAGGTAATATTCTATACTCTACCAAACCCAACCATTTGATCAGAAATAAGAAACGGAAAATTTTTCTTAAAATTTGAAGCAATTCAAACACCAGCATTGAATATGGGAAACTACTTCACGCCTACACTTAGATGGTCACTTCTTTCTCATATGTGGCTTGGAAGAGAGTATTGTAGCTCACTAAGTTATCCAAGGCTAATAAAAATGTTTCCCAATCCAAAAATCAGTGCATTATAAACTGTTTAAATCTTAAGAAATTCTTGGACAGCATATTTTTATGTGTGCGTTAACTTTGATTTTTAAAACGGTTCCACGTACTTATTTTAAAAATCACCTTCAGTAAGCACTCTATTAACATTTCTTCAAACACGAAGTCTCCATTTCTTCCAACACAGTTTAGCCATCCAAATCTTGTAAGTGTATGTTACATCATAAATTTCCCCACAAAACAATTTTCTACAACATTTATGAACACTGTTTCTGACTTAATTCGTCGAGCGGAAAAGTGTCTATTTATTCAAGCTTCTGTATTTGTGTGTATGCTTTAACACATATAGACATGATGTAAGCATTTATTCTTCAGACTGAACTTAATTCAAGGATAAATTTCCATGTTCGCCGGGTAATTAAGGAGACCAAATGAAGACGAAGAAAACTGATGGAATTTCACCCTTTCCACCGAGCTAAAACCACCACCATCTAAATAAGCGCCAATGTTACGTGGTTGAAATGAAGCTCTTATGAGATGGAAGGATATGATTTATTGAGAAATTTTTGCACATATTACCTCTTTCCTGTTGTATATAAAAAGGTCATGCTGTTTTAGGGGATTATAAACGTAACGGTAAAAGCGTTTTCCATTACATTTAATTGTTCCGTCATTAAGGAAACTTTCGGCTCAAACGCTTGTATAAGTATCTTGTCATCGTTTTCAACATCATTAGACGAAACAAAAGAAGTAAACGGATGGCAAAATTAACAAAAGTATCTTTGGAGAATGCTCTTTGTTTTGGTTACTTTTTCGGTAGTTAGTAAGCAGTATTGCCAATTTGTGTAATACAATGTGCGAGTAATTTTGGCAGTTGTTTTGAACAGCACAATACCAAATGGTGCCTCAGATGAGAGTAGTTAAAATCTATAAAATGATTAGGAAGAATATCTTTACATGGAAAAGTGTATGATCTAATGAGAAAAATGCTTCAGAGAAGCAAATAATAAAATTCTAAACAATTTCCATATTATGTTTTAATTTGGCAGCCTTTACCTTGCCAATAGGCTGCCAAATGCTACTAAACGTAGAGCTCTATAAACGATAACACTGATACTTACTTCCTGCCGCTCCTGCCATTGTTTCATCGCTGACTTGTACTTCTCGAATTCATTACACCAATGCGAGTAGATTTTCTGGTAATCGGTTTTCTTGCTGGGTGGCGTACACCTATGTGCAAAATGAAAATGGGAAATGAGGGGGTCATTAATGTTAAGTGAACTTATTAAAATAAGCATTCCGTCTCGCGCCAATACACGGACAAAATGCTGGAATGTAAATTGAACGATAATCCTAACGAGCGTTGAACGCAAGAATGGCATAACGAGGAAACAAACGGGAGTCAGGAACCGGGAAAAGATATAAGAATATCGACTTGATCATAAAACCCACCTGTGCGCGTCAACCATAACGCTATAACTGCACAACAACGTTCCATCCAGATAGCTATCGTAGCGACCTCCGTCTCCTTCGTTTATCGATATTATGACAAGGCCCCCTTCCGATGTCTCAATGTACTTTGATGGCGTGTAGATGATTTCATATCTGTTGAAGAAGAAAACAAGAAGAAAGTAGCGCCCAGCGAGGGCAACGGCAGTCATTAATATTATAGGCATCAACGTTTTGGAGAAAGGCAAAATATTATTAGGCGATCATTAAGGATTATTGGCCGTAAAGCTGAATTGCCTCGTTAAAGTCTCTAATTGAAATAGATAAGCCATGGTTCTAAATTGTAGTTATTCTATAATTGCCAACTAACCTGGTCACTTAGAGTTTGGAAGAGATTATTTTAGCCCACATTGATTAGTAGTGGTTTTTGGAGATTTTGGAGCGACTTTTGTGACGTGAAAAATTTTAAAAGAAACATAAATTGTTAAGGAACGTGTATTATTATAGAAAATAAACATATGTATGTAAATTTCTAACATTTCCCCCCAATATTAGGAACAAACGTAGTAAAAATAGTCTTAATTGAGATTAATTTGAATAGATGTAATCACTTCCCGTTAAGTATACGTCCTGATGATAAATTGCGTTTTAAGATACTCGTACAGGAATTGTGTGAAAAAAATAGCCAATTAAAAAAAAAATTATTTAGCATTGCCACTAATTCAGTCTTTATTTAGATAATGTCGAAAAATAGGTCATAAAAACTTTTGGCTTTGAGGCTAACATAACATTTACATTTTAAATACATTAAAATTCTTTGATATAATATAATCATCTGGGTGAAATAATAGCAGTGTTAAATTCTAGCTATAAAAATTATTTAACATAATCTTAAGAAGAGCAAACATTAATAAATTAAAAACTTAAACTACTATTTTGATGAGTGCCCTTTAAGAACAGATGCACATCTACGCGGCATAGAATCCACTAGTGTCTGGTACTTTTCATTCGGGATAGACTCCCACACTTTCTTTACTGTGTTTGGATTTTCTTTTATATTTGATGAATTTTTTAATTGAAACAGCTTCTTTAGTATAGGTTTAAAGGTTTTCAATTGTGTCGAGATCAGGAGATTGAGCAGGCCAATTCATAACGATAACCCCATAGTAGAAAACAATCGCTTGCTGATGCACTGGTATATTTTTGGGTGATTGTCCCACTGATAGACCGAGATTAATGGTATGCACCACTCTGCGCAAGGCATCATGATTGAACTCATAATATTCACTTATTTCTTTGCATCAAGATTGTTGTTAATTGGATAAATTAGAATTTTACTGAAAATGTATGGTGTGAATGTTTTGAGGTTTTGTATTTGCTCTACCATAAAGTGAGGCCTTCTCGCTTTCAACACTCACAGATATTTGCTGCTTTAATATCTAAAAAGTATCGACGTCATCAATTCAGTCTCGCTAGAGTGCCAATGTTATATCACACACGGGGACCTACCAGCCTCTTTCGGGAAGCCCCGATCCTAAGAAACTCCTCTAGGCTATAATCAGAACCTGCCGAAAAACTAACCTACACTAGTAACATCAAGGGAGAAATACAAACACAAAGCGATCAGCCTGTTTACTCAAGGTCATACCCATACCCAATGGGCTTGAAAGGAGAAGTCGAGAAGGAAATCAACAAACTTCTAGAAGACGGAACAATACGACCTTCCAAATCTCCTTATAACTCTCCAGTCTGGATAGTGCCCAAGAAAAATGACGCATCTGGCGAGAAAAAATATCGGATGGTAATCGATTACCGCAAATTAAATTCTGTCACCATTGCGGACACATATCCAATACCGGAAACAAACGAGATTCTTGCCAAAGTGGTTACCACCAAATACCACTTAGAGAACGAGATATTCCGAATACCGCTTTTTCCGTGAACAACGGAAAATTTGAGTTCACTCACCTTCCTTTCGGGTTAAAGAACGCTTTCTCAATTTTTCAACGAACTCTTGATGATATTCTACGAGAACATATCGGTGTACGTTGATACGTATATATTGATGATATTATCGTCTTCGGAAGGGATGAGGCAGAGCATTTCAAAAATCTAAGGAAAGTGCTGAAAGCCTTGAAGCGTCCAATATGAAGATCCAGTTTGACAAATGTGAATTCTTTAAAAGGGAAATAGAGTTCTTCGGAGTTGTGGTGAGCAGTGATGGCATTAAAGCCAACCCTCAAAAAGTCAAGGCAATAGCAAACATGCCAATACCTAAACCTTTAAAAGATTTGAGATCATTTCTAGGGATGTCGGGGTATTACCGCGAATTCATTCAAGACTATGCAAGAATCGCGAAGCGCCTGACCTCTCTTAAGAGGAGGAGATGGACGAGTGTGCAAAAATCAATCCAAAAATAAAATAATTCACCTTGATTCAAAAACTATCGATGCACTTAACGCCTTAAAAAATTGCTTAATATCTAAAGAGGTAGTTCTAACCCATCCAAACATTGAGAAGGAGTTTCAGCTCACAACAGGCGCTTCTAACTACGCGATTGGTGCACTCCTTTCACAAAATGACAAACCCATCGTTTTTCTCTCAAGAACGCTATCCAAAACAGAGGAAAATTACGCGGCCAATGAAAAAGAAATACTTGCCATCATCTGGGCACTCAATTTATTGCGAAGCTATCTCTATGGGTCTCACAAAGTAAAAATATACACCGACCACCAAACCCTTACCTACGCTCTCAGCAACGAGAACACCAACTCTAAGATGCAAAGGTGGAAGTCGATCTTAGAAGAATATAATCATGAACTAATATATAAGCCAGGTAAGGCTAATGTAGTAGCAGACTTCTTCTCAGGACCCCCCAAAACAACATTGATTAATTCCCTTACGCCGACAGTACATAGCGACCAAAGCCCAGCACAATTTAATTTCAACAGTTGAATTACCAATTAGTGCATTCCGGAAACAAATCATCTTTAAAATAGGCGAAGAAGATAGTTATCAACATCAAAATCCATTCCCTAATGACACCAGACACACAATGACTAAGCGCCAATACACAGATACAGATATTATAAATATTTTCAAACGATACCTAAACCCTCGCACTATAAACGATCTTCTAACATGCGCACAAAATATGGGTCGCATACAGGAAATTTATCCCGAATATTTCAGAAGCTATCGCATTCGGCACACGCAAAAATTTGTCGAAGACATCCCAGCAACGTGGAGCAGGAAGAAAAAATTCTGCAAACACACAAAAGAGCTCATCGGAACGCTGAAGGAAACCGTCTACAGCTCCTGGAGAACCTTTATTTTCCGAAAATGGCAGGAAAAATTAGAAACATAGTGAAGCGATGTAAAGAAAATAAGTATGACCGACATCCCAACAAACCCCTCTTAAAGGCTACCCCTATTCCATCTTATCCCGGTCATACAATCCACATCGACTTATTCAGTACAGAAAAGCATCGTGTTTTAACCGCTGTCGACAAGTTTTCTAACTTTGGCCAGGCTAAAATCAAAGCTTCAAAGTCTATTGAAGACATAAAACAACCGCATACCGACTTGCTTTTCTTTTTCTGAATACCAGAAATGGTCGTAATCGATAACGAGAGTTCATTGAGATCAGCCTCCATAACCTCCTTAATGGAAGACGACTTTAGGATCAAGGTTTTCAAAGCCCCTCCATACAAAGGTGAGGTTAATGGACAAGTCGAGCGATGGGCACAGCACTCTCACAGAACTTATGAGATGCTTCAAGGAAGAAGGATTGCCAAGAACATTTGAAAATCTTCTACAACATGCCGTGCATGAATACAATTTTTCAATTCACTCTGCTACTGATAGAAAACCCATTGAGCTACACTTCGGACGAATACCAAGGACAAACCCAGACAAATTAGAATAGATTCGACAATCCAACATAGAACGACTAAAACAAAAACAGGATAGGCACTATTCTCTTTCATCCCACCTATCTTTCGAGGCTCAGCAAATTCAAAACTTAATAAATAACTTAAAGCCAAGAAAAATAAAAAGGTCACTTGATTTTATTGGAACAACCTGGAAATAAATTACAGGTAATCCCGATCATGAAGATTTTCTAACGATAAAAGCAAAAATTAACAACGTGCTAGAGAACAATAATTGCCAAGTTGTTATTAATAGAATGTATAACAATAGAATTAACAATATCACAAAATTAGTTAATGAAGTTCAAAGACCAACCAATTATAATATAGTATTAGACTTACAGTTCAGACTAGCCTTAGTTAAAGAGGAATTAATTAATGTAAATTATGCCATACATTAGGCCGAATTGGGCATCATTAATTCAATTATATTATCCAAATACGAAATAAAATTGGCAACAGAGATTCTCGACAAAGATTTACTCCCATTTTTCACTATTGAAAGGGCTCTTGATATTTCTGATGTAAAAATAATCACAAATTTGTCGTCATTATTGTATATTATTAATATCCCGTAAACAACCAGCCTCAGTTATAAATAATAACTTGTTAACGTTTTAAAAAAAGGGAACATGTTATAAATGATATTCAATTTAATAAAATACTAAAAAACAATGAAAATATATTTGGCGTAATTGGAAATTGCGAAATTGTAAATAGCCTAAGTATCTACAAACCATTGGAGATCGAGGATATCACAAACACCTCCTGCATCCCAAACCTGATGAAGAGTGTCAAAGTTACCTGCAAAAAACTGAGTAACGCCAATATACCAAGCATCGAAGAAGTTTCTCCTGGCACGATATTGCTGAATCAATTCACGGGTGCAATCGAAGTCGAACATTTGATCCACAAACTAAACGGGACTTACTTTTTAAAAATTCAAAGCACCAGCATCTCAATAAATGGACGAACCTTCATAAACCATGAAGACAACATCGTAAACGTTTTGCCTACTTTCTTACAACCATCTCCAGAAAGCAGTGCCTACCAGGAAATACTTTCACTTGAGATGATGAAGGATCTTCAATTGAATAATACCAGTGAAATCGAATTGATGCGAAATGAGGCCAACATCCATCAACTAACAAGCTACGGAATACTTACGCTAATTAGAGTCTACCTAATAGTTCTTCTGTCCTACAAAACCTACCTCAAATTTAAGATCAAGCCAGCTATTAAAAACATTATGCTGAAGCAAGTTCCTGACCTACCGCAATCAGCAGTACAAGAGACTCCCGAGTTACCACCGCCAATCCAAACTCCATCAGCATCTCCCGGTCCTGACTCACGACCTTCAACAAGAAATGTTCGATTCAACGACATTGAATTCTTTTAGCGACGGAAGACGTTAGCACTTAACGATGGGCGAGTTAACACCAGAAAACGCCACGCGCTACCTGAGCGAATATCCAAAAGCGCTACCATAGCGTTTAGGCCTCTTGTTTCGAAATTGCAGTTTCCCAAATTTTCATGTGAACTAAATTTAATTCAAACTAAGCTAAATAGTTTGTACTTGCTAGAATCTTGTAAATTGTATTCAGTTACATTTTAACAATTCAATAAAGAACATTGGGCTCAGCCCTTAACATAATTTATATATTTTTATTCAAGTCCGGTCGGAAAAAGTTAACTTATAACCACCAAAAAGAACGGTTCCTCCTATTGTTTACGTAAAACTCAGTGCAGACTCTACGCTTTGCACAACGTTTTGTCTGCGCAGTAAAAACGTCGCAAAATTGAAAGAGCATCCAATCGGTGCACATCTTACCAACTTCTTTGCGCAGTTGACGAATATTTAGGCCCTACCAGCACAAATATCGCTGCAACTGCACTGCTCTATGCGCAGTTCTAAAACGTTGCATTTTTCCCGTCTACACGCAACATTTTGCCTGCAACGTCTTGGTTTACGCAGGCAAAATGTTGTGAAAGACGTAGCGTCTGGACCGGGCTTAATGTTCAAACAAAAAGATAAGCGCATTTAGTGATTGGTTTATGAGTAAATGACATAAAACATTTCATCAATGTAAACAAATTAATAACGAATGCATGGAAATTTTATATGATTTTCATCGGCATATGTAATTATTCCACTCTCTGCATGACATTATCACCAATTATTCAAGATGATGAAAAATTTTCTGATGAATAAAGAACAAAGATGTCATCAATGTATATACACCTACTCAAATTTTTCATGTGCATTGATCATAAGATTGTTCCTTTTTCATCAACTTCAATAAATGAGTAATCGATGATAATGGCATGCAGAAATTAGAGTTTTTACATTTGCCAATGAAAAAAGAATAAGGTTGTCATCAACACATGCACATAGTCCACTTCCTGCATTGAATTATAATAGGGAAATTGTATAGCCCTATGATGATTTGTTTGTTGTCTCGGGGTTAGAGCACTAGTTGCATAAGCCGCAGGTCTCGGGTTCAAGTCTCTAACTTTCAATCAATGACTTTAAAAAGTTACAAATTCAACAGTAAGTAGGAGATAAAAACCTCATTTGTCCGGAAATGACGACAATGGAACTGCTCCCCCTAGAAATTCACTATGAAATAATCTAGAAATCCGTCTTTCAAAGTTTTGCTGAGTTAGTTGTTCCAGTTGGCGTATGTAGGTAAAAAAATAACACCTTTAATTTTTAGTAATACGCTTATAAACTTAGGAATCCTGGATAAATTTAATTCACGTTCGTAAATTTACACGAACATCTTCTTTTATATTATAAGACTATAAATATAACACAGTGAGTCTCCTAAAATAATCGTTAATAAAATTAATGATTGATGATTAATTATTACTTAAATTAATCGCGACTATGATTGACTATCTTAATTTTGATTAACTTAATCGCGATCAAATTATAGATTAAAGTTTCGATCGATTGATTAATCGATTAATGCCAAGTCTGAATACCTTCATATTAGAATAACTTCAAAGTAATATCGCTAGGTTTGTAACTGTGAGCAAAAGCCTTTGGATTTCGCTCCACCCTATGAACAGGTATATTGAGACTTGTCTCACTACTGCCTTTATTCCTCCAGGAACGTTCGTATATTTCACCACGAATTGATGCGTTTTTGATTCTGATGGTGTTTCCGTTATAAATCATATAAAGAGACGGGCCATCGATAAGAATATAAAATATCAGACAATGTAGATGACTTAAAGGAGTCGAAACGCATCTACTGATACAACAAAGCAAGACCCGACGTCTTTTCAAGAAAATAAGATAAAATATGCTTCGAATTTGAGTTCTAAGGACCAACAGTTTCACTAAAGAAATTCATTTGCTAAGTTCATTTAAGCCGATCGGGCTGGAACCGAGCAATCTAAATATTAGTAGCTGTACGACAATGGCTTAATTATTCATGGTTTGTGTTACTTTGTTTTGATTTTCAGCTCATCATTTCTACATTTTGTGATATTTATGTCGGTTTGTTTTAGCAATTTTTTCAAAAATAAGGGATAAGTTTCAACATTAGGGTAACGTTATTGTGATGTGTATTATATTAGGATAACAGATAAGTTTCAACGTTAAGGTTAGGTATATTATCATAGGATTATATTGGGATAAGATAAAGAATTTTACCGGAGTTAGGTTAGAATACATTTAGATATAATCTTAATGTTCACTATTTTGTATTGTTTTTTTGTACAATATATTAATTTTTAATAGAGTTCGTTGGTTTTTTTCCCCTTTACCCAATTAGTGAATAATTTTAGGTATTTTTATTTGATAACATTTGATATTGTTTTGCTTTGACAAATTTTTTGATTGAATTTCGTTTAAATTTAGAATGCCATGTGGAGCATTAAGTTTTTGAGTACTTTAATGTTTTTATAAAATTTATAAAGATTGAATCAATTAATCACATTCAACTTTGAATTTAACACTTAGAGGGTCGAATGATCAATAAAAAGTTTGGCAAAGAAAAGTACTCACAGGAGAAAATTAACCTGAACATAACTCGTAGTTACAAAAACATATTGAGTTTGCATAAGTAGAAAAGTTAAAAATAATTCTCTCACCTCTAAGCATAGTGATCGCCACCACTCGTATGTATCTTATAAGAGTGATAGCCTGATAAGAATTACTACACAGGTCGAAACCACATTCTTCTAACATTTTTATCCCCAAATAATTTTTCAGAAAAAGAATTATTAATATAACTCAATTGTGTAGCTACACACAAACAATTTTCATTAGAAATTTGAAGCTATTGGTGCCATCCGAATAAGGAGACCGATGTCCGTACGATGCAAAAGCTTAGTGTTGAGCAAATTATCGTGTAGATTTAACATTTAATTGATGTTAAAATGGTCAAATGATCAATAAAAAAGATTAGCAAATATGAATTTGTTACTTAGTCTATAAGTGTGTATTTTTATCAAGTTTCACTAAAATCAAATATATGAGAAACCAGCAATAAGCATTTATGTCTGTAATATACTCATAGACTGATTACATGGCTAATGGCAATAACAGATTTCTGATTTAATTCGTTTACCTGAAATAAATGATCAATAACGTGAGTGGTTTTCACTTATTGTAAATGTATCCATCTTTAAGACATATTGTTTGAATCGTTCAACCCTTCATTCTATTTTACTTGCCCTTGCTATAGTTCAAACCAAATATTCAAAAAAGCCATTGACTTTCTGATGGCCGTTTGAATTTGATTGCAATCTCAATTGATTTCCGGTTTCATTAGTGTGTATTCAACATAAAAATGGTGCATTTAATTCAATTTAACATTTTAAAGCTGTCGCCTTGACAAAAAAGCAATCGCTGCTAGCTAACATGTAGCCACCATATCACTGCTTTGTTGTACAACGTAAAGTACTAAAAACGGTTTCGTAGTTTATGAATTTTTATCCTGTCTAAAGTAAACGACGCAACCAGATAGTATGCCTGTAAAGCTTCGACCTATCAAATGCATTTTTTCCAGCACTATCCTCACAACACATCGGCCAGTGGGCAAAGCACTATAAATTAAAGCATCAAAACTATCACAAGGCAATCCAGCTAGAGAATCAACCATATCACCAGCCAACCCAGTCAACCCTACCAACCACCCACTTACTATAATCTAATAGCAACTCACCGTCCTTTCTCCGTCGAGTGATGGAACCATCGAACTGAATGCTGTCGCAGCACTTCCGGAACACGAACGAAGCACGATAGATGCAACGTTTGACCGTATGATGCTGTGATGCGTTTTTTCAGGACACTCGTATCACAAATTCCTGACGTTTCGTTCCCGACATCCTATGTGCCGAAAAAGAGGTAGAAATGAGATATGAGAAGAAAAAACTTAACAAAACAGACTCTGATGTAGTGTCACATAAAGCAAGAGGAGGAGCAGCGGCAAATCAAAAATCAATTAATCACACTCCAGTTAAACAGACACAACGAGAATGAGGACGACAAAAACGAACTTACCTGGAGCAAACCCAGCTGATAAGGCTTGCAGGCACCCGTGTCACTATCCCAGCCACAATATGGATCCCGTATGCATCTGAAGCAACTATCGTAGCGTCGATTGCACATTGCCAAATCGATTTGTTTCACGCTGTGATCAGTGGCAATGTAAAGGGATGCTGTCTTTTGGCTGATTTCCATCTCCCTAATGGGCTCATTTTTAGCTATTTCAAGAATGTCCAGCAGATTCGACATACGCTGTCCGAATTTCGTGAATTGAACAATTTTGTAGATGCTACCCGTTGTTGTGCCAACGAAATACACCAAATATTCCTGATTGAGTTTATCTATGCGAATCCTGTGAATGAATTGCAGAATTGTCGATGAGCGAATTGGGAATATTGAAAATAGATAAAGATTGCCTGTAGCGAGGAATGTATGTTGATTTAAATATTTATGAATGTATCGAGCGCAGGAAAATGCCAAATAAAATCATTTTGCATGTGGAGCCTCAATTAAATATAAAAGAATTACGTTAAGAATATAGTCGCATAGCAATTTATTCTTACCTATCCACAGCCAGTTTTGTGAGTACAACATCCCTTTTGTAGAAAACGGGATTGGCAAATTCATGGTCTACTGCCTTATCCATAAGCGGATGTTTTCTTATAAAGTTGAGGACGGTATCGGGCAAACTAGCTGTGTCATTACTGCATTCACCAGGTCGGGGTTCAGGAACTTTTGAATTTAAAACTGGTAGCCATGCCGACGTTGAAGTAGCCTGTTCTTTGAATTTCCCTGTGAAGAATCAAAATATAAAAGCATTAAAATTGTTTGTTAATTAAATATAAAAATAAAAAAATGAAATTGCGTGCAAAGAATGAAGTCGGAATTTTGCACTTTGACTATGAGTAATGTAGTTTTGTATTCTAATTGATATTCAACATTGTTCATATAAATCATCGCAGCATCTCACAAAAAACATGGAATATACACTACTTTCGACTCAGCAAACTCTATACTTTATCCTAGCCTGCAGATACAGATTAGAAAAATTTCAATTTTCAAGCGCCGTGACGATATAATAATTTACCCAAATTGCTGTTGCATTTGATCAAATTTGATTCTTCTCAATCCTTCAAAGTTTAGTTATCCAAATGGATCTAAACTTGGTCATCTAAAATATTGGCAGTTTGTATATGAAAGACACTTAGCACAGGTAAATCCAAAACGGTGACGATTAGAGTCTATACGCAGTAATCACATCTTTATAGTACCATATTAAAGCCAGAAACTAGTAAATTATTAGCCAATAGTTTTTGTGGAAGTCTTAAGTAAACTGCCATCAACCAGAATGATCTCCACCAAAGTAGTACTCAAAAAGATTCTACTTATGTAGACCTTACTAGATTAAATGAGTGTAAACAAAACATAAACTCTTATTTTTAGGGTATTTAAAATCATTTTACAATACCCTACTAAAATCGTGTCCTGTCTGTCCATCTGTCCGTGCGTCCGTCCATCCGTGTGTCACACCACTTTTTCTCACAAACTACATAAGCTAGAGACATAAGATTTTGTAAGTAGGTGTAAAGTGATGCCCTCTTTAAAGTTTCATCACAAAAAACATTTTATAAGGTGTACAAGGGGGGTCTCCCCATATAAGGGAGTGGCTCCCGAAAAAAAAGTTTCATTGCATGTAAGCAATATGGGTATCAAATGAAAGGTCTTGATGAGAACTTCCCAAAACAGGTCTTAAAATGACAAATTTTGCTTTGAGGGGTGCAGGGGAAAGGGAAATGTACAAAAATTTTGTGTTTTGGGCTTATGAACATTATGGTTTAAACCTAGTTGCTTTGCACAATAGCGCTTCATGCGTAAATGGCTCCAATTTAACTATTTTATCGTCACCGTGATGGCAAAATCTTGGTAGGCCTTGGAGCCCATTCAAAGCTCGCACCATTGGATTGGCGGTATAAATTCGGTCGAAAAGGACTACCGATTGGCGCTGGTCTAGTTCTGAGCACCTGTCCCTATAATGGTTGGTGTCAACCCTCGTATGGCGTCTTAGCTCTGGAAAGATAATCATGGGATCAAGAAGGCAACTGCACACACAAACGAGGATTGTAGTTCCAAGGGGGGTCCCAATCAAACTAGGCTTTACTTCACTAAAAAACATTAAAAAAAATTAAAAAAAGCCAATAAAAATATCAACAACGACGACAAAACCAACCGTTACAGCCACGTCGTTAGTAGCTCATTGAATACGGTACCAACGGCGACAAGAACGACAATGATTTCAACAATAGTAAAGAAAGAAAAAGAAGGAGAACAACGTACATTCTTGTCCATATATAATATTTTTTGATGTATGGATGCGGCTAAAGCAAACAACGTGAAAGCCAGAGCATCCCAAAGCAAAAGAGAGGGAAATTTTACACAATGATCCACCAGATGTGCAAGCAGTATAAAACAAGTGGGGTAAACAGACCTACGCTCATGTCAGAAGGGTTTTGTACCCAACTTCTCAGAAATGCAGGCACCAATAATGAATAACGTCAAGAAATATGTCAAAGAGATGTGCACGTTCAAAGGAAAATCCATTGTTTTTCTAATTTCAACGGTCGCCATTTTATTGCAAACCGACAAAAATCACTCAAATCATGAATTCTCAAAAATATTAATGTTATTAACCTTATTAGAAAATTTCAAGAAGATCAAATCAAAACTGCAGTGACTGATTCGATGGAAAGTCCATAAAATACCAAAATCATGTGTTATTGTTGTTGTAATTAGAGAAATTTCGAGCGGCCAAACTTCCGTGTATATCATTCGATCTTCATCAAACTTACAAAGTTTAACAATCCTTAGTAGGACTACTTAAAAATCGAATTTCGTTGAGCTTAAGGGTACCAACGCGATTTTATTGGGAAAAATGTGAAATTCGAATATCATACTATTATTAACAAAGTTGAGCGAATTTTGACTTCTAAGATATTTGTTGTTGTTGTTGTACTTGTAAACCCCTACCTCCAACATTTTTTTCAGATTTTTCGGATCACAGGTGTCCAATCGCGATGGGGGGAGGGGCACAAATATTTCGTGTGTTTTCCTCCCTGCGCGCCCCTCGAAGCAAAAAGTATCAAATTTAGATCTGTTTTGGAAAGCTCTCATCAAGATCTTTCATTTAATACCCATATCGGCTACCTTTGATAAAAAAATTTTTCCGGGGCCTCTCCCCTATATAGGGAGACCCCCCTTAAATACCTTACAAGTTTTTTTGTAGTTGAACTTTGAGGAGGGCACCACTTTACACCTGCATACAAATTTTGATGTTTCTAGCCTAAGTAGTTTGCGAGAAAAAGTGCTGTGACATACGGACGGACGGATGGACGAACAGACGGACAGACAGGTCGCGAAACTAGTAGGGTTTTGTAAAATTATTTTACAAAACCCTAAAAATGTAAAGAATATCGAGAAATTAAAAATCACTGCTGCGATCGCTACTGAAGCAATTGAAGCAAAGGTTTTAAAAACCAAGCTCTGCAGAAAAAACACCGACCGGTTCAATCATCTTGAACCACACAAAAGTAGAGCGGCTCTGCCGTAAAACAGAACTGATGGTAAAATGCATTGTTACCACCTGCGACACAAAACTGCACTTTTGCAAGGCCATTCAAAATGGAGCTTTTTGAAGAAGCAGTAGTCTTTTAAATGCCTAATAACAGGTAATAGTTGGCATGCAGTCCAGCTAAAGTAAATCTGAAAAAGCGGAAAAAGACAAGGAAAAGCCACCACAGGTGCAGGTTCCATTAGAGGAGGAGTTTCAGGCAGTGTAATCTGAGACAGCTAAAAAAGCAGTGAACTTGCCACTACGAAACAGAAAAAAGCAAGCCCAAATATTTGAAAAATATACAATCCTCGAATACGGTTCGGGAAAAGGAGAATAGGAGCATCGTAAAGCTGTTGGGTAGGCAATACTAGTCAAAGCCACTGACGGCAGATCGTATGCAGATCTTCTGCGAGAGATTGAGGGAGCGATAAAACTGGAGGAAACACCAACTGTCATAAAAGTCCTACGGCTGACTCGTTCGGGTGACCTATTGGTGGAGTTTGAACTAAAGGGCACAAACAAAGATGCATTCCATGACGCAGATAAAAATATGCTTGGAAGGAAGGCACCCGTAGCTTTACTCGAACTTTGGACTGCTCTCAAAATGAGAGATATTGACCATGTCATGGATTTACCTGAGATAAGGGATGCCTTCAAGTGAGATTTTGCTAACTTGAGCGGAGCGAAATGAGGTTGACCCAAAGACATATAAAGTAATGGAAGCGTAATGAGCTTATTTTCATCCATACGTGAGTGAAGTACTTTTACTACATACATGCCTTCCTATCACATGCGAATTAAAATCCCCCTGCCTTTCACGTCACTAGAAAATCCACACATTCAAATGGCTCTTTAGTTGCGCTCACGAAAATCCCACTCCTCTTAGGCCTTAACCCCCGAATTGTCAACGAAATATCAACCATATGATTGAAAACATATGATGTGAAAGTTCAACATTGATGGGAAACGTCTAATCAAGTTACAAAACAATTTTTTTAAGCTAAACGGTGTTAAATCTAGTACAAAAGCGTTGCAAATGTGATAATTTAGCAAACTGAAAAGTTTGTTACGGATCGCGAGTATTTTTGTGTTGAAAAATGAAAAATGGAGTGACGTGTGTGGGACTGTAAAAACAGCTCCAGGCAGCATGTTAGAGACGTATCCTTCGTAGGGTAAGTCATATTCAATCTTTTACATCGTTCAAGTTAGAATACCCGCACGGAAAATTGATTTAGTTCAAGATGCGAAATTTAGTGGGAGACGTCACGTCAAATTTATTTGAAATTCGAATCAACAGCTAATAACGCGCCAACTTCACGCCACATGATAAAGTGCTTCAATTTTCTCGATGCATTTCGTATCCTCTCTCCCACATCTATGGGTTGACCATTCCAAATAATAGAGGTCGGCACATGGCAATTGTTAACAACCTCAGAAATATATGCCAAATAGATGATAGAAAAGGGGAAAGTTAGAATCAGTTAGACTATTCGTAACATAAGGCAAAGAGCAATCTTTCTACAGTATTTCCATTGCCTCGGATACAGGCATAATACAAAGGGCTGTAAATGGATCAATATAAGCTCCTTGTGCTATTATTATGATAAAACAGGGTTTAAAAAGAATAAATACCAGGTTTTCTAGGAAGCCTTAACCAAAGCAAAGCACTCCCGCAATAAGCCATATCCTGAAATTTAATTTACTTGAGAAATTTGCGAGAGACAGTAAATATAACTTGCTACTATTCAGCAAGCTACATCACAATCGAAGCTTCCAAACATGGTTTTCTGACTTATCTGGTACTGCCAGCATCTGGGCTCGAATCAGTACTTATTTCCAGGAGGAGGGCTATTGACAGAAGGATGATTTCATGTGGGTTCGGCATTAAAAGACTACATTCTATAGTATGTATCTAAAGCCGAACAAACCAATATCGTTTTTCCAAGCCAAGCGTTTATACTCGTATTAGTTAAGGGAGACTTCATTGCTAACATACACGAATGGGGCATGCCTGAAACTTATCCGCGGGAAAAACCAAGTTCTATAGATGGCGTCCAGAACAGAAGCTGTTGTGCTGAATACTCACGATAAGCTGACTTTCAGCCGTGTGGAATGTAAAGCATTCATACGTAATTTGATATTCGACTTGAATTTCCTTATACGAAGAGTATGCAATTGGAGAGTATTAGAGGACTACTAAACCATTGATCAGTATATTCTCCTTGAGATCCATGATGTTGACTCTCAATGTCTATGCTCTCGACTTTCCACGTAGGATGGAACGTTGGGAGGATAGACGTCATGCGAGGTTTCGACGACAAGTGCACTATTCGTGGAGGATTCGCGAAGCAGGGATAGGGTAACTCAACAACGAGCATCATCACATTCGCTTGCAGTGCTTCCATGCCCCATCAGAGATCCCAGCACGATAAACCTCTAGCGTATTGGTTGTCAACCAACATCGCTCAAAAGTGAAGGGAGGGTCATAAGTTTCAAATTAAAGCTCAACGGCCAAGGAATTGTGGCGAGGCATGCAACTGTTTAGCAGCATAAAAATCGGCCGAAAAATGCCACGGAGACAATTAGCAGCAGTGATGCTCATTCCTGGCTAGATCTAGTAGACAATTTGAAAAGGGATCGATGGCGTCGTGGCTACAAGCTAGTTATGCAGAAACTTGATCATCTAGCAAATCCTGCATATATTAAGCAGAAAGGATGAGTGAGACAGTTTGGACAGTTTTCCTGCCCATCGCGTCAGTGTTGACGTTGTCCACGGTAAAACAGTAATCAAATGCCCACTCTTTACCCGACTGGAACTGGAAGAAGCAGTTGTTTTGTTGAAATCAAGGAAGGCTCCAGTTTTGTCTTTCACCATTGTCCTAACTTACTTCTTGGCACACCAAATGCTTGCCTGTAGGAAGGTTTTTTCCCAGAAAGATTGAAAGGTGGTGAGGCTCGTACTGATCAACAAGGGAAGGGGAAATCTTGAGTCACCTTTTACATACCACCTGTTATGCATGCTAGGCATGGTTGGAAAAGTGCTACAGGAACTTATCAAGGGAAGATTTACTGAAGCAATTTGTGCCGCCAGAGATCTATCCCCTCAGCAGTACGGATCTAGAGCAGGATGCTTTATTGTTTATGCAATTGCAGAGGTAGTAAGTAGGATCTAAAAGGTGGAGGTGCGTAGCTACACCAAGCAACGGGAAAACCTGTTGGTGGTTCTTGATGTTTGCAAAGTCTTCAACTCCGCTAGAAAAGTGGATATTCTGGATACGCTGATAAAACCTCTTCGAGCTCAAAAATATCTTACGTGGACTATCCTGTTTTACGATACGATGCAGGGCTGTCAAAGGATGGAAATTACATTAGGTGTTGCTCAAGGGTACACCCTGGGTCCAAATTTTTTTTTAATACCCCCATTCCCTACCACTCTCTTCATCACTCGTTCATCGTCGCACAACGCTCGTGCGATCTGAACTTCATACGTCGTTGATTCCTACTTGTGCCACCAAGCAATGCTAAAACATGGGTATAAGGGACACACCAAATGCTATGCAGTAGTCCAATTCGTTAACAGTTTTCAGAGATGAAAAAAAAATATCATAATACGACGCAGTAAAAAATATAACTCTGAGTTTATAAGAACTAGCTATCTTTAAGTACCTCGACGTTAGGGTCTAAAATGCCCTAAGATACTGCATTTTCAATCTTCCAGACTCATCATTAATTTGAATTTCTAAGGTGTTCCTTAAGTCTTTTCGTAAAAACCAATAATGAGTTTGCGTTTTTCACTGTTTCTGGAAGATTGTTGTATATACGCAGAGTATCATTCGTTGCATCGTTCTTTAGTCGATCAGTTCTAGCGTAAGGTATTACAAAATAGTTAGTTTTTCTTGAATTATTTGGATTTATTTGTGATTCTTTTATAATGGGGCTTCGCTCTGATTCACTGAAAATTAGACATTTCAAGATAAACTTAGCTCTCTCCATAGTAATGATTTGACCGAAGGTGATTGCATTGGTCCGTTGATACATTCCTATCATTAGTGCTAGTTATCTCCTCAAATTTTGTATGTGTTGCAACCATGTCAAAGGATGATCTATGGTAAGGCCGAGATGTGGTGACCTGTCAGTTTACATATATTCAAATTATTAGTATATAGCACAAACAAGGTTGATCCAAGTATGGATCTTTGAGGAACTTGCTTGATTGCTCAAGACATTATTAACTGATTTTGTTTAGAATCTTTCTTCCAACCAACTTTTGAAAAAGTTCTTACGGTTTGCCTTGTATACCATACGATTCAAGTTTTTGAAGTAACAAGTCATGATCAACCGTATCAAAAGCCTTTTTCAGGTACACAAAAATTGCAATAACGTAATCTCCATTTCTAACCCACTCATTTATAAAAATTTCCAGTGGTTCAGCTGCCTCCTCTTTGACTAGAATAATTTCATGTGTGGTGATGTTGTCAATACCTGGTGCTGCATTTATTTTTCAAATCTTCGATTGTACTCGTATTAAATACTTCTCTTTTAGTCGTTTGATGAATGTGAAAGATGGACCTAGGTGGGCTATTTATGATATTGAAATAGCTAGTTGACTTTTCACCAAGGTCCCTGGTAATTTTTTCAGCAATTATTGGAAAAAAGTGGTTTAGTGAGTTTGCTGTTCCACATGGGCGTGCTGCATTATTGGAGCCCATGCCTAGAAATCCAGCATCTGATGACGTGATCCAGGGTGATGAATTATCTTTTCCTTCATTTATTATTTTCCATATTTCGTGTGAGTTTTCCGCCGCTGTATCCAATCTTCTGGAGTAATATGAAAATTTAGCTTCTTGTATGAGACGTTTTGATCCTTTTAGGGCTTGGTTAAACAGATATTTAAGTACGTGATCTTCAACGTTCTTTTTATATTTATAATAAGCCTTCCTTTTTTTAATACTATCCTCAATAATTTTCTTTGTTATCCACGTACGTAGTCGACATCTGATCATGTTCTCAATGGCAGAATGCTTGGACTCTGTAATCATATTTTTGAGCTCCAAAAGGTTTTCAGGTCTTTGGTTTGTTAGCAACTGTTGAAATTTCGATTTGAAAAGATCCTTGTCTTAATATTGGACTATTTTGTGAAAAATGGAGTGACGTGTGTGGGACTGTAAAAACAGCTCCAGGCAGCATGTTAGAGACGTATCCTATTTTGTGAGTAGGTTTTTGCTTTCTGAGACTTTGACCATGGACGACGATTTTTAAAACACGAACCCCGGCTAGTCTTCAAGTGTGAATTTAATGTTTTCAACAATTTTTCTCTCATTTGTTGTTATGTGATCCAGGCAGGTACATGACGTCGGGCGGGTAACTTTGTTCTTATAGATAATGACCGCTCTGTTTGTTTCTACTGTATCCTTGCACATCCTCTTTTCTGGAGATTCTGCACTCACGTCTATGTTTGTGTCAGCAACTGTGATTTGAGTTTTTTCAGTAGAGTATATTAAATCTATTACTGTGCAAAAGTCCTGCGCATTGAGACGATTGGGATTATAAAGGGTACAAATTTTTAATTTTTTACCTGCGCAGGTTATTTCAATTATTATTATATTATGCTTGTCAGACTTTACTCTCTTTGTCACAAAATGAATAGTATTTTTTATATAAATTGCTGTACCTCCTCCTCTTCCGGGCCTGCAGGAGAAAACTGAGCTATATCCCGAAATACTGTAATAATTTGCTTCTTCAGAATAGATCTATACTTCGTTTGGTATAATCAGATCCATTTTGCAGCAGTTAATTTGTCGCTTGAGTAAGTTTTGTGATTAACAATCATCATCAAAACTGTAGTCAGTACTCTTCCTAGCAATTAAAATCATCCTTTGATACTCTGGGCACTCCCACAAGTCTGCTCTGTAAGAGTGGTCAGCATTCTTATTATTACCCATACAATTGTAACAGTTCTCATGTGTGCTTTTGCATTCCTTGAGCTCATGCTTTCCTCTACATTTTACACAGATTTGTTTTCCTTCGCGTTTTGACGTCTTATGGTTACATTTTTGTCACTTAAAGCGTCTCGTAACGTTAAAGTCTTTCTTCACAAAATATGACCCATTATCAATGTGGACCTATTTGTTAGCTAATTTTTTATACATGTTTCCATTCACCTCAATAATGTGTAACCATTTTTTGTTTTTTGCCTGTGGGGCATGAATGAGCTCCATTTTTTCTCTTTTCCTAACATCAGGGTTTAGCGCCTGTATTTTATTTCGTAGTTCCTCATTTATGAATTGATTATCCAGCCCATTTATATCCAGTCTGGGTTGACGCATTTTTATCTCAGTAATGTCATAATCATACGGCATGGTATCCATGGTTAATCAGGTATAGCTCTGACGCGTTGGCATTAATCATTGTTTTAATTAACACCCCACCATTGCGAATAGGCCGTAGAAGTTGAAGAGGAATCTTGCAATTTGACGGTCTTATCCCTGATTTAAAATCGGCAAGGGTTTTATGATGCATGCTTTTTTGGCTTGATTATGATCCCTTCCTGGGACCTCTCTTGAAGCTCTCTGTTAGCTTACCGTTTACATTGACCTAAGATTTTGTGTTTGCGACCTTGACCATGCAGATTAGTTTTGTTGGGATGAGAAAAGTCACACATTATTTTGTATAGCACTTTTTTTGACACTGTTATATGCTTGCATGAAGTCTACAAAGAGTGGATACACAATGATGAAATATTCTCAGCACTTTTTGTGCACCTGCAAAACTAAGAATATTCGGATTATTGGAGACCGCCCACTTCGTCAGCCTTCCTGATACTATCCTATAATACTTTCATCTAACGGCTTTAATTTTCTTTTTTTTTATTTAGATAGCGCTTTATGAGACGTACACTGTAGAGCAATGCCTCCGTAATTTTCACACCTTAACTTGTCCCCCTTGCAATATACCTTTAGCCAAATCCTCTAAGAACTGCTCTTTTGACTTTATTCTGCATATTAGTCGACGGAGAAAGTTACTGGGTTGAGAATCTCCCTCTGAACCAGTTCTGCTGATATGCCATATATTTTAGTAGTGCTATTTTTTCTGTGGTTCCGTACTGCTCCTGTACTTAGGGTCTGGTTGGTGGTGAAACTAAGACCTCCTGCTTTACTTCTGGAATATTTTTAGTTTCGTTAGTTATTGGAGATTCCGTGGATAACTTCTAGAAATATTGCAGTTATTTGCTTTGAGTTTTGACTAGACTACCTATAATTGCACCTTGTGCACTTTTGCAAGGACTTTTTAACAGATTGAGGCCGTCTCTTAGTTGTTTAATAGTGGCATACGCCAATTTTACTTCATGTAATGTTATAGTTTCATGTATCTGTTAGATCCTGATATTGATTTTTAAGGCTTTGTAAAACTAATTTTACAAAGATCTACTAGTTTGCTTATCTGTCTGTCCATGCGTAACAGTATGTTTCCTTAGGAATTATAGAAACCAGAAAGCTCAAACTTTGTGAAAAGGTCCGAATTGGTGGTGGTCTCTCAAAAAATTAGCTCTTATCAAACCTCTTAAAATTGTTTAAGGAGGATCCCTCCTTATGCTCGAGTGACTCTTAACAATATTTTATTTATCAAAGGTAGTCATGTCAGGTTGCAAATGAAAGGTCTTGATCAGCACTTTTAGAATCGGAAACAAAAAGTCATTTTATGCATCAGGTAGCTCAAAAGGAGGCAAAGTATAGGAAAAATGTGTGTCCTCCTCTTGCTGTTGAACACTTTTGAGCCTGAAAATCTGGAAAAAAGTCAAAAGGTAGATCCTCATCTGTACAAAGGCAAAATAAACCTTAGAAATCAAAATTAACTCAACTTTGTAAAAAGGAGTATGGTTTGTAACATTTACGTTTTCCCTGATACAATTGAAACGGTACTTTACAATTTCCTTAAAATTATGCAGTTATGTAGATTTATATAAGATCCCATGCTCACAAAGTTTAATGAATACCGGATCGGAGGCAAGTGCGTTACAGCCATTTCAATAGTATAGAATCACAGCAACAATAACACGTGCTCATTGTTGATATGTATCTCAAATCGACCAGGGCCCTCTTATTTTCTTCGAATTTTATGAAAATTTCTAAAATAATTTTTAATGTGAATGTGTTCAATCGGCCGAGCATTCAGAAAAATTATTTAAGCTATAGCGAAATGGCAGCTGTTATGTGCTTATGAAAGAAACTCGGCATCTTTTGGATGAATTTGGACGATTTCTCTAAAAAATATTAGAAGAATAATTTATCAACGATGCATGCCACCAGAAAATTTGTTTATAAACCTAAAATTCTTATCATTGCTTCTCTTACTATCTTCCTCATGGTTTTGATGTCATCATTACTTCCTTCTGCCTGCAGGAATATGTTGATGTGATTTTCCAACGCTGTAATTTACGTAACGTGGATGCTATCACAAGCTTGTGTACCTGATACCTTGGGGTAACTGATCTTCCTTGTTTGCGGCTCTTGGACATGCGGTACTGGAAATTAGCCCTTAGAAAAAAATGGTCCAAATCACATACAGCACCAAGGAAAAAGAGCGTGTTGAAAATGCGGATAGCCGCTTGTTTGGTACGAAAACATGGTCAATCTGGTTGAATGTGCGACTGTTTGGGGATCCCAACATTCTCTAGTGGATGCCTCTATGCAGGAAGTGTATCGAGCTTGCTTTAAGGCCTTTGCTAGGAGCGAAGTCCATCAGGTACTGCCCATTGTCGCTGGTCTCTACTTGAAAGCTGTGCCCTCCAATTGTTTTTCTTTGTGCCATTTCTCGGTCAATTTTTGCATTGAACTCAACCAAAGCAATTTGAATGTTATTTGATGGCAATGCACCGACAGTGTTGTTGTAAAATTTATCCTTGATTGTAACCTCCTTATCTTCTGTGAGCGGGTGATAGTTGACCAGCCAAACATCAAAAAATTTGGTATTGATATGAATTACACAGATCGGTTCGATAATGGACTTATAGTCGGTGATAATTTGTTTAAATGTGGTGACAACGATGAAAACCACTCCAAACTTACGGCTTCCTTGCAATTTTTTCTTTTAAATATGGTGTGCGTTTGCATGCCGAATGTATCTTCACCATGCGATTTGATTTCTTGTACTGCGAGGATGTTAATTCTGTTTTTCTTTATTTCATTCAGAAGATATCGCAGTGTACATGGTCAGTTCTATGATCAAAAAAAATACTTTGTATATTGTGATAGTCGGTGCCGTTTATCCAATCTAATCTGAGGCCATTGGCCAATTGGGGCACTCTCTATCTGCCACCTGAGGATGCGTCCGATTGGGGACCGAAAGCTCCACACGGAATTATAAATTATATTACAATTGCTGTATTCTTGGAGTTTATCCTGTTCTATGATAAATTGTAGAGTACGGTAAAACTTAAAAATATAGTTATTGTCAATATGTTGAACTATCGATGCCGTATGCTTAGCAATTTTTACCCAAATAACAATAAATTCAAAAATCACTTAGCGTTTCCATTCCGATGCTTACATATTTTAACAAGAAATTTTCACTACACACTTCAATTTTAATACTTACAATAAAATGAAATATTCAGCGAATTGCAAATTGATTCGAATAATATACAACACACAGTGCAAAGTGCAATCATTTCACATTCATTCAAATACATATTATTATCCTCAACAATATTGCACTTGCAACCACTTGGCGAAGGATGCACTTACCTGCAAATACTGCATTAATATCTCGTATATCGTAGCTACAAATTGCCGATCCGACAATTCCATTTGTATTTGTTGTAAATGTTGCATAAAATTTGCTGTCATCGTTTGCCATCTTGTAAACCGATTGTATCTCGTTGAAATAGAATGGAAATTCACCCGAGATACTGCAATTTATACGAGCCTTCAGATACGTCGCCCAATTTTGACTGATCATGTACTTTCCACCTTTATCATTTTTGCACACCCGTGCAATTCGCGAATAAATTGCTTTTCCACAATTTATATACTCGACGGCACGTTCCCGGAAGAAAAAGTACACGTAATCTCCAATGTCGAAGGATCCGACAAAGTTCGGTTCTGCAATTGCGAGAAAGAATGAAAAAAGTAGAGAAAATAAAATTGATAAGAAATGAAAGGACTGGGGAAAAATTATTAGAAAAATGCAATAAAAGAGAATCGTAGATTATACCAGTAAAGCTAAAGTATAGTAGTATATATTTTTGCTCCACATGTATGTATGGGCATAGGTGGAAGGACGAGAGTATAAGGCATACAGGAGGTGACAGAGTTGAAAAACTAATGACCAGATAAATAACACGATTGCAAAGGAATCGAGTTTAGACTGCAAAATATCTGGCGATTTGGAGCGGAAGGAGCACACTTGGAACGCGCTTGATATCGATTTGATGAATGACCACGACGGTTAGTCAATGTTGTGTTGTAGTGTGCAATCTATGGTCGTAAAGAAATGGGTCAAGTAGAAGAAATTCCTCCAGACACCACTTGAAACTCGATTACTCAGTGAGGAAGAAGATGTCTGGCTTCTTAGAAGAGGATACGCCTAGTGATGCTTCTATTTGTTCGTATGCAATTAAGAATCCACAATTATTTGCAATTATCCAT
Source organism: Odontomyia ornata (assembly GCA_963969285.1). Taxonomy (NCBI): domain Eukaryota; kingdom Metazoa; phylum Arthropoda; class Insecta; order Diptera; family Stratiomyidae; genus Odontomyia; species Odontomyia ornata. The sequence continues at coordinate 388,088,903 of OZ017738.1, forward strand.
GATTCGTATTTGACCTGAACTTAAATACCATGATTTTGTAGTGTTCATCTTAGAATTAGACGGGAAATTGATTTTAAATGTATTTTATAAGAGAAGAAAGACGTTGGAGTAACTTGGCTTTAAGGAAAAGGTATCATCAATATTTACGAACGTGCTGGTTGTTCTCAAAGTTCTTTATGCAGCTATCTAATTCACTTGAAGCTTAGATAGTTTTCTCGGATAGCATGATGTTTGAATTAACTTGAGTTCATTGCATAAATTGTGAGTTCGCTTAAAGAATAATTAAGAAATTCAGTATTTATTTAGATGTTGTTTTATGCAGTGAACAGCAAGTATTTGGAATAAGAAACATCAATAGTATTTTAAGACTTTTCATCAAAAGTTACAATAGCCTATTAAAATCTATCGGTCTGTTTATGCATCACAGTAAATATTCTAGAACTATTGAAGTTAGCATAATCAAACCTCATGAAAAGTTCAAAAATAGTGGTCCAATGAGCAGAAAAGATACACACACATCCATCTAAAGTATGAGAAAACTCATTCATCTGGCCCAGAGGCGAAAATTTCGTATATTGCCCCTTCCCCTGCCCGCCGTGGTACTGATAAGGTAACTTCAGGAACAGTTTTGAAAAGATCTCATTGAGACATTTCCAGTGACAGCCTTTGACTACCAATGGCGAAAAAGCTTTTTGAAGGGTCACTGCCCTATATGGGGAGACCTTCCTTAAAACTCTTTGAAAATTTGTTCACCCCAAAATTTTCAAAAAGCTACCAATTATGACCTTTCCACAAACTTTCATAGCTGTAGCTTTTATAGTTTCGGAGAAAAACTGCTGTGACGTGCAGATGGACAAACAAACGGGCACAAGCGTGATTTCAATGAGGTTTTGTATTTTAATGCAAAACCCTAAAAAATGGCATACACGCTGGAGTGTTATCAGCCTGGGTCGGGAAAATAGGCTACTGTGAAAACAATGGTAGGCTATTGTCAAATTTTACCACCCTCACGATAAAAGCGCCTGAGATTTTGGATTTGAATAATGAGAATATACTTTAGAGGGAGCCTTAAAACAATGAAAGTTCTTAAAGAATTGAAAACCACCTGTTTACATATGATACAAATTCTAGAGGAAAATCCTGGAACTAGAAGATCTTGTGCAAGTCGATTGTTTGCTGTGAAAAGTAACTGTTGAGTTTACGTTATAATTCAAACAATATTTATTAAGACATGCAATTACAAATTTCATAAGGATAAAATCTATACGCATTTTGCTGGACAGATTAAACTGAAGTGATCACTGTCCAACTTCGTTTGTTCTCCTCATATCATTTCTGTCGTACAAAAGGAACTGATTGCTGCGCTACAGTTACGTCCTCCTGAGTGGCGGTGGCGACTATTGATGAAGGCCCCAAAGTCACAACAAACAAGTAGTTAATGCGCCACGGTAGAAACTGCAATGGATGAAAACAATTCCTAGCAGGCGGATATGTTCTTAACGCTGCTGGTGGAGCATTGAATGGCGTACGTATCCGGCTTGACGGCAAGGCATCATAATTTTGGAGTTGCATATGAAGACAACGTTTTGTCACGGTCATTAACAACTGCCAAAGAACTCTTTCTGAAATTTGACACCGAAGCAAATCTAATAGGACTACAAATCAATGAAAATTAAACATAACTCAAGACGCAGTCGAGAAAAAATACCTCAAGTACACAAAATATCACACTTGAAAAATGCAGTACCAAAAAATGTAAGTGAATTTGTATATAACAACGAAGATCAATAACGAAAGAGACGAAATACGCCGAAGAGTACAGTTCAGTTTTGACGATCATAAAGACAAGCTGCATACACAAGAAAACAAAGCTCCAACCATACAAATCTGTGATAAGACCTTGTTTTGTTATGGGCGTGAAACATGGACTTTACCCCGAGCATCCGCAAAGATATTGAACGTCTTTGAGAGACGGGTTCTGAGGTGAATAATGAGCTGTATGAAATTTTTGACGAGCCAGAGGTTTCAACAATTGTAAGACTGCGGAAGCTGCAATAGGCTGGGCACATAAATCGTATGGATGAACAATGGATACCCAAAAGATATTCGTTGGGGGAAATGTAGGGCAGAGGCCAGTGAGAACACTGAGGAATCGCTGGTTTGATTCAATCAACGAAGACAGTTAATTGCTACTCAGATCTCTAAATTGGAGGATGCGGTCAATGAATCGAGACAGTTGGAGGCGCTATTTGCAGGAAGCGAAGACCTGAGAGGGGCTGTAATGCTATGAGGAAGAAGATATGAGGAGCAGGTTCTGCCTGAACTACTAATGATACTGGGTGCGCTTCTGGTACTGCTGTCGGAGTGTTGGCAGGCGGCACAACAAGTGCATGGCCTGACAGTGAGGTGGTGTGAATGAGGATGCAAGCTGGAAACCGGAGTTGGCATGACCACTGGTACCGCTTGGGTTAGAGCACCTGGGGCTGATGGTAGGTTCGTTTCTGGGGAGACAAAAATTCACAGTGAATTATCGTGAGTAACTGGTGAAGAACCACGGGCTTCAAGGATGTGGAGTCGTGATTCAGGGGCTTCTTCAATGAATACAGGTCTGAGTTGTTCCGTACATACATTGACCACTCTTCGGTCGATATCGGTTATGCATAGTCCATTCAAGATACGATTTATCACCTTGTGGGGGCCGGAGTCTTTTTTATGCACCATTTTTGTGAAAAACATGCGAATGAATATTTAGATTTTTATGTCGAATGTCACCCTGTGATTGCGATATGCTGGTGTTGGAGGCGAAGGTGCTTAGTTGTGGAACAAAGCTGTGCAAAGAATGCATGTGGGTCCGTCGTAGCTGGGGTGGGGTCAAAAGCTCTCTAGGGAATATAAGCAACGTTTCATATAATATTTCCACACTCAAGGTCGCAATATATTCATTGAACGTCTTACGCAGGCCCAAGAGGACGCTGAAAAGCACAGTAGGCCACATAATTCCTGATTTGAGGGTGCGAGGCTAGCGTTCGCCCTTATCATAAGATGCAGGATGGTAGGGTAATGTCCTATTTCTTTCGCATTCTAAACACGCATTCATATATTTAAATAGTGCCAACTCAAACTGCGTTTCTTGGTCCATAGTGATACTACGTGACACTTCAAAACGAGCTGGCCAGTAATTACAACCACCGTTTGTCCTGCCAAAGGTACAGCTTTGGGCCACCTTGAGAAGCGGTCGACCATCATGAGGCAATATTTATACCCATGAGAAGAAATTAACGGGATATGCACGTGCTGAAATCGTTCTTCAGGCATCAAGAAAGGTTGAATTGGATTTTTTTTATGTCGGCTTACTTTCGAGCGTTGACACGGAATGCAGTTGCGGGCCTAAAGGCAACCGTCTCTTTTCAAGTTGATCCATCAACATTTATTTACGATGGCTCTTACGGCTGAAGGCTGGTGAAAGATGTCAAATATTTTTTCCGCGGAGACATGTGCATACAAGGAACTGAGCTTAAGGCCTAGCGGTGTCTACCATCATTTTAATGTTATCGTTCATTACGGTTTGGCTTAGCTTAATTGACGTAATATTCATTTGAATGAGTTGCTGAGTTTTGTGGTCATCCAGTTTCTTCCTCGCTAAACCTTTGATATCTATGGTGGATGGAGTGGTCATCGTTACCAATCATTATAGAGCATCAGTTACTTTGTTGCTAAAGTCCGGAGTATAGTTTATTCTGTATCACTACAAAACTCCGAGTTAAAATTTAAGTGACGCAACCGGTGAGGAGATGGTTGATTGACCAGCTGAGTGAACGCAAAAGTCAGTGGCTTGTGGTCTGTTACCACATGAAATTGTGTGGCCTCAACGTAATGTCAAAAACGACGGATACTGTCATAGATGGCGAGCAGTTCGCCATCATATACACTGTATTTGGTCTCGGCAGCGGACAGTTTATTTTGGGAAAACGCAAGAAGTATCCATTGGTTATTTTGATTTTATTCTAGTACTGCCCCTGTTGCCACGTCTGAAGCGCGAGTTCACAAGCATGAAAAATTGTAGTTGAGACCTTGGCATCAAAGTACTCATCAGATGCTAACTCTGCCTTTGATGTATTATCATGATCTCGATTTAGATTTTAAGTAATGTTCAAAACTTTTTAATTTTTGTTTAAGTCAATTAAATTAGATTTTTGGATTTGCTAGTTATATCGAATACACATATCACGATCACTTGTAAGAGTCATCTAGCACCTATTAGGCCCCAGTTTATTAGCTGAGCTTACTAAGCCAACATAGTTAATGGACGAACTACGTGAAAAGAATTCTGTATAGAAATGGAAAAACTTTTAATTTTTATTTACTGAGAGGAATGCATGAAAAATTATTTTTGAGATTTCATCATCAAAGTGTTCATCAGATGCTAACGCTGCTTTCCAAATTTCAAAACTAATTGTTCATGCATTTCACCCAGTGAATAAAAATTAATAAAAGTTTTTCATTTTCACAAAGAATTCTTTTCACGTACTTCGTGCATTAATTTTGTTGGCTTAGTACGCTCAGCTAAAAGCCTGTCGCCTAATAAGTGCTAGATGACTCTTACAAGTGATCGTCATATTTATATTCGATATAACTAGCAAATGCAAAAATCAAATTTAATTGAGAATTTAAAAGTTATGAACATTACTTGACATCTAAATTGAGATCATGCTAATCCATCAAAGGCAGAGTTGGCAGCAGATGAGTACTTCGATGACAAAATCTTAAAAACAATTGTTCATGGATTTCTCCCAGTAAATAAAAATTAATAAAAGTTATTAAGTTGAAATGCACGAGTATGGTGGCCTTGGCTTTGCTGGTTTTGCATTCGAGGAACACCTCCTCACCTTTTTGGGCTTCAAACAATTGGTGTTTTATCGGTTTTTTTTTGTCCTGATGCAAAATTTATTCAAGAGTGCCTGGGTCTTAGATGCCTACCGTACCAAGCGATAACTGTAATAATTGGTCCCTAGGAAATGGCGGCATTTGTTGATGTTGGTGGGTTTCTTGGAGTTTATTGCTGTTTCTACTCACGATGGCGGGGGTTGAGACACCGGTTGAGCTGACTAAATGCCCCAGGTGCTCGACTTCACACACTCCAAATGTGCATTTTGTGAAGCTGATCACTATTCCGTGCTTCGCCAGTTATTCAATTGAGTGAGGTGTTCCATGTGCTGAGCCTCAGACTCAGATGGCACCAGGATGTCGTCAATGTAACGTACGCAGGAATCGAAAACACGCAGCACAATGTTCATGAAACGTTGGATCATCTGTGGAGCATTTTATAAACCAAATGTCATGACAGTGAATTCGAAAATTCTGCACGGTGTTGTAACGGCCCTCTTCGGGGTATCGCTTTTTCGATGGGAATCTGGTGGAAGGCTTTCAATAGGTCGATTTCGAAAAGATTTTCTTCCATATACCTTCTCGATAACGTCTTGAATGTGCCGCATTGGGTAATTGTCAGGTACTTTGGCGTTATTAAGGCGCCATTAGTCTCTACAAGATCGCCATGTTCCGTCTTTCTTGCGCACTAAATGTAGAAGACTTGCCCGTGAGCTATCCCACGCCCGATAGAAACCCTGATCCAGAAGGAATTAAAATTCCGCTTAAGCGATTTCAAGCTTACCTTTAGGTAAGCTTCGCGGGCGTTCCTCTATTGAAGGCCCGGATGTGCTGATGAAATGCAAACCCCGTGCTCAGTCAGCATTGTTACCATGGCGAGGTTAGAAAGCGATGGGAATTTCCTGAGGAACGAATGGTAACTCGTGTTGCTACTTATAGTCAGCACAGAGTTGTGGTGGTTTTTGTTAATGCGGCCTCACGTTGATAGATTAGTGGCCATGTCAAATAGTCGCCGTTTTCGTAGACCCACTTCTAACCAAAATAACTTAGTAAGTCGATTTCTAAGATTGGGCGTAATACGTTGGCCACAATGAATTTCCATTGGAATGAGCACTAGAACCTGAGCCATGATTGGAGTATAATTTTTCCAAATGTAGTGATGGGCATACCATTGGCCTCAAAAAGCTTGGATGATAATTACTTCTAGCTGCCTGCCAACGATTTGGGAATTTCGGTTATCGATTTATCGATAGCGCCCTCAGACCGGGGAACCAAACGCGTCCCCAGGGTTGTGGATAGGGAAAGACGTTTTTCGAAAGATTCGCTGCGAATAACCAATAAGCAGCCGCGGACAATGGTCGGCAGTGAAGGGAAAGTCTCAGGACAAATACCTGAGTGTCAATGATCTTCACTGTGACATGACGAAATATATGGCGTCATCAATTATCCATATATCCTGGCAGTAGGTAAAATGCTATGGGATCGGAAACCCAGACAGAAAACCAAATCATGTAGGTCTACAAGGGGAACCAAATTACGGTGCAGGGGGTCGGATCCCCAGTACCGGCGGCAGAGGGTAGTGAGCGAGCAGGCTCCCGGCCGTCGTCATCCAGCGACTGCAATGTTATAGAAGTGGTGTACTTGGCTTTTGTAACAGATATAACTACAAGCAAACAGGACGCTAGCACGGAGAACCCTTTCAGGCAAAAACCGCTGTTGGCAAGAACACCGATAAAACAAGTCACCGATTATGGGGGGAGGCAGCAAACCCCAGAAACACTGTCAAAGTCAACATCACAGGTTAAATCATCAGAGACAGACCACAGACGGACTAACGAACGAAAGAAGGCAGAGTGCGTTGTGCAACCTGGCATCACTGCGGCCTTTGGGCGCAGTAGAAGGACTATGCGCACCCCGGAGCGTCCAGTGCAAGACATACACAATCCGGATCAAGCTGCGACACCAACAGAGGCCAGTGTAAGACTGGGGGAGGGAGAAGTTTTGCCGTTGGCCGACGCCACTTCAAACGCGACCCAAGCGATAGAAGCAAAAGGGCTAGGAAACGGGGGCCTCTCCCAAGAGGTGGCGCCAAATAACACAATCGCCCTTGACCGCGCCGAAGAGGAGCGGCTTACTCGGAAAGCGGGGACTATCGTCAAACAAATGAGGGCTGCCTGCGAAGTGCAGAAAAACAAAGGCAAGAGTGTCAAGAATGGCATTCTTGAACTGGAGGAGCTTTTTGGCCGCATAACGCACTACAGACGGAGGTGGATTGCAACCGAAAAGCACCAAAAAGACACGCTCTCCCTCGAGGCATCAGTGGGTCCAAGCAGCAGCAAAAGAATGGCCGGTAGCCCAATTGAAGGCGACCGTGAGAAAAGGAGGAAGGACGAGACCATAACAGCAGTCGAATGCCCACACTTCACACAGCTGGAACTGGAGGAGGCAGTCCTCTCCCTGAAAGCGAGGAAGGCTCCAGGTCCAGATGGTGTTCCAGCTGAGGTTTTGCAGCTCGTCTATCACCATTGTCCTGACTTGCTGCTCATCACATTCAACGCTTGCCTACGGGACGGGGTTTTCCCGGTACGATGGAAGGTGGCGAGGCTCGTGCTGATCAGCAAGGGGAAGGGAAATCCCGAATCGCCGTCTGCATACCGCCCGTTATGCATGCTAGATACGGCTGGGAAAGTGCTAGAGAAACTCATCAAGGGAAGACTCACTGACGCGATTCGTGCTGCTGGGGATCTATCTCCTCAGCAGTACGGCTGTAGAGCAGGACGTTCTGCCATTGATGCGATTGCAGAGGTGGTGAACGCGGTCCAAAAGGCAGAGGCATATAGTCGCACCAAGCGACGGATCGTCCTGTTGGTGACACTCGACGTCAGGAATGCCTTCAACTCCGCTAGATGGGTGGATATTCTGGACACGCTGGAAAACTCTTTTCAAGTTCCAGAATATCTAATGCGGCTTTTGAGGAACTACCCAAAAGACCGAAGCCTGCTCTACGACACGACACAGGGCCAACGAAGGATGGAAATTACATCGGGTGTTGCCCAGGGATCTATTCTTGGTCCGGACCTGTGGAACGTGTCTTACGACGGGCTACTGAGACTTGAGATGCCAGATGAGTCGCGCTTGGTCGGCTATGCGGATGATGTTGCGGCTCTGGTCGCCGGACGCACCGTTCAACAAGCTCAACTTAGGCTAGGTATGCTAATGCGCCGAGTGAGGGACTGGATGACTGCTCGCGGGCTCAGTTTAGCACTGGAGAAAACAGAAGTGGTCATCTTGACAAAAAAGAGAATCCCTAGAGTAAGGATGATCAGTATTGGAGATATACAAATCGAATCGAAGCCGGCGGTGAAGTACCTGGGGCTACTGATCGACTTAAAGTTGAGTTTCTCTGAGCAAATCAGGGCAACGGCTGAGAAGGCTGCTTCGGGAATGTCGGCCCTGAGTCGACTTATGGCCAACGTAGGGGGACCCAGCCCATCAAGAAGACGCCTCTTGATGAGTGCTGTAGGGTCAGTGCTACTGTACGGAGCAGAGGTATGGGGCGACGCTCTCAGCAAGGAGGTATACCGAAAAAGATTGGCACAGGCACAGAGAAGAGGAGCACTGAGAATTGCATCTTCGTATCCAACAGCCTCAGACTCGGCGGTGAGAGTGATTGCAGGCGTGATACCTGTCGCCCTCCTTGCTAGAGAGCGTCGCACTATTTACCTGCGTCGAAACGAGGATGCGAGGGAAATGGTTGTCCGCGAGGAGAGACAACGCTCGCTCAACGATTGGTAGCAGTCTTGGAGGAATTGCACGAAGGGAAAGTGGACTGCACGCCTCATCCCGGATGTGAGACCGTGGCTGAATCGAAGGCATGGTGAGACTGATTTCTATCTGACCCAGCTTTTGAGCGGGCACGGGTGTTTTCAGTCTTACCTGCACAAGATCAGTAGGTCACGGTCTCCCGATTGTCGGTTTTGCCCAGGAGAGGAGGGCAATGCCTGTCACACATTTTTTGCGTGTACCAAATGGGTCAGGCTGCGAAGGGAACTCTACAGAGAGACAGGAGAGCTCACCCCGGACAACAAAGTTGCGGTGATGCTCGAATCGGTTGACAAATGGAACCAGGTGGCACATTCTGCTAGGGCAGTCCTAAAAGATAAAAGGGACTCGCAGCAGCTGGAGGTGCTGGGGCTGGGGGATCGCTCTTCTGGCATTTCCTCTTCCCTTCTCCCCTCCCGCTAGGAAAGGGACTCCCCAGCTTGAAGGCGCTCCACGGCGTAACAAAACGAGACCTGGCCCGAAGTAATGTGTCAAACGGTTCCAGGCTAGGTTCTCAGATTGACAGGGGAGGTGTTTAGTGGGTAGTCCAAGGGTATCCTCCATGGGAGTCCCACACTGCTAGACTCGGCGGGCGTAAATGCCTTCACCTCCCTACCACAAAAGAAACGATTTGGGAATAACCAAGATATCCACGATAGTGTCGACTAGGAAATTGAATTGGGTGCTACTTGAGTGACTTTGTGTATTGGATGACTTTATATAGCAGCACCAGTTGTCACATACAAAGCTAGTGGCTCGACGTGTTTCTCGCCCTTGATTTACGGAGAGAGCATGAGGGGTGACAATGTCTGGTTGCAGGCTCGAAAAGTCTATGATAGCAGCAGACTTTGTCCAGCAATTCCTTTCTCGGTGGTGCTTTATGTGGTAACGAGTGGTGGTCAATACATCTGAATGGATGCAATGAGCTTCTGCCCAGAGTTCTGACACTTGTTCAACACTCGCGATGGACTGCACTTTCGAAGGAGCTGTGACGGGCAGTCAGTGCGGTGCAGGAGATTCTGCTGACGTTGATCTTCTTGTAACTTGTAGACAGTGAGGAGTCTCTTTTTAATTGTATCGTACTTATTAACTACTGGCGGCACTCTCAAAATGTTGGCCACCTGGGCGATCACTTCGATCTCAGGTGTGGATACAACTTTTTTAAAGCGCTTGGCGTCATTCGAAATTTCGTTAGTGAGAAATTGGGCTCCGACTCAAGCGAACCGTGATGCTAGGTTGATTTGTCGAAAAGGGGGCAGTTTGCATGCACTGGCATTCACTCTGAGCAGTTCCAAAGATGGGCTCGTCCCAGAGTCACTCTGTGCGTAGCGGCCACTATCCACATCTTGAAATTTGTCGTCCTACGTTTAGAAAATTAAAAATATAACTCCTTAAGCCGGGTCACTACTTGTGCGCGTGGATTGTTTGCAGTGAAAGTGACCTTCGAGTTTACGGTACAGTTCAAACAATATTAATTATAACTTACAATTACAAATTTAATAAGGATGAAATTCACGCGCGTTTTACTGGATAGTCCAAACTGGAGTGATCACTGCCTAACTTCATTTATTCTCCTTATATCATTTCTGTACTAGCAGTACAGTGTCGCACAAAACGTAGCGATTGCTGAGCTACAATCTCTTAGAATCAATAAGTACTCATACGTAGTTGGTTACAAATCGAGGAGAGGCTTTAGGGTAAGCTTTCTTGTAAACTGCCAGCACTTTAAACACCAAATATCAGTAAGAAGGTAGAGTGCTGCTCAATTTTTGGGAAGCGAAGAAAAAGTCATGAATCACTCAATGAAAATACTAAGCTAGAGGAGCGGTTTCAGAAAGCAATAACAAAACCATCCAGCAAAGCTGATTAAAACACGTTATTAATCTAAAAGGAAAATAAAATCTAGGGAAAGAGAAAGGCAACCCATGACACAACCAAAAAGGCAGACATGGCTAGTAAAGTCAGCAGCTGTGTGGTATCTCCAACTTGGCGTATCAGTACACATACTCAATGGCCAGCGATAGCCAACAATTTATTCTTAACATAAACATTAATGCAAAAAAGATTAGCTGATCACATTTCAGTTGATCATATTCTGAGAATAATTCTGACTCTGAGATATTATTCCTCTAGTTTTTTCTCTAGCATGCTCTGTATCTGAAGCTGATCGGCTTTCGTGATCCAAAAGTTCTGTCTTCAAACGCTCTGTTGTAACGTTGATTTCCCTGTTGTATATCAATATTGGGTAAAGCTGTTGCAAAATTTGATTCGGCTGTAACCGTTTAAAACATTACTTCGGAAATTCAAAACAGAATTTTTCCTTATTTCGTAAATTGAATTTTATTTTCCATATACCGGTATTTCGAGTACTAGTTGTACTCCTCTTTTACTACTTCGGGGTAGGTCTCGTTTTGTTCTGCCGTGAGGCACCTTCAAGTAGGGGAAAGGAACCCTAACGTCCCCGGTTGCTGTGAGTCCCTTTTATCTTTTAGGACTGTCTGAACATAGTGTGCTACTTGGTTCCATTTGTCAATCGATTCGAGCATCACCGCGACTATACTACCCGAGTTAAGCACTGTGTAGCAGGCATTGTCTTCCCCTCCTGGGCAAAACCGACAAGTGACGGACCGTGACTTACGAATTTTGTGTAGGTAAAACTGAAAACACCCATGTTTGCACAAAAATGGTTCAGGTAGAAGTTAGCCACACTATGCCTTCGATTTAGCCACGGCCTCACATACACAATGAGGCATGAAGTCCACCTTTTTCATGCAATCCACCCAAAACTGTTGCCAATCGTCAATCTTTAAAAGAGCATATAAAATGACGTCGTATTAAAATTCTGAAGCTAAAAGACCTCTTAGAAAGGATTGGACACTACAGGCACAAGTAGCTGAAGAGAGAAGAGAAAAACACCAGTCGTCAAAGCCCTTATTAAGGAGGTTGTTGTAGTCCAATTGAAGGAAACAGTAAGGAGGAGAAGAGGATGAGATCTTCAAAGAGGGGATCTCAGGTAGTTCTATTTAAGGCATCTAAGAAAAATACTCTAAACTGTGTAGAAAAAATAAACAACTTTCACTAGAAGTAAAAGTGATGAAACTTCGAAGGTAACCTGAGCTAGGACCAATCAATAGTGTAAATGCCTAAGGCACTCTCTATTGGTCCTAATCAGATACCCTGCAAAAAATAAAGGAAGTGTTTGCTAAACTTTAAATTGATCATTTCACCCTTTTTATATCAATTTAATGGAAATCTACACGAACATTTTTTGCTCTACAGTGAGCTTTCATTGCTTCGTGCAGATATCAATCTCGGTCACCATCACCGGTGTGTATCTAATAAGAGTGATGGTGCAATGAAAATTAGTATACACGTCGAAACCACCTTCTTCTAACATTTTTCTTCTCTAATAATTTTTCAGAAAAAATTATTAAAATAAGCAACTCAATCATGTAGCTCCAAAAAATTTTCATAATTAATTTATAAAGGGAGTGGTTAAGCCAGGTGATGTGCAAATTCCCATTGGAGTAATTTAGCTGTACTGGAAGTGACAATCAAGGTATGAGATCACACAGTCTATTCAAAAGCGCGAAGCCTACTAGGAAGCGAGAACTCGGAGTAGCCTTCATTGTTAAAAGTGGGTTCAAATCGCGTGTTGTTGATTTAAAGGCGATCAATGAATGATTGTGTGCGATTCATTCATAAGAAAAATTCTTCAAAATCTGGCTGATAAATGTACACGGTTCGACCAAAAAGAAGCACAAAGAAATAAAGAAAATGTTCTACAATCACCTGAAAAGACTAGTCGACTCATTGCCTACAAATGACACAAAAATAATTATGGATGATTTCAACGTTAAAGTTGGCATTGAGCTATTTAATTGGGTAACGGGATACAGGCTCCACAATAAAATTAATGAAAACGGCCAGCGCCTGATTGACTTTGCATGCAGCAGAAATCTAATCATACATCTGACTTGCTTCCCATATTATATAAAATGACCTGGGTATCATCAGATGGCAACACACAAAATCAGATCGAACATGTTTTGATCCAACAACATTGGGCATCGAGCATACTTGATGCCCGTACAAACCGAGGAGCTAATTGTAACTCGGATCATTATTTGATGAAATAAACCTATCAATGTCGTATGTCAAAGATGTATTCAGTGAAGACCAGCCCTCTACAGAAATTTGATATCGAAAGGCTCCAAAAGGCGTTTATGGCAAAACATTTCACGTAGACCCTAGACAATCAGCTAGCTCCCATCCTACCAGGTACTCGGCGAAAACAAGCAACAATCTAAGGATAGAAGTGAACGCGGTAATTAAGACCATAGTGATACAGACGATTGATTATCAAGCTCGGCACAAAAAGCAATGATTGGTTCGATGATGAGTGCCAGAATGCGTTAGGCAAAAAGAATCAGGTGTTTAAACAATATTTAAGTAGAAAACACAGGACGAAGAGAGAACATTAAGAAAATCTCAGAAAAGTAGCGAATAAGATAAATTAAATTAAGAAATGAAAATATGAGCAAGCAATAATACAAAGCACAAAGTAGTGAAAAGCCTGCAACGTGGTTATCAGGTCAAGACCACGAGTTACCGTGATCACATCAGCAGCATCACAGCTGATGCAGGGAGGGTTAAGAAAATATGGGCATCATATTTCAAGGACCTCGTGAATCCTCCACACAGCTCCAGAGCATCGGAGTTTTCATGTATTCCCGAAGACTTTCCATTGACCCCACATATTCTGGATGAAGTGTGTTCCAGCATCTAAGCCCAAAAGAATAATAAAGCGCCAGACATCGATGAGATTCCAGTAGAGATTATCAAATATGGCGGCAGTGGTAATCAGAAAGCCATCCATAAAATCATCCAGCACATTTGGTAACAAAAACATATCCCAAAAGAGTGGAGCCAATGAATTATATTCCTATTCCACGAAAATGGCGATAAGCTACAGTGCAAAAACGATCGAGGCATATCACTACTTTGTACGGCGTTCAAAATATTTTGAAAGATCTTTGCCAACAGTATTACTGGGGAGTATCAAGGTGGCCTTAAAGCAGGTAGAACGACGATAAACCAATTGCTTACAGTACTTAAAAAATGTAGGAGATTCAACATAGATGTACACCAAATTTTCGTTGACTTTAAGCAAGCATAGGACAGTACTATACTGTACCAAATAATGCTTTGATTTGGTATCCCAGCCAAATAAGTCCATCTTACTAAAATGACATCAACAACGTCCCAAGTCCGCATCAATAAATAATACACCGACAACAGTGAGACAAACATCGGACTAAGTAGGGAGACGTGCTGGCCCCATCGATATTCAATTTGGCTGCGGAATATGTCATCAGAAAACTACCTGTGATACATAAGGTAAGTTACTATCCATACAAGTGGTAGCCATTGTGGGTGACATCACTATTTTATAACGGTCATTAACAACTGCCGAAGAACTTCTCCTGAAATTCGATAGCGGAGCTAAAATAGTGGAGCTACGAATCAATGAGAACAAATCAAAACTCATAACACAGTCAAGAAAAAATATGTCAAATGCCCAAGATATCACACGTGACGAGTATAGAATCGAAATTGTGAGCAATTTTTTTTTGACTATCTTGAAGACCAACTGCATTCACAGGAAAACAAAGCTTCAAGTATACAAATCTGTAATAAGACCTGTGTTATGCTATGGGTGTAAAACACGGTTCCCAACCCAGGCATCCGCATGAATGGCTTCAAGGGAGGTTTCCAGACAGGAATCAATAGCGTATTTAATGCATCTACGGTATGTACGAATTTTTTCATGAGCCGGAGATCTCAACGATTATAAGACTGTGGAAGCAGCAATGAGCTAGCCACATGAATCGTATGGACAAGCAACGTATACTCAAAAAGGTATTCGTTGGGAGAACTGAAGGGTCCAGACCAGTGGAGAGACTGAGGAAACGCTGGCGTGACTTGGTCGGCAAAGACAATACATCGCTGCTTGGGCTTCCAAATCGGAGGACACAGTCAATGGAACGAGAAAGTTAGAGGCGTTATTTGCTGGAAGCAAAGGCCCGAGAAGGGCTGTAGTGCTACGAAGAAGAAGAAGAAGAACACAGTTAGGCAATCTGCTGGCAAGATTCAGCTTAAGGGCAACAAACAAAAACTCATTCTCTGATGCAATTAAAAATGTCCTCTGAAAGACCGCTATTGTAACTTCACTGGAGTCTATAGTAGTGCTTGATATTAGGTATATTGAATATCCGACGGAATTTGGCAAGGTTAAAATGCAGTAGTGGGTCATGCTCGTCAAAGTGGCACTAAATTTAAAAATGCTTTATTTAAAAAATATGATTAAAAAAAATAAAAACTATAATTTTTAACTTTATTTTTATTGGTGTCGATTTAAAAATTATCCTTCAATGAGAATTGATTCAGTAATGATTTTTAATTAGTTGTTCGTAATATGTTACAATTTTTTAATGCGTTGTTCATTGTTCTACCTATCGCTGGACTTAAACGCGAACAGTCAAGTGTTGTGCGTTGAAGTCTGTCGCGGATTTTAAATGGGTAGCTGAGCCAATCTGGGAGATGATCATGTACGTTGACATGGCGGTGTTAGCTTCCAGCAAGTGAGTTAGGTTGCATGAAGGCTATCATCGGTTCGGATTCCTGAACAGCTGGATAGTTCGATAGTGAAAAGATTTCGCTGCATCCTTAACTGGACGGCAAGCTGTGCATTTTACTAATTTAAACTTAATTCAATCAGTTAACAAAAATTTTAAAGTAACTAATTCTTTACTTACTATGTGTACATTATCAATGAAAAAATTTAAATTATTCGTGAAAGAAGTTTAAACACCCCGGTTTGGGGGGGGGGGGGGGGTTGTCCAATACAATATTATCATAAAATATGACTGTTACCTCGATTTACAAGTAAACCTAATTAAAACAAGGAGCACTATTGAGTAATATGCTGTGATACCATCTTAGAATATTGTCGCGTGTCATTGTTCGTAGCCGATAATTTTAATGTTCCGGGAAAGTGAAAACGCACCGCCTTTAAAATTAAGTTAAACGATTTTATTTTCTAAGAATGCACAATCATTAAATTTACTATTTTACAAATAATTGAAATGTTATTATTTTCCACTTGTCTATCAATTTTCGAGTATATTTCAACTGTCTGTATCACGGAAATCACTTCACTATCAATCATTATCGCCTTTAATTCGCGCTCCACACTATCGCAGTTTCTTCTATCGCGGTTTCTACTATCGCGGTTTTACTATTCCTCCCCATTCATTCAGCTTGGCTTTATAAAGGATCTTAAATCATTCAATCCATTTCTCGTATATTGGCGAATGTTCTGGCGAGAACTGCCTGGAATATTCGAGCAATTCTGAAAGCCCCGCAGTGACGTCACTTTCAGATATTGATCATGCTTGGTCGACTCTTTTGCTTTCGAGTACACTCGTTTATTGATCATGATGTTATTAATAATTGTGACAACAATTGCGACAGTAGCTCGCAGAATTGTTTGGACATGCAACAATATCATTAAGCATTTTGCCGAATTTCGTTTAAATTGGAATTACAATCTGGATAGGACAAAAATGTTCGATCTTCAGGGCAGCTTAAAATATTAAGTTTGAAGTTTTCGATATTTTATTAATCATCCTATTTTCATCATTTTGTCACGATGAAATCTGTGGTTCTAAGTGTTAACAAAGTCCGTTGAGGAACCGTATAGTTAGAAGGCCAAAAATAATTAAAAAAAATTATATATTTGAACCATTACCATTTTGAAACCTGCACTCAAATAATCACCAGATATCCAAAACATTAGGTCTTAGCAATATCTATCCTAATGACAGCATTTATATGAATCGAATAACAACTTTGAATTTTATAAACCTATGAAAATCCAAAAATTTTCAAGCCATCATTCTAAAAATTGACACCTGACCTTAATTTTTTTTAAATGTTCACTAAACATTTACAGTCTTTACTACACTGCCAAGCCTCATCAACATCATCTGATCGGTTTGGTCGGAACTACTATAAAACAAAATTTTGCAAGTTTTTGAAATTTAACCGGCTGCCGTTGTTTCAGATGGTTAAACTTCAAATTATTTATTAAGAGCTACACTATACAGTTCATTAAACTTATGAACCAAATTTCGTCCAAATTGGAGGTATACTGTGGTCACAACAGAAATTTCGATTTTGTTTTCACTCGGCTGATTTAATATTCAATAAGCTTAGGTAAGATATTTGCCAAATACAGCTACCTGGAGATTTGGTGCATATTGAAGCAAAATTAGGACCTCCACTGTGTTTACAAAATTTGTTATACTTCGGATATATATATATATATATATATATATATATATATATATATATATATATATATATATATATATATATATATATATATATATATATATGTATATATATATATATATATATATATTGTTACATGTACAAATAATTACATGTACAAATAATTCTGCGAGCTGCTGTCGCAATTGTTTTCATAATCAACGTCAACAAATGAATTTACTCGAACCCACGAGAACCCAACAAGCATGATCAACATCTGCAAGTGACGTCACTCCATTCATTAATTTGCTCGAATCTACCAGGTACCTCTCGGTAGAACATTCGATAATGTACGAGAAATGGGTGAATAGGTAGAGACCCTATATAAAGGCGAGCTGAATGAATGGGGGGGATCATGCATTACAACCGCGATAGAAAACTGCGATATAGTGGAACGCGAAGTAAAGACGATTGATTGTTTGAGTGCGAAGTGATTTAGAAGACAATTGCGATAAGAAATTTATGGACAAGCCTTAGATTTTTTTCATAGTGAAAATTAAAATTAGTGAAAGTGTTAAATTGTTAAATTGTTTATTGTGCATTTTTGTAATTAAATAAATTCTTTTAACTTAAATTAAAAGACATTGCGTTTTCACTTTCCCGGAACATTAAAATTATTGGCCGCGAACCAATAACACGCGACAATGGTGTCAAGAAGTGCGAAAGAAAAATTTTGGAAGTGAAATTTTTTGTACATTTTTGTGCACAATAGTGAAAATTAACGTGGAAACTGGTAGAAAAACAGCCGAAACAATAAAAATGCCAGGAAACTTACATCTAAAAATTGACCAATCGACCATATCGGAGCTCAATGAGGAGTTGGAACAGCGAAACCTGGCCACACAAGGTACAAAAGCCATACTGATTGCACGCTTGCGTAATGCGATCGAGTCGGAAGGCGTGAATCTGGATGCGGGTGAGCCCTCAGATGCGGAACAAGGCGCAGAAGGTGGAGAAGAAGGAACACCCAAATCAAAGGAGCCAGAAAATGCGATATTGCAAATGTTAATGCTGATGCAGCAAGAGCAGCGACAACAGTCATCTAATTTAACTGTGAAGCTTAATGAACAATCAGTGAAGCTGGGTCAATAAGCGATCGAAACCAAGGCAGATTTTCAAAAACAGTCCACCGAAATAAAAGCGGAGCTCAGTAGTCTTAACAAGCAAATTAAAGGCGTCGAGGAAAAGGTTGACCAGGTCGAAGAACAGGTTTACCAGGTCGAGGAAAAGGTCAGCCAGGTCGAAGAAAGAATGAACCATGAGATGGAAAAAGTGAAAAAAGAATTGGAAGCTGCGAAGACAGTAGCAACCACTTCACCAGCCCCGCTTATAACCGCAGCGCAAAGCACATCCAGAAATGTGCAAGCACCAATATTCGATGGGCAAACGGTCTGGACTATTTACAAGACCCAGCTTGAAGCTGCCGCAAGGGCAAATCACTGGAATGAACAGGACCGAGCAACTGCGCTGATTCTTGCTCTAAGAGGACCAGCTGCTGAGCTTTTGCAGACTATCCCCGTTGAGCTGCATTCAAACCCGGCTGCTATAATGAATGCGCTGGACATGCGTTTTGGAGACGATGATCTGAAGCAGATTTACCGGGCACAGCTACGGAATCGAATGCAGAAGTCCGGCGAAACCTTACAGCAGCTAGCCCAAGATATTGAGCGACTGGCACTTTTGGCTTACCCAGCGTACGACCCGGAACATCGAGCTGACGCAGCAACAGAAGCATTCATCAGCGCACTGAAAGACCCGGAATTGCAAAAAGCCGTGCGATTAGCTCAAAAGCAAACGGTTGAGGACGCATTGATTTATAGTCTGAACTATGAGGCAGCGAAAAATGCGACTCGTACCACTGCCCGAGTCCGTGAAGTAGTGGCAGACGAGTGCAGGTGTAAGCGCGTGGAAAATGAACGAGAGCCGCTGGTAAATGGTGCGCCTAGATGCTGGGATCGCGGAGAAAAAGGGCACTTGCAAAGAGACTGCAAGAAGCGAAGAAAACGGAATTATTGTCTAGGATGGTGGAGATCCAGACCGTGTCAGGAGCCTAGAATGGAGGCCCATCAAACCGCAATGGCCAACTTCGTGGGGCGAACGTTGGCTAGGAGGATCGACATCCCCAGCACCCCCATCACCGTGCCGAGGCAACATCATGGAGAAGCTGACAGATGCCTTCCTGGTCAAGTTGATGAAGAACATTGCACCATAACAAACGACACTAGTGCAACCCGATCGATGATCCGACCAGACCTAATGAGACCCCAACTACTTCACAAGGGCAGAGTTCATGAAAATGCTGACGCCCTATCTCGTCATCCATGTCCAGCTAACTGCAAGCATTGCCAGCGGACTGAGGAAAAGGAGCCGCCCGTTGATCTGCGATTGATAGCGCCCGAATTCGATGAAGGTTGGTCATCGGAGGAGATTTGAAATGCCCAGCTAGCCGATGAAGACATCGGACCATTGCTCGTATGGAAGGAGACGACTGGGCGACCTGAGTAGAAGGACGTTTCAACGCATGGCGCAACCCTGAAAAGCTATTGGGCACAATGGAACTCCCTTCAGGTGGAGGGTGGCGTACTCAAGCGGAAATGGGAGACGGTGGATGGCAGCTCCTATAGGATGCAAACTTTACTACCCAAAAGCCGAATCCACGATGTGATTAAGGAAATGCATGAAGGATCCTCGGGAGGCCACCTTGGTGTTAACAAGACCTTAGCGAAATTGCGGGAAAGGTTCTACTGGCTCCACGCTCGAGAAGACGTAGAGGACTGGTGTCGCAGATGCACAATTTGCACTTCCGTCAAAGGCCCAAAGCGACGACTGAGAGGACAAATGCAAACCTATAACGTAGGCGTGCCATTCGAAAGGATTGCTGTCGACATCGCAGGACCCTTTCCTGAATCCGATTGGGGAAATGGATATATGCTGGTTGTAGCCGATTATTTCAGCAAGTGGCCTGAGGTCTACCCCATTCCCAACCAGGAAGCAACTACTGTAGCCGAACAGCTAGTGTTGAATTGGGTCAGTAGGTACGGCGTACCTGGCGAACTACATTCGGATCAAGGCCGAAACTTTGAGTCACTAGTTTTTGGCGAAATGTGCGAGCTGCTCGGAATACGGAAAACGAAGACAACACCGCTGCATCCCCAATCCGATGGAATGGTCGAACGTTTCAACGGCACGCTCAATAAACACCTGGCCAAGATGGTTGACGAGAACCAAAGGGACTGGGACCGACATATCCCACTATTTTTAATGGCGTATAGAGCCGCTGAACATGCATCGGCGGGCCAAGCCCCAGCCAAAGTCATTTTTGGAAAGACTATTCGTTTGCCAGCCGATATAAAGTTCGGAACACCCCCTGAGAAACCCCAAACGGTCTCGGAGTACGCAAGTGATCTAAGACAACGGTTGAACCAGATACATCGGACAGTGCGAAAACACCTCGAATCGGCTACTGACCGCATGAAGACCAGGTATGATCTAAAGGCTAATTCTACTGGCTTCCAGCAAGATGACTTGGTGTGGCTTTATAACCCGCAACGGCGAAAGGGTAGGTCTCCAAAGTTGCAACATAATTGGGAGGGACCATACCGAGTTACAAAGCGAATCAACGACGTCGTATACCGAATACAGGAATATCGTAAGCCGAGAGCTAAAATGAAAATCGTGCATCTGGACCGTTTTGCCCCATATTACACCCAGGGAGAATTGACTACAAATAGCGACACATCTTTTCGGGGCGAAAAGAACTGAGGTGGGGGCAGTGTTACATGTACAAATAATTACATGTACAAATAATTCTGCGAGCTGCTGTCGCAATTGTTTTCATAATCAACGTCAACAAATGAATTTACTCGAACCCACGAGAACCCAACAAGCATGATCAACATCTGCAAGTGACGTCACTCCATTCATTAATTTGCTCGAATCTACCAGGTACCTCTCGGTAGAACATTCGATAATGTACGAGAAATGGGTGAATAGGTAGAGACCCTATATAAAGGCGAGCTGAATGAATGGGGGGGATCATGCATTACAACCGCGATAGAAAACTGCGATATAGTGGAACGCGAAGTAAAGACGATTGATTGTTTGAGTGCGAAGTGATTTAGAAGACAATTGCGATAAGAAATTTATGGACAAGTGTTAGATTTTTTTCATAGTGAAAATTAAAATTAGTGAAAGTGTTAAATTGTTAAATTGTTTATTGTGCATTTTTGTAATTAAATAAATTCTTTTAACTTAAATTAAAAGACATTGCGTTTTCACTTTCCCGGAACATTAAAATTATTGGCCGCGAACCAATAACACGCGACAATATATATATATATATATATATATATATATATATATATATATATATATATATATATATATGTATATATAATACTCTTCGCAATAAGTAGATTTATCTCGAGAAAATTAGATAAAATGCTCAAAAACATATACTTTATTTACATATTTTATATCTAAATTTACTTGAGTGTAATTTTTCATTGTAAGTTTCATCAGAGAGACAATGGAGGATGACATGTATAAGTACCCAAAGCTAACTCGAAATTGCTTCTGTAAATCCAGTCATGGAAATTCAAACAAAATTCTTTTCAAACACTCTTTATCCATAAGGAAAAGCTTTCTCTAATAAACAGTGAATGAGAAAGTTATCTTGGCCACATGTGGCCTCCCAATACATGTAAATGTAATTTTTACTAAGGAGACACATCGTGTTTTACAAGGTATTAACCTCATTCTTGTTCGATCATTCAAATCTAAAAATATAAGAATATTATATTGAATACATTGGTATCGAGTGAAAAAAGAGAAATCGGTGCTCTTAAAATAGAGAAAATTGCAGCCAGACTTCAAGCTTTCCTATAGGTTTTCGATTACGCGTGGCACAAGCAATCCGCTCACTATGGGAATACTTCTTCTTTAGCTTCAATGACGATGTCAATCCTATAATAGTAGAAGAAAGATTTCCTTTTCAAAATGAATCGCGCTGTGAAACTAACGACGTACTAGATAAGAAAATCCCTATTCCTAGTATTATCTATGAAAGAGAAGCAGGTCTTGAACGCTGCAATATACCTTTGTACGCTCATACATTCATGTTCCTTGATAGGATTTTAAAGTATATATGGTACAACAGGAGGAACAAAGGGAAAATTTGCTGTCATCTATAGAATAAAGTATTGAGCAGGAAGGATAAGAAAAGCTTTATCATGAATTCTTGAAATAAAGATAAAAAAAATGTCTACCATATAATTTAAAAAATGTTTAAGTCAACAGACCATATGCAATACGATATTCTCTTCAGTTTGTTTCCCTGAATCATATGATGGTCCCTCCACCACGTAAGATATTCTACACCTTGAGTGTTTACAGTTCAAAAAACCTACACAATCATGCCCACAAAATCAAGCATTTCGCCCCACGAAATGGTAGAGTGCCTAAATATATTCAATATTTATTCAACTACTCGATCCAACACCTTCATAAAAAATAAGGAAATATAATCAAGAAAACTTACTATCAAGCCACTTGGAATCATATTTGAGCGTCCTCTTGAAATTGTGAACCTTCCGTCCGGATGTGAAATTGTACAAATCCGTTCGAAAAATTCCAGAATCGGCCTTTGTGAATTCGGCATTCGTTCCGGAATACTGAAAGGAAAAAGCAAGAACTGTAAACGAAAAGGTACACCTAAGCGCAAACATAACCAAAAATCATCGTATCAATAAAATTCGACAGGACATTTCTTCAAGCAACGGAAAAAAAGGCTTCCAATCTACATAAACAACGTTTGTCTGTTTGTTGGAATCCTTCCTGACAAGTATGCTTGAGGTCAAGACCGGTCTATGCGTGACTGCATATCCTAACGAATTTTAATGGACGAACACTCAACGAGAATTTTAGTCGCTACTATCCTTTCGTTTAAAAGTTGGTATTCAACGATAGTAGAAGCAAGAAAATTGAGGAAAAAATGTTTAAATATATAGCAATGTGCATACTTACAAGGGCAGGTAAACCGTCGGGATTTCCTTCTTCCACATATACGGCTGTGGAGTTATCTAAAGGATCGTACGGGCATTTGGCAATAGCTGTACCTATTCCTGGCACGAACTCTGTCCTGGGTAAATGTGTTAAGTTTGACTGGAAATGTAAAAGGAAAGTCAGAAACGAATACACAGAGGAATGAAATATTCGGCAATTTTGCACTATTTTCATTTGCTGAGTTTATCTCTGTGATAAGTACACTCTTGGTTGATTTTTTTATAGCAGTCAATCGAAGTTTTTTTATATGTCTTAAAAAATTCAAAACTTCTTTTAACAAATTTTGCTGCCTTAGAAGATAAAATCTCGATAAAAATATTGTGCTATTTCTTTATTTTTTAGTCTCACAAAGCCTTTACTTTGAGAAGTAAAGAATTTAGCATTAGACAGTTTAATTGGTCAATTAAAAACTTCAGATGTTTTACTCTAGGTATTTTACATTTGAAGATTTGTGTGTGTGTTTTTTTTAAATAAAATTAACTTTTTTCTTTGAAAAATATTAACAAAGAAAAGTTATCGAGTTTCCATCATCAATATGCACATTACAATCAGTTTTTCTTAGAAGTTTTGGTTGAGGTTTCAAATTCTACGAATAAAGCGCTTATGGTTTCACTTTTGGTTTTATAGATCACTATTTATTATTTATCTTACACACTAAAATTTGCTATCCTAAAATGTTAAGATTGTAAGCTAGAATGAATACAAAAGAGCTGAAATGGCAAGTTTTCCCTGGAAACGTGAAAGAGCAGAACATTTTCCACAAAGTTAGCATTTTCACGGTTCTCTTGTTCAGGAATTTTAAATAGCTTAAGTTTTCAATCGAAAAGTTTTCCTATTCGGGATGCTAAGTTGAGGCAGAAATTTTCAGGGAAAATCTCACTTAAAAAATTGTATTACTAGGAAGGTGATTTTGAGGTATAACCATATTCTTATCAGGCATCAGCTCATAGGTGCATCAATTTATATGAAGGTAGAAGAATGTATTTTCGATTTTATTTTATGTGAATTCGATTAGATTTTATTTCCACAAAAAGTTTTATGGAGAATTGCATCAAAGAATGAGATTTTGGTTTTCATAATTAATTTCTCCCTTGTTGGAAAAAATAATTTTTTGATTGGATGATCTTATAATTTTCAAAGAAAATGCAATAAATTTTTTTATATCCCATTCAGTTAACGATACTACATAGTTATATTGCAAATAAAATCATGTTGTTTAGACAGACCTACACTTATGTCAGAAGGGTTTTGTACTCAACTTACTAAATGCAGTCACCAGCAACGAATAAAGTCAAGAAACATGTCATAGAGATGTGCACGTTCAAAATAAAATCGATTGTTTCTCCATTTTCAACGGTCGCCATTTTGTTGCAAACTAATAGAAGTCACTCAAATCATGAATTCCCTATAATTTTTAATGCTATCAATCTTATCTGAAAATTTTAAGAAGATCAAATAAAAACTGCAGTTTCTGACTCGATGAACAGTCCATAAAATACCAAAACCGTGTGTTATTGTTGATGTAATCGGAGAAGATTCAAATGGCGATTTCTGTCAAACTTACAGAGTATTAGGATCCTTTTACAAAACTATTTCAATATCGAATTTCGTTGAGCTTAAGGGTGTCCGTACGGTTTTATTGGGGAAAATGTGAAATTCAAAGATCATACTATTATCAACAAAGTCGATCGAATTTTAACTTCTGAAGTATTTTTTAATGTTGTACTCATAAACACCTGCCTTCATAATTTTTTTAAGATTTTTTAAAATCATTGGCGTCTAATCGCGAGGGAAGAACACAAGTTATTCATGTATATCCCCTCCCTATGAGCCACTGGAAACAAAAAATGTCAATTTCGGATCTTTTTTGAATAGCTCATATTTCATTTGATACCCATATCGGCCACCTTTGAAGAAATTTTTTTTTCAGGGACAACTCCCTTGTATGGGGAGACACCCTTTAAATCTTTATAATTTTTTTGGTTGATCTTTGAAGAAGGCACCATTTTACACTTACACACAAAATTTAATATTTCTAACTTAGATGGTTTGCGAGAAAAAGTGGACGGACAGATGGATATATATAGTAGGACGCAATTTTAGTAGGGTTTTATAAAATTATTTTGCATAACCCTAAAAAATGGTGACTGATTCAGACGAAGTAATAATGGTTTTTTTTAAAACTAATTTTTTTATTATTGAAGTTTTCATGAGCTTATTCGGCACATATATTTCATACCATATACCGGGGACAAAACCCTTCTGAAAGGAGCTTTGGGTTTGTCTGTGCAACTTCTTCTTGGACAGGTTGTCTCGGGCCTTCTCTTCCTGCAATGAGCGCCTCCAACTTTCTCGATCCATTGGCAGCGTTCTCCAATTTTGAAATCCAGGTCTTATCACAGATTTGTACACTTGCAGCTTTGTTTTTCTGTATATGCAACTGGTTTTCAACATCAATACTGAATAAAAAATTTTATTTTCAAGCTTTATTCTTCGGCATATTTGGTCTCTTTCATTACTGGTTCTTATTATTATTTAGTGCCTAGAAACACAAATTAGCCCAGTTTTCCGATATTGTATTCGCCAAATAAGACATTTTCAACATTTGAGATATTTTTGCTCGATTGTGTCATGAGCTTTGTTATATTCTCGTTAATTTATAGCCCTATTAGTTTTTTGTTTGTTTTTGTGTTTGGGAGGTTAACACTCCTCCCATCCTCGCAAGAAGGCCACTAGGCTACGCACTAAACACCTCTCCTGTCAACGTGAGAACCTAGCCTGGAACCGTTTGACATATTACTTCGAGCCAGGTCTCATTTTGTTACGCCGTGAGACACCTTAAAATTGGGGATCCCTCTTCTAGCAGGGAGGCAAGAGAGGAAGAAGAAATGCCAGGAAAGCAATCCCCCAGCCCCAACACCCCCGGCTGCTGTGATTCCCTTTTATCTTTTAGGATTGCCCGAGCATAATGTGCCACCTGGTTCTATTTTTCAATCGATTCGAGCATCACCGCAACTATATTACAGGGGGTGAGCTCTTCCGTCTCCATGTACAGGGCCCTTCGTAGCCTGTCCCATTTTATGCACGCAAAAAATGTGTGGCAGGTATTGTCTTCCTCTCCTGGGCAATACCAACAATCGGGGGACCGTGACTTACCAATGTTGTGCAGGTAAGACTGAAAGCACCAATGCCCGCTCAAAAGCTGGGTCAGATAGAAGTCAGTCTCACCATGGTTTCCATTAAGCTACGGCTCCACATCTGGGATGAGGCACGCAGTCCATCTTCCCTTCGTGCAATTGACCCAAGACTGCTGCCAATCGTTGAGCAAGCGCTGTCTCTCTTTGCGGATAACCATCTCCCTTACACTCGTCAGGTGGCGCCTTCTTGATGGGCTAGTTCCCCCTACTTTGGCCATGAGTAAAGCCAGAGCTGATGCTCCCGAAGTAGCCTGCTCAGCCGTTGCCCTGATCTGCTCAGAGAAACTCATCTTCGAGTGGATCAATAGCCCCAGGTGCTTCACCGCTGGTTTCAATTCGATTCGCAAGTCTCCAATACTGATCATCCCTACTCTAGGGATTTTCTTTTTTGTCAAGATGACCACTTCGGTTTTCTTCAGTGCTATACTGAACCCGCGAGCAGTCATCCAGTCCCTCACTTGGCACATTAGCATACCTAGCCTAAGTTGCGCTTGTTCAACGGTGCGTCCAGCGACCAGAGCCGTAGGATAATCTGCATAGCCAATCGTGTGCGACTCATCTGGCACCTCCAGTCTCAGTAACTCGTCGTAAGCTACATTCCACAGGTCCGACTAAGGAAAGATCCCTGGGCAACACCCGATGTAACTTCTATCCTTCGTTTGCCCTGTGTCGTGTCGTAGAGCAGGCTTCGGTCCTCTAGGTAGTCCCTCAAAAGCCGCACTAGATATTCTGGAACTCGAAAAGGCTTTTCAAGCGTATCCAGAACATCCACCCATCTAGCGGAGTTGAAGGCGTTCCAGACATCGAATGTCACCAACAGGACGATCCGTCGCTTGGTGCGACTATGTGCCTCTGCTTTCCGGACCGTGTTCACCACCTTTGCAGCCGCATCACTGGTTGAATATCCTGCTCTAAAGCCGTACTGCTGAGGAAATAGGTCCCCAGCAGCATGAATTGCGTCAGTAAGTCTCCCCTTGAGGAGTTTCTCTAGCACTTTCCCAGCCGTGTCTAGCATGCATAACGGGCGGTATGCAGACGGCGATTCAGGATTTCTCTTCCTCTTGCTGATCAGCACGAGCCTCGCCACTTTCTGTCCTACCGAGAAAACCCCATCCCGTAGGCAATCGTTGAATGTACTGAGCATCAAGTCAGAACAATGGTGATAGACAAGCTAGAACACCTCAGTTGGAACACCATCTGGCTTTCTTCGCTTTCAGCGAAATAACTTCCTCTTCCAGTTCTGGCTGTATGAAGAGTGGACACTCGACTGCCGTTTCACTATGGGCGGCATCAACACAGACGGGATAGGCGGAGAAGTGTGCCTGCCCTATCTCGTGCATCTTTTCTGCACCATGTATACAAGGTTTCTATAGGGCACAAAGCTTCCGCATAACTAGCTTGTAGCCAAGGCCCCACTTGATCTTGCCAGCAGCAAGCCTCACTGTTGCTGATCAATTTGGGAAGGCATTTCCTGGCTAACTTATATGCCCGGTTGCTTGCTCGTCACGGTTCCGTGCTCGATGAGCCTCACGTCGAAGCTTGTGACATTCCTTTCATTTTTGAGTGATTTCAGTTGACCACCAGTACACCGTGGGCTTGCCATGCTGGGACTTTCGAAGGGGGCATAAAAGCTTTGCAAGCACTTGTAATGATGCTCATAGTTGAATTCATCATGTCTTGAGCTGCCAGTTCTTCTGTCCTCTCCGAAGCTCCCTGCAGCGGTGCACCCGTTGTGAGTACCTTGACGAACCTCTCGACGTCTATCCTTCCGATGTTCATCTAATTGTAGAAAGGCGAGAGCATGAATGTAGGGAGACAACATCACTGATCTTAAGGAGAATGCACTGATGATCACTGGCTGAGTAGTCCTCTAATACTCTCCAATTTTGTTTCCTCCATACTAAGGACTCCGAGGCGAATGTCAAGTACGGTATGGTTCCTTCACAGCCAATACGGCGGAAAGTCGGCGTATTTCTCTCCATCTCTTTGTTGTATCATAGAGGCATACACTGTTCTGACTTCATACGGAATTATATTTTCGTTTGTTTTTTTTGGATCTTGGTGTTACTAGTCAGTCATTTTTTCTTGGGCACTTTTTTAGCTTGTGGTGAAAAGGTTTCATATTGTTTTTCTCTGGCCATAGTTAAATCTGTTTTTTGTGCACCTGGTTCTTTCTTTAGGGTACAAAAACTTTTTTAATAATACCCTAGTAATATCAGTACCCGTCCTATTAGTATCGGTACCTGTCCGTCAGTGCGTCACAGCATGTTATAGAATTACTGTCATCAAATTTTATAAATTGCTCAGGAATTTCTGGTTAATGTAAGTTCTGTTGACGGGAAAATTTTAAAAGGCGTTCAAGCGAGGCCTCCCTATGTAAGAATGTGGACCCTTAAGCATTTTTTTTCACCAAAGGTAGCCGAGTAGGGTATCAAATGAAAGGTCTTGATAAGATCTTTTAACATCTGCTTTTTAAATTGCAATAATGGTAACGGAGTAGGCAGGGGAAGCAGAAGAATACGAAAAATTTGCGTCCCCCTCCTCCCCTGCGATTGGACACCTATGAACCAAAAAATTTGCTAAAAATCGTGGAGGTAGTCCCCTATGATTGCAAAAACAACAAAAATCTGAGAAGTTGACATTCGTTAAACTTTGTTCATAATAGCACGATTTATCAATTTTACATTTTCCTGTTTAAAATCGTAAGGGTGCCCTTAAATCCAATAAACCTTCACGCATATATGGCTATTTATAAGCTTAATAATTTGTGCCTATTTCAAAAGAATCAGATAGTATTCGCCGAAGTTATAGCGGTTTGAATTTTCGGTGTTACAACAACAATACGTGGCTATTGAGCAATATGTGCTTCCAATCGCTTGTTAGGATTTACATGACAATTTCAGAAAGGATGTATAACATGCACATCTTTGAGAATCTATTAGTGATCGTAAAACAAAATGGCGGCCATTTCAAACGAGAGTATTGAGTAAATTCAAGTTATTTTCCCCAACTTCAGCATTGAAAGTCCGGCTATTAACTTTTAATGAAAACATATATTTTAAAGGTGGGAAATTCAGGGTGGTGGGTTTTCATGAGTAAAACAATCTAAAAAGTTGAAATTCACTCAGCTTTGTTAATACTATTAGAATTTGTAAATCGGAATTTTTTCCTCAGTGAATTCGAATTAAGTTAGTTCAAGGAAGGTCATTATAGTTTTTAAAAGGGAGTATGTAAGTATTGTAGATGTCTATTGATGTTTCCATATTGTATGTTGTGTACAAAACCCGTCTAACATTAGCAAGGTTCTGTCTGCCCAACTTTTTTGATTGCTCAATTGCCTTCTTCGTCGTTCCAGTCATTCCTACTTTTCTATGTCTGGTGCCCCAAGACCTCTTCGGCTGCTTCTATTACCGCTCGTTAATTTTTGATACAAAATAATTTAATTTAATTTTGATACAAATCCCACAGATCCTGTCATTAACGAGCTTGAAGTTAGGGATATAATTTGTTTAAATGTGCTGTCAACAATAAAAGCTACTTCAAACTTTTGGGGGTTTGTTGCGATTTTCCGCTATTGAACACGGTTTGCGTTCGCATGTCAAATATGTCTTCACCGTGCCATCTGGTTTCTTGTACCACGAGGATATTGATTCTCTATTGCTTTATTTCAACAAGAATTTTTCACAGTGCACCTGGTCTGTTCAATGATCTTACAGTACAAGTTCCAAAAGAATGGTCCTTGATGCGTTACAATAGACGTTGGTGTTTATCAAATCCAATCCAAGGCTTTTTCCCTGGTTCCATAATAAGTAAATACTGATTGGAGCGTTGTCATTGCTTCGATATAGTCATTTTGTGGTCCACGAGTGGCATTTTATTTCCCACACTCTAACCGCCACCTGAGGGCGCATCCAGTCGGGGTCCGAAAGCACCACACAGACCGCGGAAGTCATAGCCATTTGAAATTTCTCCAATTACAACAATACACGATTTTGATATTTTGTGGACATCCATCAAATCAGACACTG
This sequence comes from Odontomyia ornata, assembly GCA_963969285.1. Classification (NCBI taxonomy): domain Eukaryota; kingdom Metazoa; phylum Arthropoda; class Insecta; order Diptera; family Stratiomyidae; genus Odontomyia; species Odontomyia ornata. Next base: position 388,119,294 of record OZ017738.1, read on the forward strand.
CAGTTTTGATTTGGTTTTCTGACAGTTTTCAGATATGATCAAGAGCAAAAATATTGTCACATACACAACTAATTCTGCGAGCTACTGTCGCAATTGTTTTCACAACAACATGACCAACAAAAAATGTACTCGAAAACTCGCCATGCATGATCAACATCTGAACGTGACGTCAGTGCCCATTCAGTATTGCTCGAATATTCCAGGTAGTTTGCCAATGTGCGAGAAATGGATTGAATGACTAGAGACCCTTTATAAAGGTGAGCTGAATGAATGGGAGAATCATAACAACCGCGATATAGTAAAACTGCGATAGTGTGGAGTGCGAATTAAAAGCGATATTGATTGTGAAGTGATAGACAGTTGAAGTGAAAATTGATTGACAAGTTGTAAAATAGTGAAATCAATTATTGTGCATTTTTAGTAAATAAACTCTTTTAACTTAATTTAAAAGGACAGTGCGTTTTCACTCTCCCAGAATATTAAAATTATTGGGCGCAAACCATAACACGCGACAGTAGTGTCAGAAATGAGATTGCTTCAAATCTGCCCACCACGGTGACATCGAGAGGTTTTGAATTGGTTCGTGCACAATACAAAATAGCATCCCCACAAGGATGAGTAAAGAGTGGCAGCCATTGAAAGGTAGAGTGCCCGTTTTACATTGCTGTGACATTTTAGAGGCTCTCGCTGCCATTCCTTTGACCATTGGTCTAATGCGAAAGCACTAGCAAAGACCACACCAGTGAACCAATAGGTTTCGTCGTAAAGGTAGTATCGAAGGATAAACTAGATACGCTGCAGCTAAACAGTGCCAGAGAACACCTTTTGCACGACCCACATTGCCGGTAGTCCAAACACCTAAAGATACAAAAAACGGTATCAGCCAATGTAGCAAATTCCAATCGATTCCCCAAAATGGAACTGTAGGAATGGCTTTTTGTATGAGTTGGCCCCAAAAGTAGCCAATCATAACAGCACCAACAAAACGTGACGTTGAAAATGGTTGCTTCCGGAACTTTCTCAGCTTCTCCAAAATTTTTCAATGAATTTGGGGTCATCATTTGCATCACACACGAGTTTCGGTATCCGCACAACTTCTGAGACCCATCCTATTATAAAATAGCCTCCCAATGTGCACCACCAAATAAATGCCTGTCGATCATGCCTCAGATACAAATGATGCTGGCCAAATATCTCGCCAAAAAGCCACAAAAGGTAAGTGACTAGAACTGACTTTTCTCTGACGGTTTGACTGCTGTTCCCACATGACTGTGGTTACTTTGATGCTGATGCCTTCGATTATTTTGTTTTCGTTGCTTTTTCATTGTGTGAAAAACTTTCGCCAGCTGGAAGTCGTCTTGAAACCTGCCGGAACATTTTATCAGCAACGGATTCAATCGAAGTATTCCAATGATCCACTAAAGATCTCGGCCAAATTCTTTTCTCGATTACGACATAAATAGCAATCAAATACACTAAATTATTTTCACCGTTATTCGCGCCTGCGGTTAATTTAAAGCACAAAAGATAAACACTTATGGGCACTATCGGAACAAACTGAACGCACAAGAAGTTGCTGAAGACGTTATCTGAGGTACTTAAACTTTGTCGCACCGTTGTTACCTGAGTAACACTCAACCACAAGCATCAAAGCGGGAGAAGTCATCAGCAGCTGCCAGCTTATTTCCACCATCACCTCTTCGGAACCCATTCACGGCCATCATTGGGAAAGGAGGCAAGTCGCAGACAAAGCCCGGGAATCGCCGTTTGCAATATTGAAGCAGGTAAAATTGCCAGCGCAGCTATTCAAACGAGCCTCTGATCTGGTCACCAAGTACAATGACATCTTCTTTACAAGCCCGGATGACCAAGGCCCAACGGGTATGGTAACTCACGTCATAGATACACAGGGAGCCAAGCCGATTTGGCAAGCACCAAGACGTCTTCCTATAACCAAACAAGGAGAAGTGAGCGCACTGATCTCCGACATGGAAAAACAAGGCGTTATTGAACCTTCTGTCAGTCCAAGGGCCGCGCCAGTAGTTCTAGTAAAGGAAAAGGATGGTCGCACTCGTTTTTGTGTCGATTATAGGCAGCTTAACGACATCACTAAGAAAGATAGTTACCCGCTTCCACGCATCGATGACATCATGGACACTTTGGCCGACGCAAAATGGTTTTCTAGACTCGATCTCAAGAGTGCCTACTGTCAGGTAGAAATCGACAAGAAGGACCAAGAGAAGACCGCATTTTCAGTTGGGACTGGATTGTGGCAATTCGTGGTGATGCCATTTGGGCTTTGCAATACTCCAGCCATCTTCGAACGCCTGATGAAAAACGTGCTACGAGGCCTGACCTGGAAGACCGACTTGGTGTACCTAGATGACATCATTGTCACCGGGAAAACGTTCGAAGAGCATGTGCGGAACTTAGAAGAGGTTTTCTCCCGATTGCGACTGGCAAATTCGAAACTTAGTCCCGAGAAGTAAACCCTTTTTACAGCTGAAGTAAAATACCTGGGGTACATCGTATCAGCAGAACAGAGCCCGAGAAAATTGAAGCCGTGAAAAGCTGGCCAACACCAAACAACAAGCGCCAACTACGAAGTTTTCTGGATCTGGCAACCTAGTATCGAAGATTCGTCAAAGACTTTGCCAAAATAGCTAAATGCTTCCATCATCTAACCGAGAGTCTGGAATGAACAATGCCAGACAGCCTTTGAGACACTGAAGGAGAAGCTGTGTGAATCACCCGTGCTAGCATATCTGAAACCCGGAAAAATGTTCGTAGTTGACACTGATGCGAGCAACGGCGGTATTGGAGCTGTACTCTCCCAGCAAATCGGGGACGAAGAAAGAGTCCTCTCTTATTACAGTCGAGTTATTTAAAAAAGTAAGAGGAACTACTGCGTGACCAGAAAGGAGCTATTGACTATAATAGAGGCCCCCAGGCAGTTCTACAAGTACCCATATGGCCAGAAATTCGTTCTTCGAACAGACCATGCATCGCTGAGATGGCTTCTTAACTTCAAAAACCCCGAGGGACAAGTTGCGAGATGGATCGAAAGATTGCAGTCATATGACTACGAAATTATCTATCGGAAGGGCGGTGTTCATGGAAATGCTGACGCCCTATCTTGTCGTCCATGTCCAGCTAACTGCAAGCATTGCCGACGGATTGAAGAAAAGGAGCCGCCCGTTGATCTGTGAGTGACAACGCCCGAATTCGATGAAGGTTGGTCATCAGGGGAGATTCGAAATGCCCAGTTAGCAGATAAAGACATCGGACCATTGCTCGTATGGAAGGAGACAACTGGGCGACCTGAGTGGAAGGACGTTTCAATGCATGGCCCGACCCTGAAAAGCTATTGGGCATAATGGAACTCCCTTCAGGTGGAGGTTGGCGTAATCAAGCGTAAATGGGAAACGGCAGATGGCAGCTCCTATAGGATGTAAACTAGATTCCCCAAAAGCCGAATCCACGATGTGGTTAAGGAAATGCATGAAGGATCCTCGGGAGGCCACATTGGTGTTAACAAGACCTTAGCGAAATTGCGGGAAAGGTTTTACTGGATCCATGCTCAAGAAGACGTAGGGAACTAGTGCCGTAGATGCACAATTTGCGCTTCCATCAAAGGTCCAAAGCAACGACTGAGGGGACAAATGCAAACCTACAACGTGGGTGTACCATTTGAAAGGATTCCTGTTGATATCGCAGGACCCTTCCCTGAATGCGAGAGGGGAAATCGATACACGCTGGTTGTAGCCGATTATTTCAGCAAGTGGCCCGAGGTCTATCCCATTCCCAACCAGGAAGCAACTACTGTAGCCGAACAGCTAGTGTTAAATTGGGTCAGTAGGTACGGCGTACCTTGCGAACTACATTCGGATTAAGGCCGAAACTTTGAGTCACAAGTTCTTGGCGAAATGTGTGAACTACTGGGAATACGGAAAACAAAGACAACACCGCTGCATCACCAATCCGATGGAATGGTCGAAAGTTTCAACGGCACACTCAATAAACACCTGGCCAAGATGGTTGGCTAGCACCCGACGACCTCAAACATGAGCCGGGGACAGGGAGATGCTGGGTTTTCAAGAAGGCCCTAACTAAAGCCAAATCGATACTTAAATGATCCGTATCCTGCAGGTCAATTTGCACCGAAGCACAAACGCCCAGGACCTACTTGAGCAGTTTGCGAGGGATAAGAAAGCTGACCTCATGTTGCTGAGCGAGCAACATCATAACAAGGACTCTCAAGCGTGGTACCCTGACAAATCTAGTACCTCGGCGATCTGAGTTCGAGACAGCGCCCGCCTTCAGGTGCAGGGCCATGGACGCGGGGATGGTTTTGTGTGGGTGCGGTGTTCAGGGATAACATATTTCAGTGTTTATCTGACGCCTAACGAGGCAATGCGATCTTTTCGAACCAAACTCGATGCCCTGGAGGACGCTGTCTCGAACACAGAGGGCCACATGCTGGTCGGGGGAGACTTCAACGCTAGAGCCATTGAATGGGGTATGCCACAATCCGACCCAAGGGGAAAGCAAATCTTGGACATGGCGGCCAGAACAGCGCTTTTTGTCCTAAATACTGGTAACACCCCCTCTTTCCGTCGATGGGGTTGCGTAGGAACCATACCCGATGTGACACTCGCTTCGGAGTCCCTGGTACCTAGAGTACACAACTGGCGAGTACTAGAGGACTACTCGGCTAGTGATCACCAGTATATAGCGGTTGAGATTCACGACGGTGCCACTCTGCGTGCATATGCCCAAACTTCAATCCTCGGATGTAGGACTGGGAGGATGGACGTTGAGAGGTTCGCTGACGCGCTTACGGCAGGCGCACCGTTGCTGGGAGCTCCGCCAGGGAGTGGAGGGCCCACAGCCAAGGACTTGGTGAACTAAACTATGAGTTCCATCATAGCTGCTTGCGAGTCTTCCATGCCCCGTCGGAGACCCCGACATGGTAAGCCTCCAGTATACTGGTGGTCAAACGAGATCGCCGAACAAAGAAGCGAGTGTCACAAACTTCGGCGAGAGGCCCAGCGGGCGCGAACACGGGAGGAGGCAGACACTAGGCTAGCAGCATACAGGTCCGGCAGGAAATATCTTCGCAAGCTTATTAACAAGAGCAAGGCCCGATGCTGGCAAGACCTCGTGGATGATGTAAATAGGGATCCGTGGGGCCTTGGCTACAAGCTGGTCATGGGGAAACTTGGTGCCCTACGGAAGCCTTGTATACAAGACGCGAAGAAGATGGACGCGATAGTGCGGGGACTCTTCCCCGCCCACCCCGTCCGTGTTGACGCTGTCCGTGGTGAAACAGCGGTCGAGTGCCCACTCTTCACACAGCTGGAACTGGAGAAGGCAGTCCTCTCCCTGAAAGCGAGGAAGGCTCCAGGTCCAGATGGTGTTCCAGCTGAGGTTTTGCAGCTCGTCTATCACCATTGTCCTGACTTGCTGCTCAGCACATTCAACGCTTGCCTACGAGACGGGGTTTTCCCGGTACGATGGAAGGTGGCGAGGCTCGTGCTGATCAGCAAGGGGAAGGGAAACCCCGAATCGCCGTCTGCATACCGCCCGTTATGCATGCTAGACACGGCTGGGAAAGTGCTAGAGAAACTCATCTAGGGAAGACTCACTGACGCGATTCGTGCTGCTGGGGACCTATCTCCTCAGCAGTACGGCTTTAGAGCAGGACGTTCTATTATTGATGCGATTGCAGAGGTGGTGAACGCGGTCCAAAATGCAGAGGCATATAGTCGCACCAAGCGACGGATCCTCCTGTTGGTGACACTCGACGTCAGGAATGCCTTCAACTCCGCTAGATGGGTGGATATTCTGGACACGCTGGAAAACTCTTTTCAAGTTCCAGAATATCTAATGCGGCTTTTGAGGAACCACCCAAAAGACCGAAGCCTGCTCTACGACACGACACAGGGCCAACGAAGGATGGAAATTACATCGGGTGTTGCCAAGGGATCTATCCTTGGTCCGGACCTGTGGAACGTGTCTTACGACGGGCTACTGAGACTTGAGATGCCAGATGAGTCGCGCTTGGTCGGCTATGCGGATGATGTTGCGGCTCTGGTCGCCGGACGCACCGTTGAACAAGCGCAACTTAGGCTAGGTATGCTAATGCGCTGAGTGAGGGACTGGATGACTGCTCGCGGGCTCAGTTTAGCACTGGAGAAAACAGAAGTGGTCATCTTGACAAAAAAGAGAATCCCTAGAGTAAGGATGATCAGTATTGGAGATATACAAATCGAATCGAAGCCGGCGGTGAAGTACCTGGGGCTACTGATCGACTTAAAGTTGAGTTTCTCTGAGCAAATCAGGGCAACGGCTGAGAAGGCTGCTTCGGGAATGTCGGCCCTGAGTCGACTTATGGCCAACGTAGGGGGACCCAGCCCATCAAGAAGACGCCTCTTGATGAGTGCTGTAGGGCCAGTGCTACTGTACGGAGCAGAGGTATGGGGCGACGCTCTCAGCAAGGAGGTATACCGAAAAAGATTGGCTTAGGCACAGAGAAGAGGAGCACTGAGAATTGCATCTTCGTATCCAACAGCCTCAGACTCGGCGGTGAGAGTGATTGCAGGCGTGATACCTGTCGCCCTCCTTGCTAGAGAGCGCCGCGCTATTTACCTGCGCCGAAACGAGGATGCGAGGGAGATGGTTGTCCGCGAGGAGAGACAACGCTCGCTCAACGATTGGCAGCAGTCTTGGAGGAATTGCACGAAGGGAAGGTGGACTGCGCGCCTCATCCCGGATGTGAGACCGTGGCTAAGTCGAAGGCATGGTGAGACTGACTTCTACCTGACCCAGCTTTTGAGCGGGCACGGGTGTTTTCAGTCTTACCTGCACAAGATCAGTAAGTCACGGTCTCCCGATTGTCGGTTTTGCCCAGGAGAGGAGGACAATGCCTGTCACACATTTTTTGCGTGTACCAAATGGGCCAGGCTGCGAAGGGAACTCTACAGGGATAAGGGAGAGCTCACCCCGGATAATATAGTTGCGGTGATGCTCGAATCGGTTGACAAATGGAACCAGGTGGCACATTCTGCTCGGGCAGTCCTAAAAGATAAAAGGGACTCACAGCAGCTGGAGGTGCTGGGGCTGGGGGATCGCTCTTCTGGCATTACCTCTTCCCCTCTCCCCTCCCGCTAGGAAAGGGACTCCCCAGCTTGAAGGCGCCCCACGGCGTAACAAAACGAGACCTGGCCCGAAGTAATGTGTCAAACGGTTCCAGGCTAGGTTCTCAGATTGACAGGGGAGGTGTTTAGTGGGTAGTCCAAGGGTATCCTCCATGGGAGCCCCACACTGCCAGACTCGGCGGGCGTAAATGCCTTCACCTCCCTACCACAAAAAAAAACAAAAAACAAAAAACAAAAAAGGATGGTTGACGAGAACCAAAGGGACCGGGACCAACATATCCCACTATTCTTAATGGCGTACAGAGCTGCCAAACATGCATCGATGGGCCAAGCCCCAGTCAAAGTAATTTTTGGAAAGACTATTCGTCTGCCGGCTGATATAAAGTTCGGAACACTACCTGAAAAACCCCAGACGATCGCAGAGTACCCAAGTGAGCCAAGAAAGCGGTTGAACCAGATACATCAGACAGTGCGAAAACTCCTCGAATCGGCTACTGACCACATGAAGACGAGGTATGATCTAAAAGTGAATTCTACTGGCTTCCAGCAAGATGACTTAGTCTGGCTATATAACCTGCAACGGCGGAAGGGTAGGTCTCGAAAGTTGCAGCATAATTGAGAGAGACCATACCGGGTTACAAAGCGCATCAACGACGTCGTATATCACATACAGGAACAACGTAAGCTGAAGGCCAAAATAAAAATCGTGCACCTGGACCGTCTTGCCCCATATTACATCCAGGGAGAATTGACTACAACTGGCGACACACCTTTTCGGGGCGAAACGAACTGAGGTGGGGGCAGTGTTACATGTACAACTAATTCTGCGAGCTACTGTCGCAATTGTTTTCACAACATCATGATCAACAAAAAAATGTACTCGAAAACCCGCCAAGGATGATCAACATCTGAAAGTTCCGTCACTTCTCGTTCAGTATTGCTCGTTCCAGGTAGTTCGCCAATGTTCGAGAAATGGATTGAATGACTAGAGATCGTAAATAAAGGCGAGCTGAATGAATTGGAGAATCATTACGACCGCGATATAGTAAAACTGCGTTAGTGTGGAGTGCGAATTAAAAGCGATATTAATTGTGAAGTGATAGACAGTTGAAGTGAAAATTGATAGACATGTATTAACATAGTGAAATCAATTATTGTGCATCTTTAGTAAATGAACGCTTTTTACTTTATTGAAAAAGACAGTGCGTTTTCACTCTCCCGGAATATTAAAATTATTGGCCGCGAACCATAACAAGCGATAATATTTTTTTTCATGATGAGAAGAAAAAATCAACCATTGAAAATGAAGAAATAATAGATTTTCTTTTGAACATATGTACCTCTTTGACGTGTTTCTCGACTTTATTCGTTGTTAATGGCTGCATATCGTAAGTTGAATACAAAACCCTTCTAACAGGAGCGCGAGTCTGTCTACCCAAATTATTTTCTATCTTAAACGCACCGTATTTTATACAAATAGAAATAATTAATTTAAAAAAATGCTCAGAACAATTCACTTTCTATTTCATTCAAGAGTGTACTTCCAAAGACTAGAAATCACCTCAAATACCACTATAACCATACAAAAATCCACAATCTAGCATTATCTAAATACTCACATATATAACATGGTCCTTTGGATTATGAGCATTTGTTCCACATATGTACAATCGCCGACCACCGTCCATCGGCTGTATGACTCGTATGTGATTTCGGCACTCGAAGGGCTACACGGAAAAAATATCATCGTCATCATCATCATCATCGTTATCATTTTCAAGGATTCATCTTTCGAGTGTTGGAAGCTCTTTCAACTTTCGAATCTCAAGAGGAATCAAAATAATCGAAAGCTATATCACTTACCACTTTTCCTTTGGATACACATTTGTTGATATCTTCATCGGTAGGATCCAACTTTATAACATCTTTCTGTGGATAATAAAAAAGAAAATGCTGAATTCAATGTCATTACTCGTATATCGTATCATTGAGAATGAAAGGAGCCTACGAGTAGTTGGTGGAAAAGAAACTCTTCAGTGTAGGTTTCTTAAGAGAATTTCTTGTTTTTGATCAGGATATAAGACGAAGCGTTGGAAGGATATGATACATTGTATTTGTTCAATGGAATAGAATTTTATTTGATAAGGATAGATTTCATTGAGTAGATCAGGATAGAAATAGGAAATATGAAATAATATTATTCTGTTATTTCAATGTAAAGGACAATATTTTTATCTTATTTTGGTCTATAATTTAAATCTAAAATTAGTATAATGCTAATTAAAATATCTAGTGAGTGATTCTAAAGAAAATTTATCAAAACATGTTTTGAATGGAAAGGTAATATGTTAATATCTGTATTTTATGGACCAAAAACCACTGTAGGAAAATGTTTTTAAAAATTTAGAAGGGTACTAAGCGAATCATTAATAGTTTAAAACCCGCAAAAAGTCAAAACTACTATTTCAGGAAAGTTCTAACCCAACTGACAACATTACTTAATATCTAAGAATGCTATCCGAAAGTTGACGTAACATTTTCTTCATCATTCTCATTATGCTTTTAACATTTTGAATAATTCACATGATCTTCCATACGGACTTAATTTCTTGTATTCTTACAAACCACATACACGTTAGAAAATATGGAAATGAATGTGTGGTATTCTCCAAGCTCTCACTGAAACTCCAACTAATTACTTTACAAAGTTTTCTTGTCTTATTATTCGCTCTTGTTCTTAATCCGACTAACGAACTATGCTCCAAACCCTTTTCACCCACCCAGCATCCAGGAAATTTAGTAGTGGCAACATTTCGACCTTAATAAATTTCCCTTCAGTCAGTTAACAAAAACGTAGTGTGGAATTATATATTGGATAAAAGTGAATTTTCGGTTACTGCTACTCGTGATTAATGTTACATACGGTTCATAGATTGTGTTTTCCAGGACTTCTTTATTGAGTGTTTTTAGTTGAATGTTTCCCTCCTTAAGTAGAAATTATGATAAAAGTTTTCAATGCAGGATTCCATTCGTACGAAAACGGAAATAGGTGTCAAGCCACACGTTAAACGGCTGAACTAGGCAGCATATTTCCGCTCTTACCTTATCCGTACGTAACACATCCCGCAATCTTCCTACATCAAAATGGCACCCAATCTTCTGAGGTATTCCAGCACGGCGAGTTTTTTTTAATGGTAGCGATTCTAGGCACGTGACCAACTTACAGACAATGGAGAACATGAGTCAAGAGATAATTCAGGCGAAGTGAAAGGAAAAATAAAACAAATAAAACAGACTCACTGACAGAATATATATCGCGAATGGAAAAAACTTTTCCAATAAACTGATCCCTAAGACAAGGAGTACCGGGAGCACTCACATCGAGAAAGACACAACAAGAAAAACTGGTCGAGAAGACCTCGAAGACGCGGCATTGCATGTGTCAACTACTTGCGAATCGTTGCTGGCGTGGGGTTGCAGCTCAACACGTTCGAATTCTTCTTCATTGCGAAATATATTTTTTGCCCACACCCAACACAAAATTCTCCTTCTTAGATTTTTTTGCTATCTTCGCAATTCCCATTGCCGTCTGTTCGTTCAAGAATTTATTTCAATTTCGATTCCTTTTCGAGTTAGCGAAAACTTTCCATGTACACTTTTCTTACGTCTTTGAGAAAAATCTACAAACTGCTATCTAAGTCTCTCAAATGCACAAGATACCTGCTACGTCGGTAGATATGTATGAAGGTAGTTTGCTAGCTTTCGCCTAAAGAAGTTTTCGCCTCCCTTTTGATGACATTACGGCTTTAGTAAACCTAACGCTACCAGATGGAAAAGTTAAGTGCGGAGAATGGGCAGAACGCATTGGGAGTGCTTCTTTGGACAGGAAAAGATGACAGTTAAATTCTAGACATCATTGAGAAAGTTTAAGGATTTAAGGGAGGAATGAATTCTTCTTCTGTGATGAAAGTGGAGGAAGGGAGAAAGGAATTAGAAAGTTTTTGAACGCATCACTTACCTCACAAGTTGATTGACTAATATTTTGAAGATTAAGCCGATACACTCGATCCCTGGAATAAAAAGAAACGGAGAAACGTTAATGAAATTCGAAACAAACTCATCCATAACTACTTGTGAGCTAGATGTCTGTAAAATATTTTTATAAGTCTAGTATAATGCTATGATAGCTAACTTTGCTATTAGCCTGCTGAATAAAGTTAATATGTTTTAAATAATGACAAGACTATACGTGCAATACAGCGATGTATTTAGATAGCAATGTCTCTTCTTTTATCGCAAGTGCATACCAATCTACTAGCGACAATGCTTTATGCATGATCTTTCCAAATGAAGTGTTGAAGACTTTCAGAAGCACATCATTATCTGTTCAGGTGATGTACTGTTGCGGGGGAACTGGAAGCAAGCGAGAGGAATTTGCTAACTTTGTAGCATAGTATACTCAAATAGTAGCCACACCTTTCATTTACCCTGTGTTGCACACTTTTTGAATTTTCCCAGGGGCACGTCAGCTGATCCGGGGCATTACAGCTGATCCATTTTTGGCGCGCTCAAGAAACAAAGCAAAATGCAGATAAAATTTCCGACGCACGTGTTCTTTTACGCATTTCAGAACATAGGAGTGCTGCCAGATCCTAATAAAAAACTAAAAGATTGCATGGAACGAATTTGTTTTTCTGCAATGTTATTGATTTTTTAGCTCTGGTAGCCCTGAAATCTCTCATCGAAGCATATGTTTATATTCGCGCCATTCCTCGCATCAGCGTTTACCATCTACCTGCTACCGAAGATTTATGGCTTGCTGTTCGGCTTGTGTTCGGATTTTTCCGGAGGGTTGATTGAGTGTGGTTACTATTTGAGTATACTATGCTTTGTAGTTTTCGAAGAAGCTAGAAAAGAGGAAGGGTACCGTTTGTGTTTATAAGAGAGAAATACGACATTATCCAATGAAATCACCTGCTACGAAAAATTTCACACTTACAATTTTCGCGACGTGGCTATGGGACACATTCGACAGCTGTCGAAGGTCAAGGTAACCGACCGAAGCATATTACAACGAAGAGACGTGATGACGTTTCCAACTTAGCCGCGGATAAAGTCGGACACGAATCCGTCATTGCCACAGATATTGACAGTCCACAAAAAGAGTGGGGCACATTCGCAACCATCGTGTTAGGAGTGAATGGCCAATCATCCCTGGCGAGAGCACGTGAAATAAATAGAGAGAATGCTACGCCCGATGGCTAGCTCATTTTCGTGGAAGAGCCCGCCAACGTTGCGGGTCCCATAATCGTTTGAGGGTAAAGAGAAGACCAGTGATTTTTTTCTAGCGATTTATTTTCTGCATTCGATAATATTTTAGAAAGATAAGTTTAAACTGGAAATACTAATCTAATAATATCTGAATATACTATTTCTTCAATTAAGTTTTAAATAATTTTCATATTGAATATAAATGTAATAAAATAGGGAAAGTTTCAAGACGCCAATGAGAGAATTTAAAAAAAAAATTAACAAGATCAAATTTGCATCCATTAATTATTAGCACTAGTCGCACTTCTTACTTCTAATTGTTCCGGAAACTATATTAAACGAATTTTCTTTCTCACGACAATAGTTCTCGCCTTAAAATTTATTTCTTTGTATGAAAAAACTCCGCTCAAACTCTGTTTAAACTACACTATTTATAGCACCTCTTTAAAAGACTTAAACAAATTTATGGACGTTAGTTATTTGCATTCTTTAACTGCCTTAAAAGCCTCATCTATCTGCTTCAAATATTTTAGGAAATGACCATCAGAGTTAGGATTCAAATCTAATAAAGTAAGATTCGTGTAATATCGCTTTTCACTTACGACTCTTATAGCACCACAACTTGATGTCCTGCAATAGTTACAATAATTTTACTTTTTCATTCATGAAATTTACTCATCAAAGATACATCCATCAGCGTTGCTCCGATCATATGCTTTTCTTTCATTAAATCCTCTACGGAATGTTTAAACACCGAACTTTCGAACGCATTTTATTTCTTCTCATCTAGAAAGTGATGTTGAGACATGTATGGCATATTATGCATTGATAGACCCTGGAAAACCGAGAACCTTCGTTAAAATGCTACAAGCAGGTGGGTTGGAATTTTTATAGATACTTGTATGATACCCATAATCAATCCAATCCAAATTATGTTTGTCATTTTCGCCAAAGATTTGTTCAGCATTTTGAATATGCCTAAAATAATGTTGAGGTGCTTTGGATATCTATCAATATGAATCCTGGTATGACTGACGCCTCCAGAATTTTGTAGGTGCCTGTAGCTGAACCAGAGTTAGTGTTGAATTTACTCTCATGCTCATAAGCTTCAAATCATTTCCGGCGGAGAATTTTTTATCGCCATTAAAGTTATCCATAATGAGGTCAATTTTCACAATTGGTATTATTTGTGTTTTTTAATTATTATTTTTTTAGTCCAAATTTTGGATCGTTTTTACAGCAACCAACTTATGACTGATAAAATTAATGGAATCAGAATCCACTATCATTTTTTACTGTTTTTTCGTACCGGGCTCAAAATCTTCTTGATAATTATTTTATATTTTTAACCCCAGCGCAACACAGAACTCGCTCTATTCAAAATATTTCAATTCGTGGCGTTGCTATAGTATGAATTCAGCCTGCTCCATTGGTAAAGTTCTTATAATTTTAGATGCATCAAATACGGCAAAGGATCCAAATAAAAGTAAATACTAATTTTAGACTTTTTGAGCGTTGAGATCTTCACATATGGTATAAAATTCTGTAAGTCAATTTTATCGCAACCCAATCGTTCACAGCTCATATTTTCTATGGATACTGGGATCAGAATTAATATTAACCTACACGATAAAGAATTCAAAACTCAATAATTCCAGCTTCAAATGTATGCAGAATTCATTATACCCCTAGACAACCGATTATGAATGCGACACGCATAAATAATTGAATGTAATAATTTTTCCTCATTGCACACTTTCTTCCCATCTGGCTTTTGGTAGTTGGTAGATCTTCCACCTTTGCTGGACTCTATGTTAGACCGAGGGGAAGATAAGCTTCATCAAGCGACACGAAGAAAATCATTTATTTTTTGAGATACAGTGCCTTTATAATGGTGTGGTGTAGGCGACCATCGGGAAGCAGCACAAAACGTGGTATTATCTCTTCCTTCTAAAGCTTTATTTTTGTGCCAATTTAGTTCGCCAGCAAGAGGATCGATATACGGTTTCATACAGACTCACCCCTCAAATTCTCTGAGATACTTTTGCATTTGTTGCCCTCTGCAGAATCCAGATTTGCTGCTTCCACTTCCGATTCTAGCACTCTCTCTCGCAAAAAATGCCGTCAAATCTCACTCTTGCTCCAAAGATCTGTACTTTATAAAGTTGGTCAAAATTTTTAAAACAGAAGTCACGTTTTAAGTACTAGATACACAAACATAAATAAAGGGGGCGTAAATAGGACCTCATTGCCTTTTTTGACCCAAACGTGCCATGAAACTCAAAAGCAAAACCAGCCCAAAAACGTCAGATAAATGTTGATGCATCAGTAACATTGGCATAATTTTGGCCTAAATTATCCCAAAAATGTTGTAGGTCTAAAAAGTAATTTTTTAATTGAATATTTCTTTTATTTAAAATGGATTTTATTTAAGTACATGTTCTCCATTATTATCTATGACCTTTTGCCATTTTTGGGGTAGACCCATTATTCCATCTGTGTAGAACTTCTGTGGTTTATCGGCGAAAAACTTGGCCAACCAGTCACAGTCCCTTTGTGAAGTGAATTTCTTTTATTTACGATTTTTTGCAGAGACCGAAACAAGATCTGGACTATACGGTGGATGCATCAAAACTTCCCAGCCAAGCTCTGTGAATTTTCGCCGGGTCATCAAAGATGTGTGTGGTCTGGCATTGTCATGATCGAAGACAACGCCCTTTCTATGGATCAATTCTGGCCGGTTTTTTTTTGGAATTGCTTGTTGCAATCCGGTTAACTGCTGACAATACAGAGCTGAATTGAGTGTCTGGCCAGGTTCTAGCACTACATGATAAACAATTTCCTTCCAATCCCACCATACACACAGCATTACCTTATTTGGTGTCAATCCTGGCTTTGAAGTCGTTTGTGATGACTCACCTTTTTTTGATCATGATCTTTTTCGAACGACATTCTTGTATCCTACCCATTTTTCATCGCCGGTAATGATTTGATTCAAAAATGGCTCGGTTTCGTTGCGTTATATTAACTTTTAGCAAATAGGAATTCGTTCGAAAATTTTTTTTGTGTTAATTCATGCGGCACCCAAACGTTGAGCTTCTTTGTGTATCTAGGCTTACGCAAATGATTCAAAACTGTTTGATAATAGACATTCAGTTCCTTAGCAATGTCATGGCTGCTTATGTGTCAGTCTTCTTCAATTTTTTGTAAGATTTCATCGACTTTTTCAGTGATTGGTCAAGCAAGCGAACCATCTCTTGGCTCTGGCTCTTGATAAAGTATCTTAATCGTAGACACCACAAATTTTTTCACGAGCCTGCGATGCATTCTCATCTTGATTGTTGTGATATCGTTAAATATAACGAATTTTTTTTTTTTTTTTGATTTTTCACTCATTTTTAAATGAATACAACTTTTGACCCGAATGACGAAATACAAAACTATCCGTATGAAAATTGTAGACTGGAATGTCATCTTTCAAACGCATGTCAGTTTAACTCAATCTGATTAGCATTGCCCGATATATGACAACGAACACCATATAGTGACAAAAAGGCTTAATACTTTTTAGACTATCCAATATTTTACTTTATTTTTTGATAGCTAAATATGAGTGTAAAACTATTAGCATGATCAGAAAAATAATCACGGCCTAAGACAGGCCTATTTGATTTTTGTGAAGTTGCGACAGTGCTCTCATTATTTTAAGTTGTTTTTAGCTGGTAGTAGCTTCCATCAGTAAGCATTGCGCCTACATTAAAGTAAGTGCTTTGTTATTAAAATTTAACGAGTTTGATTTATTTGTTAAAAATCTGAATAGAGGTTGTATGTGAGGATACTTAATGATGGCTGGTATAAGGACAGTGTTTAGAAATACATTTAAATTATCACATAAGTAAGCATATTATGCAAGCAATTAACAATCATTTTAATTTTTAGGAATTTTTAAATAATTTTATAAAACTCCACTAAAGCCGTGACCTGCCTGTCTATCCGTCCGTCTGATCTCGTGTCAAAACAAGTTTTCTGACAAAGAGTTAAAAGCTATGCCTTTTTCAAAATTCCACTACCAAAAAAAAAAAAATGTTTAAGGTATGCAAGTTTTCCCGAAATGGAACGTGATCCATAAAACAATTGAATAGCCAGTATAGATGGGTTTTAAACTGGCACTTTTTGCTTCGACGGGGACAGAAGAGAACGAATATACAAAACAATTTTTTTCCAACCGATAGATATAAACGGCGTGCCTAGAAACCTCTCCTCCGACTGTCTGAAACCAGCCTTCTTCGAGTATGAAATTTTCGTACGTTTCCCCTTCCCCTGCACCGCTTAAAGCAAAACTTGTCTGTTTAAGACCTGCCTTGGAAAATTGTCATTAAGACCTTTCATTTGATACCCATGTTGGCTACATGCGATGACAAATTTTTTTCGGAGGCAACTCCCTTATATGGGGAGACCCCCCTTAAAGACCTTATACATTTCTTTTCGTGGTGAAACTTTGAAGAGAGCATCACTTCGCACCTACTTACAAAATCTTGTGTTTCCAGCTTATGTAATTTGCGGGAAAAAGTGGTGTAACACACGCACGGACGGATGGGCAGACGGACAAACAGGACGCGATTTTAGTAGTATATTGTAAAATGATTTTACAATACCCTAAAAAAAAGGAAATCCCTATACAGCCCTAGATGGCAAGAGCTTTAACGAAGAAAAAACAATTGGTCAAGAAATGGTATAAAGCGAATCCTTCAACCAGAAGTAGAATGAAAGTACGCAATTTTTTGTTGCAATTACCTGGACTTAGTGCAAATGCTCGGTATACATGTTCTCCAAATGAATGCTGGAAAACTTTTTTCCTGATGACATAATAGAATTGATAGTAAAGTATACAAATATATACTACGGTGACCAAAAAATAAGGTAACATTTGAATTTGAACTGCGTGCGTCGAAGGATTTGGAGAATTATTTTTTTTAGGTTGTTAATACTGTCAGTGACATCATTGTTAAATTGACATGCCAAAATATTCATTAGTGTTTGAGATACACGTCGTTTTGTGAGCTGCTAAAAGTGAGTTTTTCGTTTTTTGCGATTTCGAAATTTGTTGAAATTTTGTTTGCGGAATCAATTTTCTGCTGCGGATACGTTGAGGATGGTGCAAAAAGCCTTTGATGATGAGGCTATGTCTAAAAAAATGTTTACAAGTGGTATAGTGAGTTGCTGGGCGACCATCAACCTCTTCTCTTCTTCGATTGTCGTGGTGTTGTGCATTATGAATTCCTTCCACCGTTGTTTGCGTAACGCTATCCGCCTAAAAAGGCCGGGATTGGGGAAAGACAAATCCGCAACCACCGTATTCACCTGATCTGGAAACCACCGTATTCACCTAATCTGGCACCGTGCGACTTCTGGCTGTTCAACAAGCTCAAAAAACCGCTCAAGGGACACCGTTTTGATACGATAGAGGAGATTCAAGCCGCAGCCAAGACGAAACTGAAGCCCATCCCGGAAACACTAATGAATATTTTGACATAGATTTCACTGACAGTACTACCAACGTAAAAAAAATTCTCCAAATCCTTCGACTCGCGCAGTTTAAAATCAAATGTCACCTTATTTTTTGGTCACAGAAGTACATCGGAAAAATAAAAAAAAATTTAAGAGAGAAGGATGCGAAAAAAACAGATTCAATAGAATTTCGTGGTTTTATTGACTCGCTCTATCTGGCCGGTATTCCGAGCAGCAGTACACAGTCGATGGATAAATTATGGGGAAAATTGTTTTGGCACACAATTTTTTCACCTGATAATGAACTTGAAAAGATTCAACTTCCTTATGAAGTGTACTCACTTGGACGACATAAATACACGAGATGAAAGAAAAAAGTACGACAAGCTAGCAGCAGTCCGCAAAATTTTTGACCTGTTTGTAACGAGGATTAAAAACTTGAAGGGTTTCGAGGAAGATGCTCATTTGTTTAGTATATCCCAACAAAGCCAAAGAAATACGGACTTATGCTTCCGTCGATGCCAAAACGTTTTACACACATAATTTAGAAATATATGCAGGCAAACAGCCAGAAGGTATAGTAATCCAGCAGTCACATAAGCAAACTACTTGAAAACTTTCCTATCTCCTATCCAAAATTTTAATGGCAGATTAAAAAAAATATATATAGTTAATTATTTCCATTCAAAAGCGTAATATGTAAAATAGTTTTCTTTCTTATTATCATTATAAAATGTAATTTTATATCAATTTTCCTTTACAGTAAATTTAAACGTTTCCCTTTAATTATATTCTTCATGAAATTTAACTTTTATTACTATTTAGGATATGTTTCATTTTTCTTTACGCAATCAATTTCCCTTAAAAATTTTTTTAAATCTGCCAATTAAGATGTGGGATATGGGAACACTGATTTAGTGCAGCCCAACGGTGTATTACATCACGGAATGCAAGCAAACCCGGCTGAGCTAGCAGCTCATACGATTTAGCGGTACATGGGAAAAGAAAAGAACAAGAGGAGATTTGGACGGATCGAGGAGGTCACTTCAAATCGCCAAGCAGTGAGGTTCGGTTCAATCTTCGCGGTGCAAAGTTTCTCATCGCTAACCAATTCCGTCTAAGTGCGCATAGTGAAATAAATAATATCAAAGGTAGTAGACGAAAACGGAAACGAGATGAAACAGAACAAACGGACAGCCAACAAGCAAAAAAACAAAAACATAATATCCCCCTACCTGGTATAATTGAGTAATTTACTTCCTGACCTCATTACCCATCCACTAATTACCCATCCGCTAATTACCCATCCACTAATTACCCATCCGCTAATTACCTATTCGCTAATTACCCATCCTACGACTATATAAAGTCGCTCCCTTCAACACATCCTTTAGACACTGAAGATGACTCAAAGTAGTCGAAACGCGTCTGCTCACACAACTAAGCAAGGCCCGACGGCTTTTAAAGAAAAAAAAAAATATATATCAAAGGTGGTTGCCTATGCGTTGACTTCTATCCCTAGGTAGTGATTCAGCGTGATTAATAGCTGTCACAAAAAATTCAGCAAAAAGGGAAATCTTGTCAAAAGTTCGATTCTTATGGGATGTAGCGGAGACTTCTAAAGTGTCATTCACTTCGACCGAAGACAAGTTCTACATTTGCTACTCAGCAGTTTAAAGCAAAAGTACAAGCTCTTGTGTTTTTACAAGTGCGCTGTGGGTGTTTTGGGGTGGACATGCTGATAATATAACCTCCGGGTGATATGCAACTGAACCAGTCGATAAAAAATTTGCCAACGAAAAAATAATGAATCATGAACCAAGACCGGAATAGAATTCACTGCACGGCGTTGGCCTGTAAATCTACGATGCTGTGGTGGCGATTGTGCTATTTGTTGCGAAACAAGTAGCGGTGAAGGCTAGAATTCACTTGGCGCCATAATCAATGACTTTATGCATTTTTGTGTTCCCATTTTGAAGTCTAATAAGTTTCCTTTCATGTTATCATAAACTCGGAGAATACTGGGACCGCTCAGTTAAGCTGGTGGTGTAACTCTTACAAATAGGGAATAAGTGATGAAGTAATTAAAATTATTAATGATCAACAATTCTATCCTGCGACAGTTTATCATTTTTGAACATTTGCCAAATTTTGAACCTTGCTCTCTATGGTGCTCGAATTGCTTCCCACATTCACAAAACACGGAAAATATTGAAGTTGTACCAAAATAATTAAAATTCAAAGAAACTTTAAATGTTTTGGGTAGCGCTCCGATTGAGCAATTCAATTGATATGAAACAAATAAAAGTTGCGGTATCCATAGCAAGAGCTCCTCGAAATTGCGAGATTCCATACCGAACAACGGTGCACGGATATTTAACACAGGCATAAGCTGTATCCACTCCAGAAGCTGAAAGACACCTTTCTTGAATGAGCGGAACATCTTGCTTTTCACACTTTACAATCTTTGCTCATATCGTTGGTGATATTATCCGAACGGACGGAAAAGTGACGCACAATTAAAAATAGTGCAAGTAATCAGTGAGACGTCATGATACGGACACTCACCCACCCAGTCACCGTGTGTAAGCATTCAACAAGAACGCACACTTGCAAATCTCTGGTCCAATTCTTACGCACTTCTCCGCTGACCGACTATCGCTCTTGCTAGCGGATTTGTTTGCAATCGAAAGTGTCCAATAGTCAAAGATCAAAATATCGTGTGTTCGCAACAGAACTTTGACAGCTGCGGGTCGGATTGAGCAAGGTTGGAAATTATTTTTGTTTGC
The DNA here is from genome assembly GCA_963969285.1 of Odontomyia ornata. Taxonomy (NCBI): domain Eukaryota; kingdom Metazoa; phylum Arthropoda; class Insecta; order Diptera; family Stratiomyidae; genus Odontomyia; species Odontomyia ornata. The sequence continues at coordinate 388,140,022 of OZ017738.1, forward strand.
AATGGTTATGATTGCCGGTAGCCAACCGAGAGCTGGGTGTGACGAATGTCGAGCGGAATATTCGGAAGGCTCGACGTTGTTTAATATGCGGAAGAACTATCTACCAATTCCAAGGAATTTCAATCGGCCATTGAGCATTAAAATTGAGCGTAAACAAGTTTCCGACTAGGCAGCACGGCGGGACAAATTCATTGAAGACTTTTGACGGAACCATACAAAGTTTCTTTGCAAATAGCTCTTCTAATTCGGTGAGTCTTGACGTAAAGTGAGACACGAGGTAATGCATTGAAGTCACAGTCGCGCTATCAACGAAAAATGGTGAGTGATCGCTTTTAAATCAATTTTTCTGTAGAATATCATTGGGAGAAGTCCTTAGCCGAAGGCGTTCATTTTCGAGATTGTCGATCTGGAAGCAAACTGCATTTTATTAATATCAACGTGATTGGATTAGCACGCTAACACGCTTGACTAAGGAAATAAATCGGTTTGCACGTCCTGTAGATTTTTTGCGTCCGTATCCCAAACTCGCGTCAGTTTCTTGCATTGCAATGAATGGTTCATATTATAGTTTTGGGCTGAGGATAGGGTCTCCTCAAGATCAAACATGGCACAGCAACGCAATTAGTGAGAAGGGAGTAGTCAACCATAATTGTATAACTTCGCCAAGTACATGTATTAGAGCGAAGCATTTGCTGGAGTTCATCACTATAACTAGTCTTCAATTTTATTATTAAACCATTGTGATTTTGGTAATCCGTGATTGCTCAGTCGTCAGATGCTGGAAACGTGTATCTGCGTATATGTGACGGTGCCCGAATGGACTTATTTTTAAATGAAACGTAGTGGCGTTAAGACCACGGATTGCAAACATTTATATTTCAAATTGGTAAAAGTTAACTGTCAGGCAGTGGATCGCTAACTAGACATTCGCATTGTATTTGTGCTTCGTTTTGTCTATCATGGCATGAGAGGATCGAAGGAGATAAATGCTCAATTATGTAGGAATCAAAACGAAACCCGCAAAGGTATTACTAAAAATCATCCTGCGCCGTATGGAAATTCTTGGTTAAGCTTCCCTAGGGACTTAAATTCCTACTCCTCCCATGAAAATCATCATTGCTTGAACCTGCGCTACAATCACTTCTTGACAAAGACATTTCATTTGGCAGAACTAAAAGCGAAGTGAAAGGTTTTTCAAAAGTTTGCCCACTGCTGAAGGTATTATTGCCAAATTAACTGTCTTAACGTCTTTCTTAAAAATAACTTGGAAGACAGCAAATATTTTTATCCTCAAAAATCTTCAAGATGTCCCAATCTTTTTGTTGCTTTGCACTCCCAGGACAATAAATCAAACATAAATTTGGATTTTGTTGAGTCTAGCTTGGAATGCGGTTAAAATTTTCATTAGGGTCAAGTGTTTGATTGATGAAATTCATTCCTTGATTTTAACGAGAATAAATTTACGCACGTTTTTCTTTTTGGCCAAAAAGCATACGTAGCATTTTCTAAATTACAAAATATACATTTTTAAACAAATTGCCATTAAATCTATTGAAACAAGTAAAATAATGTAAATATCATCCATAATAGCGATTGCATTTCACTTTAACCGAATTTAATGTCAGATCCAATATCAAAAAACTTGTAAGTCCTCTTTTGTTAATATTAGTTGCCATTGAATTCAAATCAATAAAATAAATTGTTAAACCGAAACCGACGATCTTTCCATTTTGTTCGACCTTACCGGGTATACGACCCGCATCGTTGGCAGGCTCCTCCGCTAATATGGGCTAGCCATCACGCGCGCTCTTCCGTTTCTTTGTTTAACAGGGGCTCTTGCCGGGTAGAGTGGCCTTCCGCTCACGTGGCCTTTTATGGTACAGAATTTTGTGATTCTATCACATAGTTCTATAACATAAATTGGTCACGACTATGTTTCTCATTTGCTGGGCAAATTTATGTAAATTATGTTTGTATGAGTTTTCCACTCAAATGGGGACTATATGGCCACGTCAGCATTTGGATATTGATCCAGTTGGGAGGGGGCACCACTGCCATCTGGATGCCCCACTCTTATTTGTGCGCCATAAGAATCGTTGGTAACGACGAAGTCCCCTTAAGTTTGTCTGTCTTCCCCAGGTCCAGTTTGTCCTTTGCGTCAGCAATTTCATACCGGTTAGTTGGTTACCTCCTTTTCGACTTCGGTCGATGTTTTTTTGACTCCGGAATTCGTGGATGCGAAATTCTTTTTGCAGTGGGTCCTTGCGCTGGGAGAAAGAACCCGCCCCACGAAACAGCAACGTTAGCCTGCCAGCGCATTCACGCGTCCCCAGACAAGGCCACTTTCAGGGGATCCCAACATCCTCTTCCGCTGAGGCAGCAGGGCAGCGCTGCACTCCTTCAGGGATATTTAACCATACCTACATCACTACAAAGGCCCCTTTGCGATAAGCAATAAGTAGCAATGCGTGATCATGAGACATAAATATAACTTGCGACAGCTAGTTCAGCAGTTATGAATAATTACAACCTCTCAAAGCGAAAAAGTTGTCATTGTTGCGAGCCTTGCGAAAAGATTAGCCCCAGTTCCTTCCTTAATCTTTGAAAATAAAATCTAGAGCTTTAAATAGTCGTCACTTTTACTTACAAAGAACTGCTCACTAGTTTCATTTTCCCCGAGGAAAGGAAGAAGTGTACTTGTAATTTCAAGCATGCACAATGAGCGCCAAGTTGACGAAGTCATACGAAAACCAGAAATGATTTTGGATTATAACGCCACCAAATTTGGAATCGATGTAGTTGACAAATTGTGCGCTACCTATAATATAGCAAGAAATATACAAAGATGGCCAACGGTGATTTTCTTTACACTATTAAATATAGCAGGTATTAATGCGGAGGTGATATACGTTTTCAATAAAAACTCTCATTGAAAGTCAAGTAGAAGACGAGGTCTGTTGAAAGCTTGATGCAGCGGTTTGTGTTTACAACAGTTCCATAGGAGGAGCATTCAAACAAGGAGAATACCTATTTAACTACAAAATGAACAACGTGAGTTCCAGACTACCTCACATCAGGAGCCTGTATCTGCAATTCACGACAGATAGAGAAAAAGATTTTCAAAATATTAAAAAATTTTGCTATTCAAAACCCAAATGTGTGAAATGTAATGTTGAACCCAGGTCTAGATTGCGGTCAACCATTTGATAACCACTGCTCTAAAGATTCATTACTGAGCCCATAAAAGTCAGAATATGAACGTTAGCAACATTAAATACGATCAGACTGCTTTCTTCTCCATATTTGCCTCACATACGAGTATAAACCTATCATAAAAATAAACGCTTTTGCCACGAAAATGTGATTACTAATCAATCTTAAATCCTGAACACTAATTCACAAGAAATTACATTTATAAATAATCTATTAAAAATATTTAAGTTTCCTCAAACATCAAAAATAAATTCTCAAAAATCGGAGTTAAAGTAAATTCGGAACCCTATTAGATCCCCCTAAAAAAACAAACAGATTATTTCAGTTAAACCCCTTTAAATTCTTTAACCACAATCCACCTGAATAACCTTTAAAACATCCTATTTAGCTTGGTTGTTCGGTCGGTGGTTGTCTTAGCCAATAACAGAAATCCTGTTCTCGACAGCGATGTTGATGACGACAGTGGCATCCTTAATAGTGCAAAGACATTCATTCAATTTGTCGGTGCAATTACCAAGACTGTTTGCTCTATAAATATTTCAGCACAACCTCCAACCGCTCAGAAGACGAGCAACGGGTCACTGAATATTAATACTGATAGAAGAGAAGCAAACAGAGTGGTTTCAACATCCAGAATTGTATAAACGATTGCAGTGATTTATTTATTTATTTATTTGCCAGAACACTTTATTCTACGAAATGTTAACGGAAGCAGAAGAGCTTTTTGCGAATAAGTGTAAAATGTACTGAGTGATTTCTAAAGGATTTTATTTTGAAATTGAAATCGATTCGTTTCACAATGGTTGCAAAATGGACTATTTGATTTGAAGAAAAACTAGGGCAAATAGAAAGGGTGCTATGTTAAAAACGAAAGTGCAAAGTAAACTCCAAGAGCACTATAGATCTAGCGCTTGAGTCAGTAGCTATGCGAAACTGTTACATTTCAATTAAATTATTAAAGTCAGGAGAACATTTTTTGAAGAGAAAATACTCCTTTTATTAGGATACGTCATAAAATTCGCACCTAATATATTACCAAAATACTTCACCCAGCTAACGAAAAGTACCAAACTTACTTCAAGTTAAATTTCACGCATCAAATGAAAATGTTATAAAATCACAGCTCGCATGAGATTGATGGGTTCAAAAATGATTAATTGGTCTCACCATAGTAAAATTTCAACTCAAAAGTAGGCATTCTTGCCACAACAGCTTATAGAAGCATAACCTCAAAATTTTCTAGGGATCGTCAAGCACCTGAGTACTACCATGAAACTGTAACAATGAAAAACTTATACTATGAATAGGATTCCCTTGCGCCAGGCAATTAATCATCAGCAAAGTCTTGTACAGCCACGATTACACCATTTTTCTTTCAAAGAGCCACCCTCCAATGTCGAAATCATATCAACTAACCAACAGAGTAGCATTTAATCCATATCCTCTAATTCAATAAGCCCACTCAGCCGTTCAAGCTACTGAGAAACATTATAAATAAATAAAAATTTACAGCCGGAAAATATGAAATAGGGCGTTTATGTCAAATTTTGACAAATGGAACCTTATTGTACTTTTTTCTGCAATAATAAATTCACTTGGTATTAATTATAGCCATTATGCAGATTAATAGCGGGTCATCACAGCGTAGTTGTAGCCATTACCATTATGGCTATCAATGTGGCCACACAGCATGGAATTAGGTTTCCTCAAAGCTGTGTCCTGTTGCCTCGCTCTGTCTATTTGGATACGCCAAGGTTAATTTTTAAACCGATTAATTGCCTGCAAAAGAGAAATTGTGTCTAGATTCAAGCGAGAAGTTGAATCTGTGAATAGGGAGGATAAAGCTTTGAAAAGAAATGTCTAGTTTTCTCGTTGGAAAGCGTTTCCCCAAATATTCATCAATCAATTTATGAGCTAACTTATCAACTGCCTTGGAAATGAAATTTGTCAGATAATCTTATGGAAATTCCTTCAATATTTAAAGAACTGATGTGAATTTAAGTTGGTAGCGAGTTAAGGGAAGAAATAGATAAATATACGAGTATACGGTGGGAAGAAATGAGCATTTATACTTAAATATAAGCATGGGTAATATGGTAAACGATTTAAAATTTATGTTTTTAGAAGAGTCAAACTTTTTAACGTTAAGGCTTATTGAGATAACCTTAAAGTATGTAATCTGAATGTGGTCATCAGGGATATGTATGGACTGTCGATTGACGACATCAAAGAAGATCTAGAGAGCCAAGGATTTCATCTCATCGAAATTCGCTACAACAAACTAAGGGATGGGCTATCCAGTTTGGTGAAGGTCCTCCTTCTCAAATCTGAGTCTGATATATATACAATGTAAGGACAATATGTCACCCCATATGCGCTGTCAAAGCCCAAGGCTCCCACACAGGAAAAGTTATGTAACACAACAGCAGTTTGGACATTCCTCCAAAAACTGTAACGCACAAGCCCGTTGTGTTAAATGCGCCGGGCTCCCCCATTTTTCAAAATGCACCAAAAAGCAAAGGAAAAACTAAAATATATTAATTGTGGTGAATAACATTCATTCAACTATGGTGGATACCCTTGAAACCCAGAGAAGTCAGGATATTGTTTGCAGAAGTTGCAGCTGCAAATAGCAATCAAAACAAAACCACCACAATACCTACACAGCAACAAACTAGAAAACACAAAAACGAACAAACATTTCACAAAATATAATAATAACATGGACTGACGCTCTGGCACCATGCAGATACAGTTTCAAACTATGACGCAAGACATGATGGCAAAAATGACCACTTAACGATTCACACATGGTATGCAAATTCCCTGCTTCATAAGACTGGTGAGTTGACTCAACTTATATTTGACTATGAATTAGACATAATTTTTATCCAGGAATCCTTTCTGAAGCCTGGAAATCGCTTAAGCTTCCCTAACTGTTCTCTGTACAGAAATGACAGAACAAGAGGTAGAAGAGGTGGAACGGCCATTCTTGTGAGAAGAATGTGAACCATAATTTCATATTGACACCTACTTTACAAACGCTAGAAGCCACTGCAATTCAAGTCCAGGTGGATTCTTTTGAATTTGTGTTGGTGTCGGTGTATAGCCACAAGCGTGCATCTACGCTCATTGAAATACTTCTGGACTTTCAAGGTCCCATATTCCTTGCCGGAGACTTCAATACTTATCACCAAAGTTTGGGAGCTGTGAGAAGGAACCATGCTGGGATTGAGTTCAATCGATTCATCACAGATAATCCATGAAGCCTGCATATCTCCAACGACCCAACACATTACGGCTATTGAAATAGTTGTCCTCTCGATATCGGTATATCACGTACCTTTGAACGCGATGTACGCATCGAAGTCCTTGACGAACTTTCATTCGATTACAAACTCGTGCTGTTCTTAAAAGGAGGAATATACATAGATGAACCCCTACAAGTAAAGAAGAAAACTTATTGGATAGCTTTTCAAGTCAAACTGGCTAAATAATCTATTATTCAAACATCTGAAATAGCCAGCGATACTGAAAAAATGATAGAAGAAAACACAGACAAAATAGTACAGGCGAGAGAGGACAATACAGTCACAACTCTGACAAGGGTGACCAATCCATATAAACCCCCTAAATACATCCAAAAATTAATAAGGAAGAGAAATTTAGTTCGGAGAAGGGCTAGGAGCATTTGTGATCTTAGATTACGCCAGGAAGCAAATCAAATTACAAACAAAATTCGTGGTTGCACATAAAAATTCGATGATGAACAATGGGAGAGTTTTTTGCAAAGTCTGGAGCCTGCCTGCAAAGGTTTCTGGAGGATTTCCAAATGCTTTCGTATATAAAACAAACTGCAAATACCACCAGTTAACAGCCCTTACGGTATCAAATTCGACAGTTCTAGTAAAGCAGAAGCCTTTGCAGATACTCTAAAACAGTAGTTCTGTGAAAATTAATCCAATGAGGAGGACTTTGACGAACATGAAGATCACGTCAACCGGTTGACCGAAAGGCTCATGAGGTCAGACATTACAGACTCCGACGAAGTACACAGCACCTGTCTTCAAGAGGTAAAAGACATCATACGAGTACTGAGCAGACAAAAAGCACCAGGGTTTGATTTAATATTAAATATCAGAGTAAAATGGATCACGAATAATATTCTTCTTGAACCAATAACAGCGACTGTGAATGCGATTTTCTTCATGCAAAATACGCGAAAATTTGGAAATTGGAGATTTTTATTGTTCTTCCAAAACGTGGTGAAAACCTCATGTTTCCACAAAACTGGTAGCCCATTAGTCTATTATCCTCTCGATCGAAAATAGTAGAGCGGGTGCTATTAAACCGACTAACTAAGGTTGTTATCGAAAAAGAAATAATTCCAGAAGAAAAAGTTGGCTTCAAGCTAATATTACATAGAGCTCTAGCTTACTAGCTTTGATAAAGTCTGGCATGCAGGACTTATTTACAAAATGCATGAATTCCAAATGCCACTGCATCTCATCCAAATCATTGTCTCCTTTCTAAAAGGCAGATCATTTCGCGTCAAAGTTGACAACAACCTCTCGATCGTGCGGTAAATTCAAGCTAAAGTCCCACAAAAAGCACCCATCTCCCCCATATTATACAATGTCTTTACTGCAGACATACCTCGGCTGCCTTCGAATGTTCATAAGTCCCTATTTGCCGATGATACTTGATACTCATCTAGACAAGCAAGATCATTACCACCAAACTGCAACTCTTCATAGACATACTTTAAGAGCATTTTTGCAAAAGGAAGATCAAGTTGAACAAAGACCAGACCCAGGCATTATTTGTAATTAGAAAAAGAGGACAGCAACTGAAAACTCTGAATATTGAACATTCGTAACTCGTATCAAATTCCTAACTCGAATCAAATTCTAGAAGAGAAAATAATTTTGATAAATTTTGAGCTCAATGTTATCCATTTTTTTTTAAATCGTTTAGCTCATAGAATTCACTTACCTCCCAGTGTGAAATAAGAAAGATTCACGTTTTTTTCACTACAACATACAACTTGATAAGGAACTTTCTACTTGATGAGTTCTTCCCTGTTGAGAGGTCCGATGTAAACTAACAACTAGTGAAGAATCAAGCTGCCGCTTACAGCAGCAGCAGAGCAGGCACTCGCGACTGTATCCACGTCGCGCACAGCTTATTTCGCGGATAATATGATGTTCAAAAGAATATATTATCTTCAAAATTATGCCAAAAGGGCTCAAATATCTCTCACTCTCAAATATGAATATCAGTGCAACTGCCTTGCACGAACGTTTGACTTGGAATCCTGCAACCGACTGACTGCGCCCTGGACCTTCCATGCCTAGCCTCGCGGTTAGATGATTGGCGGCTCATGGTATCGGAGCCAGCCGTTTTCCCTGTTTGTGCTAAGTTGGCTCCTTTGGCGGCTTAATCCGGACAGTGACGCACTCTTTGGTACTCGATACCTTTATGTTGTGATTTGCCCATGGTGTATATATTATATGTGGTTACACTCTGTACACGTGATCTGTATGATTTTCACGTGCTGCAATATAAAATCGGTAACTTCTACCGATTGTCTTGAAAATTAGATCAGGATATAATGTGCGACTTGCTGTAGTGAAAAAGAATACGTGCCCGAGGTAAAGCGTCAAAGAGTCAACTAATTTTAGGGTACAAATTTTCATTTTAGGACTCATCAGGGGAAAGAGTTGAGAAAATGAGAAAATAGAGGAATAGGGTAAAGAAATTTTCATTTTAAGATTAATTAGGGGAAAGAGTAGAGAAAAAGGGAAAATAGAGGAACAGGGGAAAGTCTGTGAATCCTGATGGTAGTAAAGCCTTCTACCAGATAACACAAATTAACAAAAAGGCACTACAATTCATGCAAAACAAAATCATCAGAAAAATCTTCAAAGTCTCGTGGTATGTTAGAAACACGGATATACATAAGAACTTCAGCATCGAACCTGTTGAAATATGCGTACCCAACAAAGTATTTAAATTGCTCGACACAGTAGATAGACATCTTAATACTACCCTGGGAATCTTAAGACATAATGCACTCGAAAATAAAATCCATCCAATTATCCGCGGCTACTTTAAATAAATATACTTGTATTATATTGGTGTGCAACTTAATAACCGGAATTTTTTAGCAAACTTTGATGCTTTATTGTGAGAAAATCTTACAATATATTTTATTCAAAGTATTGCCCATCGAAAGCTACAAAGTTTCCCCATCTTTCAGCAATTTATGAATCCCATCCCAAAAAAATTGCGCCGGCTTGGCGGCCAAAAACGAATCTATCCAATTTCGGATGCCTTGCTCTGAAGTGAAGCGTATTCCGGTGAGGGCGTTTTGCATCGAGCAAAATAAATGAAAGTCAGACGGAACAAGGTCCAGGCCATAAGGCGGGTGGGCCGAAACATTCCATCCAATATTTTCCAAATAGTTTTTAACGGGTCTTGCAGCCGAGCGTTGTCATGATGAAAAATTATAGCCCCGTGTCTGGTCGCATATCCCGGGCGTTTTTCGATCATGGCACCCTTCAAATGTTTTAATTGTGTTCGGTAAAGGTCACTTGTGATTGTCAGGCCCAATTTCAACAACTCATAATATAACGGCCCCTTCTGATCCCAACAAATACAAAGCTAACCTTGGTACCATGGATATTTGGCTTCGCCGTTGATTTTGCTGGTTGGCTGGGCTTCACATATGACTTTTTGCTCTTGGGACTATCATAAAGGATCCATTTTTCATCCTCAGTCACGATCCGATGCAAAAATGATTTCTTTTTATGGTGCTCAAGCAGCATTTCAGACATACAGAAGCGCCGTTCAATGTCTCTCGGCTTCAACTCATAGGGGACTCAATTACCTTGCTTCTGAATGTATCCAGCGGCTTTCAAATGTTTCAAAATGGCTTGCTGAGTCATTCTAAACGATTTGGTATGTTCGTCTTGCGTTTGACACGAATCCTCATCGAGTAGCGTCTCCAATTCTTCTTTAAACTTTTTCGGCTGTCCTGGGTGTTCTTTGTCTTTGATGTCAAAATCGGCACTTTTGAAGCGTTGAAACTATTCAAAACCCTGTGTTTTTGCTAAAATATCGTTGCTATAAACTTCTACAAGCAAACGATGAATTCCCGCAGCAGGTTTCTTTGCAACAAAATGGCCCAACAGAACCTCCCGGAAATACTGTCTTTTTCTCCAATTTTCGAAGTTATTCATCGTTAAAAATGATAATGATGCAAACAAGATAAAATTGTTTTGTTGACTGATTTTGATAGCTGTCAAATGTACCTTCAAGATGACATATATATATATATATATATATATATATATATATATATATATATATATATATATATATATATATATATATATATATATATATATATATATATAAAGTTCGAGCTTTCACGATATTTTTTAGTACGAACATCTAGCGTCAAATTCCGGTTATTAAGCTGTACATCCTTTATTACAAACAAGAACAAAATAGTATGATCTTGTCAATCATGGTGAGTAAAAAACTGCTCACAGATAGAAAGGAGCTAGGGTGCTAAATCGCACCAGTTCCAAGTGAAACCACTTCAATAAGTTACTAAACACGTTGTTACCCTCTGCGTGAGAGTTGCTCCGGCCAAGAACCTCGGACCCGGCTTGCCATTGGAAACGGTCGTAGGAGGCACCACTCGCTTATTCCCTGGTCCTAAATAGCCACACAGTGCTCTAACAGGGGAGTATTAGCCTCAACCGGGACGACCACTTTGCACAGGTTTGCTGGTTCAGATTACCCGACGTGACTTGCACCGAGCGAAAACCTAAACACACCCGCGCTAAAAGTCACACTTTAACTATATTCCCGAACACACCCGAGCCAGGTGTACAATTTACCTCGATAACAATATTTGTAAAGACGCAATATATGATTAAGTATTTAATGGTGATGTGCAATAATTTAAAACAAGTTGGGTAAACAGACCTACGCTCATGTCAGAAGGGTTTTGTATTCAATTTTCAAAATGCAGTCACCAGATTGAATAAAGTCAAGAAGCATGTCAATGACGATTTTATTGGAGAAACTATGAAATTGGAAGATCATACTATTATTAACAAAGTTGAACGAATTTCGACTTCTGAGGTTTTGTTATTGTTATACTCATAAATATCTCCCTTGATAATTATTTCAGATGTCCATCCGCGATGGAGGAAACACATTTTTCATGTATTTCCCCTCTGTGCCCCACTGAAGCAAAAACTGACAGTTTAAGAACTGTTTTGAAAAGCTCCCATGAAAACTTTCATTTCATACTCATATCGGCTACGTTTGATGAATTTTTTTTTCAGGGGCCACTCTCCTGTACTGTTATCATCGATTAATGGCCAATTTTTTCGAATCCTAGAGTTGTTACAAAGCCCTTTTGCTAGGAGCTCTCTCCTGCTTCCTTGACTTGTTTCACTTATGAGCATTAATTGTAGGTACTCATCTTCAGTCATTTATTAAATTGAATCAAGTGTTCAAAGCATGCACCTTAAACGTTGAAGTTGGGAAAAAATAACTCAAAATTATTCAATCTTCGCATTTAAAACAGCCACTATTTTGTTTTACGATTACTGATGCCACTAGCTGAACCGATTCTCAAAGATATTTATGACACCTATCATTCCTGAAATTTTCATGCAAATCCTAGCAAAACTGTAGTGTCTGAGTCGGTAAAAAGCGCATGTTGTTCCATAGCCATACGAGTATGTTGCCATAGTAATACATGCAGCGCATATTGTTCCATAGTAATACAGGAAAATTCAAACCGCTATAACTTCGCTAAATATGATTCAATCTTTATGAAGCTTTCAGGATAGATTAATCTTATAAATGGACATCTACGTACTGAATTTCATTGAATTTAAGGGTACCGTTAAGATTTTATTCAAGAAAACATAAAATCGATAAATCATACTATTACTAACAAAGTTGAGTGAATTGCGACTTCTAACGTATTTGTTGTTGTTGTACTCATCAAGGCCTACATTCTTGATTTTTCTCAGATTTTTCGGATCACAGGTGTCCAATCGCGAGGGGGGGGACACAAATTTTTCGTGTATTTCCCCTCCCTGTGCGCCCCTTGAAGCAAACTTTGCGAAACCTGTTTTGAAAAGTTCTCATCAAGACCTTTCATTTGATACCCATATCGGCTACCTTCAATGAAATTTTTTTTCGGGGGGTCACTCCCCTACATGGGGAGACTACCTTATAAAATTTTTTTGTAAATGAACTTTGAAGAGAACACCACCTTACATTTACATACGGACGGACGGACACACAGACGGACAGACAGGACGCGATTTTAGAAGAGTTTTGTAAAATTATTTTACAAAACCCTAAAATTGAACTTTAGTTAAACAAAATGCAAAACTTAACTCACGTCTACCTAATTGAGGGACCCCCGAAGTAATTTGCGTCGCAAAGTTCTCCTTGTCTCGATCGCTAATTATTCCGCTTTCGCTGTTGTAAATTTCTGCCCTCGAGGAATTCCAGGAAAAATTTCATGTTGCTCGTCACACTCGATCCTCCGTTGTCGATCCTTTTCCGCCAGAAAAGGGAAGAGACCCGTTCTTTGTTCCCATGTTTTTCATCGTCTCGGTTTCAACCGGCGAGCCGTTCCTTTTACTTCTGGGCGATTCAACGTTCAATTGCGATTCCCCAATTTGTGTTCATCGGGCAATTGAAATCCGAATTTCCCTTCATCTAGTACATTCGCCCATCAGGTGTAAATGTCAAAGTGACTGACGCTCTATCATATTGTGTTTTTGTTTTGGATTCGAGTGCAATGTCAGAAAGTTATTTTCTTGATTGGTGCCGGGTACGGAAACAATTGCCCCTCAAAACCAAGGTACAACTTGCACGCTTTCTAATATTAATCAAAATGAAAACCTGTAGCCTGTTCAAGTGAAGAGAACCTCAAATATTTATTTTTGAAGGAAATCCCTGGTGTCGCTTCGTGGGGTGAGTTCAGCCTGGAGGCTATGGAAGTCGGTTTGGCTACAATAATTTGGCTGGTCGGTAGATTTGTTGTGTTTGTAAGTTTTGTGGGTTATTCTTTCAGTTTTTCGGCAAACTTCACAAAATATATGAAATTTACGTTCGGGCCGCTTTCCCCGAGCTATAATTTATGCTTCTTTCTTGACATCAACCTTGATTCTGTTAAAATCAGGTTAGCACTACAAAAACTCATTTGGCTAGCTCCTGGCGCAATCCAAGACGAACAAAATGATCAAAACACATCTTGTTTGCTTCGCGAATCAATTGCGTATCCTTTTGGTGTACACACGTCGGGATATTTACTGTTTTTTGTTAAGAAAATAAAAATTGTGGTCGCAATTGCTTCAAATGTCATTTTTTCCCTTCTCAATTTTGACTTGTGACAACTGACATTTTCCCGGATGACCACTGAATCCGACAATGAACGAGCACGGTCAACAAGCTACGCAAAACCAACAAACCCTACGTTGACTGTGAATCCCCAAACAAATCGATTCACAAATCTAATGCTGATTATAATCGCGACGCAATTTCCCAAAAATGTGACCCCAAAACAAGAAAGTTCGCTTCCGAAACTCCACTTTATTTATACCAAACGACAGTGCACGTAACTCACACATCGAGCATATCAGGCTCTCTCATAAGTACATCTATTGCAAGCCCATTTATTGACAAAAGGCCAATTTTCAATGGGACTAATGCGGTTGCTCACAGCTCCCGTCAAACGTTTTGAGCTAGCTCAATTATTTACAGATCGTACTGGGCTTAATCGATACTGTTGACCTCGAGCCATGACCAATGCATTGCCAGCTAAATCGGAATCAAACCCAGTTGTAACAATCGGGTAACCGCCACCATCATTTCCTAATTCACCAATTGTTAAATTCTTCATTCAATCTTGAATAGTATTGCTTTTTATTGTATTATTAGTTTGCGTAATCATTGTAGGCATTGTTGTAGCTCCCGTTGGTGATATTACTGTGTCCACATCACAATCATCTTGATTCCGTTTTGTGTAGCATTGTACACAGCGCTTAGAGCGTGGCCAATTTAAGTAAGTATATCTCGGGCATGGCCATTTTGCTTTGGATGCATCTATATTGCATTTAAATTGCTTTACGAGAAACTAAAGCTTAATGCCTCGATAAGCGGATGACAACTGTTTGGACTAGGCTGTGGTGGGTCTATCAAAAAATGTCCTCGTTAAGAAGCGGTTTTAATCCTTTACACATAGTGTATTTCAAAGATTATTGAAAATTCTCATAGGTGCAATATTCACAGATCCATTTTTGGGTGTCGAGTGACGATGGTTGTTTGCACATTATTATCTCCCGGTTGCTGCTGCTGTAAAACTAGTTTCTTTCTTTTTTAGGGTTTTGTAAAATAATTTTACAAAACCCTACTAGTTTTGCGACCTGTCTGTCCGTCTGTTCGTCCGTCCGTCTGTGTGTCACAGCACTTTTTCTCGCAAACTACTTAAGCTAGAAACATTAAATTTTGTATGCAGGTGTAAAGTCGTGCTCTCTTTAAAGTTCACCTGCAGAAAATTTTATAAGGTATTTAAGGGGGTCTCCCCACATAGGAGAGTGGTCCAAGAAAATAAAATTTCATCAAAAGTAGCTGATATGGGTATAAATGAAAGGTTTGATACTGCCTCGAGGGACGCGCAGGGAGGGAAAATACACGAAAAATTTTGGGTCCGCCCCCTCGCGTATGTACATTATGGTGGTAGGTGTTTATGAATACAACAACAACAAATACCTTAGAAGTCTAAATTCGCTCAACTTACCCTTAAACTGAACGAAATTCGATATTTACGTATTCCTACTAAGAATTCTTAAACTTTGTAAGTTTGATGAAAATCGAATGCTATACACGGAAGCTATAGCCGTTTGAAATTTCTCCAAGTACAACAACAGTAACACATGATTTTGGTATTTTATGGTCTTTCCATCCAATCAGTCACTCCAGTTTAGACTTGATCTTCTTGAAATTTTCCAATAAGGTCAATAACATTAATATCTTTGAGAATTCATGATTTGAGTGATTTTTTTTTGGGTTGCAACAAAATGGCGACCGTTGAAAGTAGAAAAACAATGGATTTTCCTTTGAACGTACACATCTCTTTGACATATTTCTTGACGTTATTCATTGCTGGTGACTGCATTTCTGAGAAGTTGGATACAAAACCCTTCTGACATGAGCGTAGGTATGTTTGCCCAACTTGTTTTTGTTTATTTTTACTATAACGTTTTTGTTATAACCTTGGCTCGGGCGGTATTTAAACGACCGCAAAAAAAGAGTGCAAAGAGTTTCCGTGACAACGTGTTACACCTTCAACTAGGTGAGTTTACATATTCAACGATGGAAGTCGCTATTATTATGAGCATAATCTTTTAGTATTTGTCAAAAAGGACAATACTCTTGCTATTTACTGTTTGAGTTTTATGAAAAAGCAGTTCAGAGCCTTGACAAAATCTTACCTAACGTATTTAGATACCAAGTGAAACCATTTTCATGCAGGCTCACGCTTTAACACTGTGTATAGCATTGAGTTGAATTATATTTGCTTGCAAGTTTTGATTGATGTATCTGTTATAAATATTATTCATAAATTTAAACAAAATTAATTCCGAGTTAGAATAACGGAGTCTGTTCAATTTTAAATAAGTAAAAGTATTTGAATACTTTGATCAATTCTCTATTTTGGGTTCAGCAAAGTAGCTCAAAGCAAAAAGTTGCTTTAAGTCACACTTCTGACCAAACTGTGATGAGAAATATAACTATGTAAAATCTACATTTTCAGATAACTTTCGAATTGGTAGAATGAACATTCTTAGACCGCCTAATATATATTTCCTGGAAAGGTATCTAAAATACGACAATTTTACAACATTAACAAGATCACCACAAATTTTTTAATCAAAATAAGATTTGAAAGAATGATTTAAAGACTCACCAAATAATTTCGTCGTTACTAATGAGAGTGGGTTGAGTAATTGAATTGTTTATCTTAAAGCATCCGTTTTTATTGGATTGTCGCTATATCATCAATCGTTCATTAATTTTTGTGATTTTTGCTCGACCTCGGCGAAAAGACACAAAATCATATTCCATAAAAAATTTACGCCCTAAATTTGGTGATGTAAGCATTCATGTTTCATCAGTATTTATCGTGTTGAGCAAAACCACAGAGATTACACTGGGCAAAAATGTTCGCAGATAGATCTAATGCCAAATCCACTGACTATAATAATACTCGTATGTTGCACACGTACAAAATACATTCTATACTTACATTGCTCCGACAAAGATAGCATTATTATCCTCGTCGAATAGAAACGTTTTGTAGTAGAGCTTCCCGCAACTAAAATCCCGAACGTGATCTGAAAGACAAAAAAATCTAGTGAAAAGGTAATTCATCAAAAACAATAAATCAATAGTGGGTGGTCACAAAAGTTATTATCCTAATAGTATGTACAACGTGTATCCATACAATGGAGGAGGTGAGACACAGCCTCGTCAATATTCTGAGGGTGGAGGGTGTATGGCCGAAAAATATGCTGTCGGAATAAACCTTTTATTATCATCCCAGATATTTTTCACGTCCTTTCAAAATCGACTTCCATCACCTATCAGTCTGTGAAGACTGCAGGAGGGGTTATGGGATTTTAACCCGTTGAACTAAAGCTCCTCGGATCGATAGATTAACTCAGATATGTTACGCGCGACATGAGCGATATATACATATGTATTATCAATCCTTCGATTACAGTTAATGCGAAGACTGAACACTGATGAAGTATAGAAAAGTGCTAAAAGTCGTGCGAGATGTTAGAAGCGGTTTTAACGCAGAACGACACCTGATTTGCTTATCATATGTAAAGTTTATAGGTGAACGACAAGTTGTAAAAACTTTATAGTACTTGCTTCGAATTCCTCATTAAACTTTTATTCGATTCATGATAAATAAATGAAAATCGAAGAAGCTGATTAAGCTGTTCGATTTACATGTATCCTTGCTCTAGGGCTGATTTCGTTTTCCCTACGCAGTCTTACACCATCCTGCATTGAATCGATTCCTCTTGTATTGTTGTATATAAACGCGTATATATACATAGTACGCGTACATACGATGCAGAGAACTCACTGTGTACATATAGCGTGTAAACGGTCAAACGGACACTTCCTTCGGATATATTCTGCTGTAATTGCACAGTACGTGATATTTGTTTAATACTTCTATGTTCGATTAGATAAAGTATGAGCTTTGTAACCTGATTTAGACTTAATTATAGTGGGTACGGTTCGATACGAATTTGATTAGATTCATTCCAATAACATATGAATGTGATTGATATAGTGAAAATTGAGGGTGGCTTCGATTCCCCATTGGAATTAGGGAAATCACTCATTTTGTTAATGAAATGTCGGGAAAAAATAAATCCGAAGATATTTATCTCTATCTAATTAGGGCACAAATTTAATTTGATCCATACTGATTGGGAAGGTAGCGAGTACTCTTGACTTCTTTCTTTGTTCTGTTATTCATGATTGAATTAAAGGTAGGCATACGAATGATGGCGTGCGACGAGGTTGTGACTTGCACGTGCAATGTTGATTTGATGAATAAATCAATTGATTATTCTTGAATGAAATGGAAAAATTTCCATATCTTAAAAAAAACGCAATAATTAATATAGATTAACTGACATATTCAAAACACGCCACAAGCGGCTTCATATTATTCTTTACAAAATAATTTCCAAATTATAGAGCACTTTGTCAAATTTAATCCAAAGTACGATAAAACGGCTTCTATTTGTAAAATAAAAGATAAAAACCAAATCTAGTCTAAAGCAAGTTGGGCAAACAAAACTACGCTCATGTCAGAAGGATCTTGTACTTAACATACGATTTGCAGACATGCGGGTATAGAATGATTTGATTCAAGAAAAACTTTAATTACATGTAAACGCATAATGTCAATTGTAAATAAAACAAAAGAAAAAGAATTATGTTAATATTTTTTATTATAAAAGAAGGATCAATGGCAATTATATTGCCCAAATGCTCGCCACGGTTACAGTGACATACTTATATGCGATGGTCCATATTTTCTATGACTCTGAGAAATAAGTGAGGTTTATTGTCGGTAATTTGCTGAATTATCTCATCCTTTAGCTCTTGAATTGTTCTTTGCTTATTGACATACACTTTTTCTTTTAAATATCCACAGAGAAAGAAGCCCAACAGTGCCAAATCACACGATTGTGGCGGCCAATTTACATCGCCACAACGTGGGATAATACGGCCATTGAATTTCTCGCGCAAAAGAGCCATTGTTTCGTTGCCTGTGTGGCAAGTGGCACCATCTTGCTGGAACCACATATCGGCCAGGTCCATAACCTCAATTTTTGGCCTCAAGAAGTCCGTTATCATCTCGCAATAGTGAACACCATTCACGGTAACTGCTTGGTTGTCCTCATTTTCGAAGAAGTACGGCCTGGTGACTCCACCAGCCCATAAACTGCACCAACAAGTCACACTTTGTGGATGCATCGGCTTTTCAAAAGTCACTCGTGGATTCTCATTTGCCCAGATGCGGTAATTCTGCTTGTTAACGAATCCAGTAAGGTGAAAGCATACCTCGTCGCTGAAGATGATTTTCTTTGCATAGACATCATTCCCTTTTGTCTGTTCAACTAACCATTTGGCGTATTGGCGACGCTCCAAATGGTCAGTAGGCTCAGTTCTTGAGTTAATTGAACCTTGTAAGCGCATAAGTTCAAATCTTTGTTCAAAATTCGCATCAGTGATATTCGTGAGATATTCAATTGTTGGGCACGACCACGAATTGAGGTTGACGGCTTTTCTGCCACACTATCGCGAACAACAGCTATGTTTTCCGCAGAACGAACTAAGTGAGCATGCACAGGAGATTTCACATTTTTTGCCGATCCGGTTTGCTGGAATTGGTGCACAATTCTCCCGATTGTGGACACATTTGGTCGATTATGCCGACCAAAAAAATCACGAAGTGCACGAAATGCATTTTGATTCGAACGCCCATTTTCGAAAAGGCTTCAACAACCTCAACGCGCTGCCCAATTGTGTACCTCTCCATGGCTGAATTTTTCAAGCACTAAAACAAAGAAACGTCAAACTAAGTTGGGCGAAAAACTTAACTTAAAGGTGTGACACACAATTAATATAGTGTATTATGATTGGACCACCCTTTACAACAAATATCTTTTTACTTTAATAGAAAACTAGTGTTACTCCGTTTTAACTGGCCAATATTTTATTGCAATATTAATAAAATCATTGACTAAGCCGAATCATAAATGCTTTTTTCTCTATTATATATTTAGAGAAAATAGAATCAAAAATGTAGTGTCTGGTTTTATGGAAATCCCATGTAGTAATCGTATTTGATTGGTGCAATCTGAAAAAAATTCAAACGGCAATAACTTTGTACATTCTTATAATACTTATAGAGTATGAGGACCTTTTAAAGAACCTCTAAATATCCAAGTTGATCATACTAATACAGTTTTACTGGCGAAAATATTTCATTTACAGATTCTACTATTATTAGCAATGTTGAACGAATTTCAACCATTAAGTTATTGGATTTACCTTCATAATTTTTTCACCGACTGTTTTTTGCTGCTTATCTTCAGCTATTCATATATAGATTCAATCAAGTGTTAATAGCATGTACCTTCAATGTTGAAATTTGCGAAAAATAACACCATTTTATGCAACATTCTCATTTAAAACAGGCACCACTTTGTTTTACTATTACGGATGTCACGCGTTGAACAAATCTTCAAAGATATATATTATTATAAGAATATAATTCCTGAAACTTTCATGCAAATCCTAGTAAGCCCGTAGTGCCTGAGTTGATTGGAAGTACATTATTGTCCTATCGTCATGTATTGTTGCTTTTGTAATACAGGGAAATTTAAGCCCCCATAGCTCTGTTAAATACAATTCGATCCTTCTGAAATTTTCAGTAATGATTAAACTTGTAAATAAGCATTTACCATTGAATTTGATTGAATTTGAGGGTGCCCTTACAATTTTATTTAACAAAATGTACAATTGATAAATCATACTATTACAAAAAATTTCAACTTCTTACATATTTGTTGTTGTAGTACGCATCCAGGTCTACACTCAAGAGTTCGATACTGATAAAGTAATTTTGAGACCTGTTATGGAAAGATATAGTTGAGACATTTCATATGATATATCATTTGACCATCTTTGACGGTAAAAATTGCCTGAGGGTCACTCCTCAGTATGGGGGACCCTCTTAAAATTCTTTGAAAAAATTTTTCACCCAACAACTTTCTAGAAGTCATAACTTCCTACCTTTCCACAAAGTGTCATGGCTGTAACTTTTATAATTTCGGAGAAAACCTGCTGTGACATATAGATGGACGGACGAATGGACGGACAGACGGGCGCAGGTACCGATTTAAATAGGGTTTTATATTGGTACTAGACCCTGAAAACAACCGAAATCAAAATGCAACCTTAATTTATCTGGGCTAACCAAAATGAAATTTTACTCAAAGCCTAAAGAAAAATTACTGTACTAAGTATCGTTTATTATTCTATTTTGATGCTAGTTTCCATCAAATCAAAAAAGATTTAGAGGATACATATCCGAGGAATATCTGGTAATGGGGATTGTAAATGAGACATTTTTTGTACGTTTTGCGCACTGAAATGATTATAATTAACCCTATTTTAATCAAGTTTTTCGAGGGTCAAGCATAGACAAGTGTACAAATGTGAATGGGCCCTAACTCTTATTTATCACCAATTTTAGGTCCATATTTTATAAGATTATAACTGTTTGGTCTTTTACAATTCTAATTAGGGCATCATACACATCAGTCAAACGTTTTATTACTGTTAAAACTTTTTACAAAAATAATGAATCGCCAGTGCAAACATTTCGCGCTCTACGTGAAATCGAATAATTTCACGAAATGGACCCATAAATTGGCCAGCGGGATCGTGTGATTTGACTCCTTGTGACTTCTTTTTTGGGAATTTCTGAAGGGCCGTGTTTACACTGATGCTCTTCAGACTACTGAAGCATGAAAAAACAATACTTGAGCCAACATACGCCTATAAACGCCGGAAATGTGCAAAAATGTCATCGAAAATTATAATCAACGTTTGATAGTCTGTAAAGCAGCATGAGGTGTACATATGCCCAAGGTAATGTTTTAGATTTAATTGTAAGGAACCAAATTTTCATAATGAATAAACATTACAGCTCAATCTTCACAAAAACTATGTTTTTTTCCGACAAAAATGTGGACACTTGTTATGAATCACCCCTTAAATCAAAAAAGTTCTGCCGAGCATAGTGATAGTATCTTTGATATTGAATTGTGTAGCTCTAATTAAACGTATGGTTATTGCAATCTACCTAAGAAATCAAATTGGAATATTTCAAATGTACATATATACATGGCAATACTAGCAGCTAAGCCAATGTACTTAACGATAACATTTGAGACAGCACTATACAAAACTTTGTCCCAAGCATGATCCAGAAGCATTACATAGCCAAAAATTACATATGCTTTTGGTTACCATACAACATCAGCTTTCATAACTACTTTGACCAACCATCAAATAAATACGCAATTGGCAAAAAGCGGCTTTGTGTAATCTGATGTCCACATTTTGTTTTAAGGAATCTGTTTTTGAGGATTTTATCATTTATCCAAATCCAGCAAATCACTAGATTTTGATGAAAATATTTGAAAGTCTTTCCATATAAAGGGTTTTCCAATAAGAGGTGTTATTTTGAATAGCCAGCTATTTCGGTTGGCGTCAATTTTGAAGCTGTCATTTTTGAACATTTGACAAGTAAAAACTACGCTATTTATAAAAATGGAACAATACACGCTTCACCAATGCATTAAAATCATTAAAATTCACTATAAAAATGGTGAAAATTTGGCAGAGACGGTTCGTAAAACTCGAACACTTTTGGGTCGTCGTGAAGCCCCTTGTCGGACCGCAATACAGAAATCGGTGGAAAAATTCGGGCTGCTGGGGCAACTTAGTGATGCCGAGAATAAAATCCGTGCATGTCACTAAAGAACAGCTGAGAATATTGCTGCTGTGCCGAAAGTGTTGAAGAAAAACCAGGTTTTGGAGTTAGGCATTTCACAAACGTCATCACACCGTATTTTGCATAAAGATTTGGGTCATGAAGCTTATAAATTTCAGTTTACACAAGAACTCAAGCTGGTCGATCATCAACAATGTCGTGTTGTTGCTGATTGGATCCTTGAAATGCATGAAAATAATCCGAAATTCCATCGAAAAATCAACTTGAGTGATGAGGCCCATTTCCACCTCGGTGAATTCGTCAACATGCAAAATTGTCGCATCTGGGGCTCAGAAAACCCAAGAGCTATTGTTGAAAAGCCTTTCTATCCTCAATGTGTGACTGTTTGGTGCGGTTTATGGTCCGACGGAATCATCGGACCTTACTTTTTCGAAAATGAGGCTGGAGCAACAGTTATGGTGAATGGATTGCGCTATCGAGAGATGATTAATGAATTTTTGTGGCCGGAATTGGATGGTATTGATTTGGACAACGTTCACTTTCAACAAAACGGCGCTGCGTGCCACACAACCAACGTAACCATTGATCTTTTAGGGGAAAAGTTTCCGGACCGTGTTATCTATCGAAAAGGTGTTCACAATTGGCCACCGAGATCTTGTGATCTAACACCTTGCGACTTCTTTCTTTGGAGCCACGTGAAAGAAAAGATCTACACCAACAGCCCAGTGTCGATTCAAGACCTCAAAGATGGAATTCGTGAGGCTTTCGAGGTTAAAGGGCAGCCACTTTGTGATTTGGTTATGGAAAATTTCATGAAAAGGACGTTATTTGTCACTGTAAATGGCATACCACTTGCTTTATAATGAAATAAACATTTGACCATTTATAATTAGAAAATGGCATTTTTCTTCTAATATCAAAATAAACACTTCTATTGGAAAACATTGTAGCACAAAGATTTTACTCCAACCATGACAACAGCATCGGATTGGATAAACGGCGACAATTATCACAACGTATAAACGACTTTTCTTTTTGGACTTGGAATACTGGATCGTTGAACAAACCAAGGTCACTACGACGGTGAAGTAAAGAAATACAGTAAAGAAATACAGAATCTTCATTCTCGCAATGGAAGAAACCAGATGGCACGGCGAAGATATATTTGCATGCAGAAGCATACCGTGTTTAAAAGCATACCGTGTTTAAAAGCGAAAAAAACCATGAGATGGGTATAGTTTTCATTATTTACAGCACAATTTAACAAATTATCACTGACTTCAAGCCCATTAACGACAGAATCTGTGTGTTCTTTAATGTTTGGCTGGTCAACTGTCACGCGTCCCCAGAAGATAGGGAGGAGGCAATCAAGGATGAATTTTAAAGCACTCTAGAATTCTGTCACAATGTATTCCCATCAAATGACACTAAAATTTTTCTGGGTGACTTCAATCCAAAAATTGGCTGAGAAACGACACATAAAGGAGTAACCAAAGTTCACAGTTTCCTTGCAGAGACCAGCACAGACAATGTCTGATCAACTTTGCTGCTAATACAGGCTTCACACTATATTCCACAAACTTGTCGCATCGAGACATTCATAAGAAAACGTGAGGCTCCCTAGATGGTCGCACTTTCAACCCGATTGACTATATTTTCATAGAAAACTGAGCGGACGCCAGAATTCCTTATACGCGTGGAACCGCTGCACTGTCTGTGATTCGGACCACCACTATAGACGGATCAAGCTCCGATGCCGTATCTTCAAGAGCTGTAAGCGTGAGGCTTCAGTTACTCGAAGGTTCCAGATAAATAATTTTAATAATAGTTCAGTAACACTCACATACATATTAGCACTGGAAAATTGTATCAACATATTCTCGCAGTTGCGGAAAATTAATGATTACATCGAAGCCATATAAGGGATTTGTTAAAAAAGGTAGCCAAAGAGGTCTTAGAGAACCAGCCTAAGAAGAATAGGAACGGATGGTATGACGAAGAATGCAAGGGAGTAGTTTAAAACAAGAACCAGAACTATAAAGAATACATCCAGCGACCAACTCGGGCCAAAAATGAACAATACAAAAACTTCCGACGATAAGCTAAAAACATGTGTTGAAAGAAGAAGTGACTGACCACTTATACCAAGATTGAAAAGCTAAACGACAGCATGACCCTACATGAACTCAGATTGGCTTATTCATCTTATAAACAACCAAAAGGTGACTGCAATCTACAAACAGGTCTTTTCAAAACTGCACATGGAGCAATCATAAGCAACCCAGTTAAAATTTAAAAATAGTGGCTGCAATATTTCCACAAGCTTTTCACGGCGTCCCCAACAATGACTGAAGCTATGAATATTCAAAAAGCAGAGCAAAAAGTCCCAGCTTTATCATCAAATAGAAACAAAATACAGGTAACAACACGGGACTTCAGAACGAATATGGTTCCTAGAATAAATGAAATACCAGTAGAACTACTCCATAGCGGGGGTTTTCACCTAAGTAACCTTCTGTTTCGACTAATATGCAGAATATGGTCAAAGAAGCAGTCACAAGATGAAGCGAAAAGCTGTAATATATCCTGTACGCAAAAAGAGGGATAGGGGAAGGCGAGAAAATTTAAGAAGCATTGCCTTGCTTTGCATGTTCTACAAAGAGCCCTCAAAAAACCTAGAAAGAAAATTCAACCCTCATTTTGAAAGTAACAAAAGAGAGTATCAGGGAGGCTTTTTAAATATACTATTTTCAATGGACAAACTATTTTTAGTTTGGCAGGTGCTCGAAAGTGCTGGGAATATAACGTCAATATGCACAACTCTTTTAGACATTAATCAAATACTCGTATACGACAGTGTCGATAGAAATGGCCTGTACAAAATAACGCTTGACTTTGGTGTTCTGACAAAATGAGTCAAAGCTACGGTGCTAAACACAACGTCCCAGGTGAACTAACAGAAAGCTTCAAAATGAAATTAGGCTTAAAACAACTGGGTGAACTCGCCCAATAATCTTTAATATTGCGTTAGAACCCCTCATCAGGACGACATCAGTTGAAATCTCGGGTACACTAATGTTCAAGTCCACACAACTGGTAGTCAGTAGTGGTGATATTAAAATTATGGAACAATTAATCTTTAATGCGCAGGGAGAATTTTTGTGCCTAGAATCTAAAAATAAGTTAATGACTGGAACAAGAAAGAAAGCTCCAGTTTGACAAAATCTGACCATAGGCGACCTTAACCTTGGAATTATGGATAATCCTCTTTATCTTTGAGCTAACCAGCATAGAAAAGGCAGCAAAAATGACGAAACTAGACGCTACGTAAATGCCGCAAATAAGGCCTGCTACTGCGTAAAAAATTGTCAACCCAGTGAAATAAGAGACATCAGCAATTCATCAGCTGAAACTTCGGGCACAGTAATGTTCAAGTATACACATTTGGTAGCGTATGCTGATGACATTAAAGCTATGGCACATTCAATTGCAGGTGCCAAAGGAGCATTTCTTAGCCTTAAATCTTAATCAAACCGAATTGGTATACGAGTTGATGAAACTAAAACTAAATTCATGACTCAAACGAGGAAGAACACCACAGTTTGACAAAATCAGATCATAAGCGTCTATAGCCTTGAAAGGGTAGATAATCCGATTTGTTTGTTTTTGAATAGAAAAGGCATGAAAAATAACGAGAATGGATGCCGCATAGATGTGGCAAATATAGTCTGTTATTGCAAACTTCCCTTTCTAAGGTCCAAGATTGTGCACAGACAAAATAAGCTTTGTATTTACAAATCACTTGTCAAACTTGTGCTGTTATTTGAAAGTGAAAATGACATCCTAATGAAACAACGAACAAAATGGAGACAACGGTACAACAATGAGTTGTATGAATCATTTGACAATCTACCTGTATCTACTTGCATAAAGTTACCCAAATTACAATGAATGGGCCATGTGAAAAGAAAACCGGCTACACAAAAGAACATTAAAGGGCAGAGCACAAGGTAGACGTCCAGCGGAAAGCCGAGGAGTGGTCAACTGACCAACGAGATCACAGATTGGTGATAATTGGAGGAGTCTTATCCTGGAGGCAAAGACCTGACTTGAGCTATCGTACTATTAAAAAGTATTCATCGAATTTTTCAGAGACGCTCGTATGTTATGATCTCTACTACAATCATTGGATATTTGTTTTCTAAGATGACAGAGTTCGGCAGAAGAAGGTTAGGTTAATGTCCGTATCCAATCAGCTATTTCCAAAACTTATATTTCTCCTTATTCTTTCATTAAAGTGCTTAGCTCATTTATGTGGCCAAACATATCTGCTAAGTAGGCTGGCTTAAGCAATAAATATCCGTTTCCAAAACCTTTGATTAAATCACATAGGTGAGAAATTGAATTATTGGATAATTTATTTACGCAATTCAAAAACGCCGGACAGCATGCGGGCTTTGGAAAGCCACTGAATTTCTATATGATAATGAAGTACTGTATGAATAGCACCGATTTCTTTGGGTAAAGCCCGATACGATAATGTCTGCAGACTTATTTTCTTTTTCTTGAAAAGCTGTCGGGCCTTGTTTTTTTGAGTGAGCAGATGCGTCTCGACTCCTTTGAGCCATCTTCTGTGAGATACTACAGATAGCTCAAAGTAGTCAAAAAGTGTCTTCATGTGTGTCAAATCGCATCTGCAAGCTCGACGGCTTTTTAAGAAAAAGAGAACTAGCCTGCAGATATCGAACAAATAAAATAATTGAGTGCAAAATCATGATTAAATGAATGACAATTATAAGTTTGAACCATATTGTTTGAAAAGCATTGCCATTAGAGAACCACTCAAATGGAAAAAAGGCATATTTGTACCATGCCCACTTTAAATACTCAGAAAAATACAAGATCATCAGATATGACCACTATTTATTTATCTTCATATAAAGTCTCATACACATCGAATGAAACCCGTGACTTTTAAATTCTTTTTTCTGAAAAAGCCGTCAGGCCTTGTCTTGTTGTGTGAGCAGACGCGTTTTAGCTCTTTTAAGTCAACCTCATTAGCCGAAAAATGAGTAGAAGGAAATTACTATATATAGATGCAGGATGTTGTAAGCCGGTAGGCACTAAATAAGGCCGGGTAGAGGGATATTTGGTTATTATTTTTAAGATTGCTGAATACCCGTTTGTTCTGCTTCATCTCATTTTCGTCTGAGAGTGTGGTCTAGTACTGAGTAAATTGCATCGAAATTTGTAGTAAGATGTTCGTTGATAATGTTACCGTCTGTTTTTCCATGTTTATATATTTCAAGCCTTTCCAGGATATCAAATTTCGGTCATTTGCTTTGTTTGTATAGCAATACCACAGAGCTTATGGTAGCGTCAAATATAAGTTTATGTACGTGGTTATGTTGGTGCGTCGCATAATTGAAGTCTCCTTTGTTGTGTAAGAAAAATTGTATCTGCGTTTTGTATCTTGCCGTTAATTTCCGTGTTGCCCTACCAATGTATACCATATCTTGTATGTCAGTTTATATTGGATTATCGTTCAGTATATTGATATCATTCAGTTTTGGTTTCAGTTGGTTTCCGATGTTGGTGTTAGTTTTGAATGCAGTTGGTAGTTCCTATGGAAGTTTGATAGTTTTTGTATATCTTCGTCTACGTACGTTAACGAAATCCACTGTTGGTCGTTGTTATGCATTTCAGTTAGTTGGTGTTCTTGTTTTTCTTTATACTGTGTAATAAGTTTGGCAAAACACGTTGTTTGTATCAGTTGCTACTAGCTATTCCGTAAATGTTGTTAAGTTCGTTGTAGTACGAGACTCATTTGAAAAGATTACGGCGTTTTACAAAAAACACATAATTAAAACCAAACAAAAATTAATTTCTTGACATAGCCTCTACACAAGTCAATACATTTGGTCAACCAGTTTTCCCAACCCTACAAGCCATAAAAAAAAAATTCTTTAAGTAAACCTGAAAAATACAGATTTACTTCCTCTTCAGCCTCGGTATTTGACGCATGTTTTTCATCCCAACGAAGTCACTCGGAGCTAGATCTGGTGAGTAGGGTGGGTGTTGAAGCAATTCGAACTTCAATTCGTCCAATGTCACTTTTGCGGCCATGCATGCGTGGAATCGCGCATTGTCTTGATGAAACAGCACCTTTTTCCTCGGCAAGTGTGGTCGCTTCTTCTTGAGTTCCATCTTTAATTGGTCCAGTAATCCAGCGTCATAGGTTCTGTTAATGGTTTTACCTTTTTGAAGGTAATCAACCATGATTACTTCACGGCTGTCCCAAAAAACTGTCATCATCACTTTTCCGTCAGAAAGAACGACCTTTGCCTTCTTAAGAGCTGGTTCTCGCACCATTATCCATTGCATTGACTGTTATTTAGTCTTCAAAGTATGGTGATGAATCCCTGTTTTGTCAATAGTAATTAATCGGTGCGAAAACTTGGCAGAATTTTTTTAGAACAGCTGAAGTGTCTCGCGCAAAATTTTCATTCGTATGCACTTTTGGTTGATCGTCAACTGATGCGGCACCCATCTCGCAGATAATTTTCTCATCCATAAACTCTCATGTAAAATTTTATGCATCCATTCAGTTGATATCCCACAAGCCTCAGTAATTTCCTGAATGGTTAACCGGTGATCTTCCATCACGGTTGTGCACACTAAACTGACGGTATCATTAATTGAAACAGTTTTTGGACGTCCAAAACGTTCGTCGTCAAAAATGCTTGCAAATGAGGGCAACGATTCACTATCCACGGAGTCTGACTCTTCTTATATCTCCGATTTTTCCCCCCTTTCAAATAGAGGGACTTTATCACCACGTGATACTCAATTTTATCCGTTGTTCTTATCGAGCGTCACCTGTCAACTTAGAAAGGGTACCATATGTTTTGTACTGATTGGAATGACTTCAAATTTTTATGGTACACATATCTAAAGGCCATCTACTGCTCGGCAGCTTTTCGCCGATAAGGCCAGAAACTTTTCACATGACCACATTGGATGTCCCATACTTAAACTGTCATTGTAAAGTGGCTGGCTTTGATAATATGCCATGCAGCACTAAGTGGTCTAGAGGGGCCTGAGGATCCTATTACCAACAATAGTCACATTTTTCTTGTTTTTGAAGCATGTAAAAACTAGAAACTCTATGCTCCTTTTTATACGGATGCAGTTTGTTGGCTTATATGAGCATACAGACGATACAAGCCCATATAAATCAATCTACAGATCCGGCTTTTGACGACCCATTTTTTGTGGTTGGGAGGTGAATGTCATTTACGCACAGAATGTGGGACTCCCATGCTCGCAAGAAGGCAACTGGACTACCCACTAAACACCTCCCTTGTCAACCCGAGAAGCCACCCTGGGACCGTTCGACACATTACTTCGGACCAGGTCTCGTTTTGTTGCACCATGAGGTGTCTTCAAGTTTGCGGATCCCTTTTCTAGCGAAAGGGGAGAGGGGAAGTGGAAATGCCAGACAAGCGATCCCCCAGCCAGAATGCCCCCGCTTGCAGTAAAGATTACTTCGAAAAACCTTCTACATTATTTTATATTACAGTGCTTTGTAGATCCTTCTCATCAGATCTAACCGTCCTCCCCTGATACAACATCTATGAGATTGAAAAAGCCATCTAACTCAAAGGTCACTACTTTCATCTTCCATAGAAAATTATGCAGAGCCATATTCAAGAGGATCAGAAGATTACATTTCCACAGCCACTTCTTCCATTCGGACTTTACTAGAAACCGGGCTCTTGACTGTTGTATGTAATCAAACCCATAGCCAATGGTGTAGTAGCAGGCCTCGTTGGTTTTAATGGGCACTTTATGTCAGTCATTCAATACCTCATCAACTTAAATGATCTTTTTTCTTATTCTAGCATCATATTTGCTAAGATTAATGAGGTCCAGAATTTTCTCAGGTGATGAAGGCTCATCTGAGATTCAGGCCCTGGATCTCGAGTTGCTTGGAATTCAATGCTTTTGTTGTCCTCTTGCTTAGTGCCTGGTTATATTCTACCCAGTATGACTACTGCTAGCCTGTATAAATCTGCAGAACGTTTTAGTTTTCATTTTTAAGGTTGGCTTCGTTGCTCAGTACACCTTTACCATTTTTGATCTGCCAGTTTTGGTGGAGCCTCAGCTACGGGATGAATGCTTCATTTTTTTTAACTCTTAACTGGCATTGCCGAGGAGAAATGCCCTAAAATCTCTTCAAGATCCAAGAAGTATTCTCTCAGATTGTATAACTAAAGATTGGATTGGGTAACTAAAGTTGAGGTGATTTCTAGGATACGTGCCAGGAATGCCTAATTTAACATCACCGTTACTTGTAGTACGTTTGAAAACTTCACTCTCTATAGTGTTTAGCTTAGTTACCTGGTAACTGCAAGGGCTCAAACTAGGAGATAAACGTGGGGCAGACTTTGAAGTCACTTAATTCGAATCACTAGACAGAATTACAGGCAAAGTAACACTAGATAGTGGAGCAGGATTTGTAGCCTTTTGTCTTTCGGTTGACAGTAGAAAAGACTTTCTTTCAACTTTTCCTCCATTTCTAGCAAACTTGGTTTAAAAATTTGTTCAGATTTTTGTATCACCAGTTTATATTTTGTTTGTTCTTTATGTTTAACAAACTTCGTATTTAGCCAGTATGTTGAGTCACTCCTATGATGTAGTGGTTATTTATGCAGGCAAAAAAAGCCATGCGAGAATTAGCATCAGTCCTTATGAGAGAATGTTTGAGAGCTAGATCAGGAGTCTTTCTCAAGTAAATCTGCATGTCCAACTTAATGGCAACAAAAATTATAGCTTTTTTAAAAATATGGCACGGTTGTATTAGGATGGAGGTGATTAGTCAACCTGGAGCAGGTCATAGTCTAGATTTAACTCTGCTGCTAATGCGTCAGTAGACAAATAGATTCAGGATATGAAAATCCCTGGG
Organism: Odontomyia ornata; assembly: GCA_963969285.1. Taxonomy (NCBI): domain Eukaryota; kingdom Metazoa; phylum Arthropoda; class Insecta; order Diptera; family Stratiomyidae; genus Odontomyia; species Odontomyia ornata. Next base: position 388,171,377 of record OZ017738.1, read on the forward strand.
CAAGTTCGTGAATTATAAAAGAGATTCAGCAAACAATCAATAGACAAAAGGTATGTCATACCAGGTAAAACCTCAGGGCTTAGCAAAACGAGACCTTGCCCGAAGTAATGCTCCAGGTTAGGTTTTCAGATTGAGAAGAGCTGCTTAGTGAGTTGTTCAGTCGCGGGAAGCTAGAGTCCACACTCAGTGTGTAGATGGCATTCACCTCCCAGCCATAAAAGAAAATTAGTATCTCGTTCATATTTTTCCAATTGTGTAGTACGCTATCAGCTTGCCTGAACGTATCTAAATATTCATTCCTAAAAGATTCAGGTCAATAATAAATCTTGACGAGTATTCTTTTACTTGGTCTAGGAAAAAAAATTAACCAAGTTATCCTGGAATAGTGTCAGATTCAACAGTGTTCTATTAGTGTCGACTTTATGTATGGGCAAATATATTTCACAACAGTCGTCGCCAAATTGAATTCCATCCTGTCCCACTTCTATAGAAATAACTTCACGTCTGCTAATTTTTGCCATTTTATTAGGGTTTCGTACTAAAATACATAACCCTATTGCAATTGCAACCTGTGTCCATCCGTTCGTCCGTCTGTATGTCACAGCACTTTCTCTCCGAAACTGCAGCCATGAAACTTTGTGGAAAGGTCAGAAGTGGTGAATTTTAGAAATTTTTGGGGTAGGAAAATTTTTCAAAGGGGATTAAGGAGGTCTACCCATATAGAGAGGCGACCTTCTAATAAAAATTTCCACCGTTTTTAGTCGAGCAGGGTGTCACTGAAAAGGTCTTAGTGAGATATTTTTTAAACAAGTCTTAAAATTGCCTTACCAGTACCATGGGGAGGCAGAAAAGGGAAACAAGTCGAAAAGGCAGGATAGAACTTCTAACTAAAGGGCTTTGCAACCATTCTAGGGTTCGAAAATAATATTCTGATACCATGAATCGATGATTACAGTACAGGGGAGTGGCCCCCGAAAAAAATTGCATCAAAGGTAGCCGATATGAGTATCAACTGAAAGGTCTTTATGAGAGTACGATAATAAAAAACACCTCAGAGGTCAAAATTCGCTCAACTTTGTTAATAATAGCATGATCTTCGAATTTCACATTTTCTCCAATAAAATCGTATGGATGCCTTTAATCCCGACAAAATTCAATATTTAAGCAGCCTTTCACAAGACCCTAATACTCTGTAAGTTTGATGAAATTCGTATCATATTGACGGAGGCTATACCCATTTGAAATTTCTCCAATAACAACAACAATAACACATTATTTTGGTGCTATATTTTATGGACTTTCCATCGAACCAGACAATGCAGATTTGATTTGATCTTCTTAAAATTTTCACGTACGTCCAATGACATAAATGCTTTTGGGATTTCATGTTTTGAGTGATTTTTGTTTGTTGAAAATGGAGAAACAATGGATTTCCTTTTGAACGAGTAAATCTCTTTGACATGTTTCTTAACTTTATTCGTTGCTGGTGATTGCAAGTTAAGTACAAAACTCTTCTGACATGAGCGTAGGTCTGTCTACTCAACTTGTTATTTTAGGTGAAATTGTTTTTTAAATTAGGATCATTATCACGGAATATTATCTTTGGATATTTTAGCTATCAAACACCAAATCAAAATGCTCACAGCTACCTCGAAACGGTGGTGAATGAGTTTCAATTGTGTATTTCTGTAGAAAAATTCCTCTTTCACATCCCAAAATAATCTAACTCATACTTGTTTAGTATGACAGGGCCCATTTTTCTGGATGCTGTGTTGCAATTCCCAATGCTAACGATAGTTTGTCTACTTGTTCAAAATAATCCTGCAATTCCCATTCGAAGGGTAGTGCTCGTACCGGCTGGCTTTGACCTTTTGCTAGAGCTGGTGACTCAATATCGGCACTCCGTAATTTAAATTTATGTAATTGTTTTGTTGAAAGCAAAGTGCTCCTTAACCTATGCTTGAGCGCTTTGCTTAAATACTAAAAATCTTCTGCTAAATCCAATTGTTGAATTCATCATACTTACATTTGAAACCGGCCCGGAGTAGTTTCTCTTTTGGCCAGCAAAAATTTAAAGTGCTTAACTCCTTTTGAACTCACTAATTTCAACCGTAACACTAAAGCACTGTTTATTGAGGTGGGCAAAAAATGCTTAATATTATATTTTCAGTTAATATTTATACTTGAAATTTACGTGAAATGCTGATAGATGCATAAATAATGATTCAATTCTGAAGATATAATGAAGGTCATCTCATTTTAAAACTTTCCGTTCGCTTCTTTACATCTAGTTTTTGCTATATATTTGAAATTCAACCTTTCATTCAGGAAGATGTCCATCTATTCAAGTGTATTCGTAAGTTCTTATTACGTACGGGTCAAGCTTTTATTCTGTGGATCCAATCCTGTATATCTTCTCCTTCGCAAGACCAATCCGCTCGATTTCAGGTGAATGACAAATGCACTTTGAGATATAAATCTGGGAAAAGTTTATTAAGACAAATGGCACAGGAGATGGTGGACGGGATGATTTGGGGCCGCATAGTATAGAGTCTTAAAGAAATTGTCGTCATCTTCTCGTTTCTCAAACAATAAGTTCACTTACTTTCAATGCGATTTCTGTCTAACGCCAAATGGAAACTTTATGTTGCCGCCCAAGAGAAGTGGGAAAATTGTGTTGACTTACGGATTGGTATGCTAGTGATTTGCTGACAGTTGACAAAAGAGGCCATTAGTGAAAAGCTAAAGTTCGTTTGGACGACAGAAGGAGACGATTTTCTTTCTTCAGACTTTTCACTTTTTCTTGCGTCCTCGAAAATGTCCTTGTTCACTTTTTTGTTCCGTTTCTTGAGTGAAGAGATATTGGCTTGTTTTATTTTTCCTTTGTTTACCTTATCTGAATATAACTTTTCTAGACGTCCTCCATCCGCAACATTAGATAGCCCTTGAGCTGTTTGGTAAACATTTTATAGACATGGCCAGGATATAATGTATATGTTGTGTATAGTGAGTTGGATCAAATAGAAAACTTTTAGACAGCCTGTTGATAGGCTTCGAAAAAGAAGAATTGGATTCCATAATGGGCGGAAGTTGCTCTTGAGTAGAGATAATTTTAAATTAAAAGTTTTCTTCCAGTGAATGATGAAGAATAAGTGCGGATACCATCAATCTTCATACGTAATGCCCTAAGCGCAAGTCTGAGCTCATGCTAACTTAACAGCTACCAATTGAAGTAGGCGTGCTAAAAGTTCGAATACATGTTCATTTGAAGCCTTTCTAGGAATCCTAAAAAAATGAACAATTAGCATTATTTACGACTCTATTTTTTATTTCTCATTGCGTCTAGACATTTTGGTTTTGATGCTTTAATAAGGTTAAGCTTCCTGAATAATTCTATGCTGACAGAACGCATGGAAAACTTTTAAAATGTATTTAAGGTTTGGGTACGTTTGGGTGATTCCAAGGGATTTACATACAGAAAATCAAATTGAATAGAAGTGATCCGTTATGAACGCAACTGAAGACATAATTTATTCTTCGCATGAAATGCAAGATGAAAATTCAAATACATTAGTTGTCACCCCATTCGCAGTTCTTTTTAATGTTTCTTTATCAGACACTCAAATCCTTCCTGGTTAATTTTTTTATTTATTAAATTATTAATACTAAAAAACTGGAAATTTTATTATTATTTATTCAATTTTATTAATTTATAACAAACAATTGTAATAAAACTCTGTACTAGAGGTGGGTTTTGGTGAAAATTTAAAACAATATGCTGGGTAAATTAATCAACAATTATATTCATGAATAAAATTTTACTTATATTTATATGGAACGATCTTATAAATGGGAATCTGAAATATGGGGGATTTTGTTGCAAGGGCTAAACCAATTTTTTCTTCTCTGAGGGAAATGCAGATAAAAAAATCAAATAAATATTTTAAACTCAACCTTCAAATATAGCCTATGAAATCATTTAATTATTGATTTTTAATTCTTTCATAGCAAATGATTGTAAAAGAGTAGAACCTTTTACTGAAAAATTACCATGAAAGATAGCCTATATTTTCTAAAAAATATTAAGATACTGGTAACGATTCAAAATAAAGCTGTGTTTAGGTCATTGTACCACCACTTTTATAAGAAATGTCTTATCTATATGCGATTCTTTATAAACTACAACAAAAATAAACTACAAACAACCCGGGCCATCTTGGCTATCAACATGATAGCGCGTTTTCTTGGCCCGACGGAGACCAACTGGCATCAGCCCTCATGCTGGAAACGCTGGTCTCCGTCGGGCCAAGAAAATGTGCTATCATGTTGATAGCCAAGATGGCCCGGGTGAAGAATAAGTGGTTCTTTCACTTAGGAGACCGGCACCATTTTACTTAAACACGTTTCAACTATATTCGAAAAAAAGTGAAAAATGTCACCTAACGATTTTCCGTGAAATAGCATACCTCGCATTATAAAGAATTTTTCACCGTAAAGTTAACTCTTTCAACTACCCACATTCAAATTTTCTTCCTTTTTTGTGACTTTTAAGAGGTCATAAGATGATAAATATGTGTACTTTTACGACACTAATTGGAAATTTAATACAAAGAATACTGCTGTTCTCTTTAAACGTTAGACTTCCGAGACAGCACAAAAATAACAAAAAGTTGCCTGAAACTCATCACATTTTAATTGTAGACATCTTTATGATTGAGTTTATAGTCAGCGAAAAGTTGACCAATGGATGTCTTGCGTCTCGGAGTGCATCACCTTTTTGTTTTGACTTTCAGACGACAAACAGTTGGTATCTCATTGACGACTAATTTGAGTCAGGCGTTGGAAAGCAATTTCCAAAACTTTGTATCGTATTTTCTGGCTCCCATATGAGTACCATCCATGGCCCATACTGCATAACTTCCAGGACCTGGAAATTACTGGCGAAAAAGGACAAACTGGACCTAGGAAAAACAGGCGGACTTCGGAGGACTTCGTTGTTACCCGACAATTCTTATGGCCCACAAATAAGAGTGGGCCATCCAGATGGAGGTGGTGCCCCCTCGCACTCTCCGAACCGGATCAATATCTAAACGTAGACGTGGCCATATAATTCCCATTTCAGTGGAAGGCTCCTACAAACATAATTTGCATGAACTTTCCCGTTAAATGAGAAATATAGACGTGACCAATTTATGTTATAGAATTATATGACCGAATCACATAACTCTATACCATAAAAGGGCATGCGAGCGGAAGGCCACTCTACCCGGCAAGAGCCCCTGTTAAACAACAAACAAGTTGGGTAGACAGACCTATGCTCATGTCAGAAGGGTTTTGTACTCAAATTACGAAATGCAGTAACCAGCAACGAATAAAATCAAGAAACATGTCAAAACCGATTTAATTGGAGAAAATGTGAAATTCGAGGATCATACTATTATTAACAAAGTTGAACGAATTTTGACTTCTGAGGTATTTGTTATAGTTATACCCATAAATATCTCCTTTGATATTTTTTTCAGATTTTTAAGATCACTTGTGTCCATTCGCGAGGGAGGAAACACATTTTTCATGTATTTCCCCCCCTGTGCTCCCGCTGAAGCAAAAACTGTCAGTTTAAGAACTGTTTTGAAAAGCTCTCATAGAGAACTTTCAGTTGATACTCATATCGGCTACCTTTCATGAAATTTTTATTCAGGGGCCACTCCTCTGTACTGTAATCATCGATTCATAGCCTATTTTTTCGAGTCCTAGAATGGTTACAAAGCCCTAGGAGCTCTCTCTAGGAGCTCTCTCCTGCCTCTTCGACTTGTTTCAATTGTATGTACTCATCTTCATGATACCTATCATTCCTGCAATTTTCATGCAAATCCTAGCAAAGCTGTAGTGTCTAAGTCGGTAAAAAGCGCATATGGCTCCATAGCCATATGTTTCCATAGTAATACAGGGCATATTGCTCCATAGTAATACACGAAAATTTAAATCGCTATAACTTTGGTAAATACTATTTGATCTTTATGAAACTTTCAGAAAAAATGAATCTTATAAATAGTCATCTGTTTGCTAAATTTTATTGAGTTTAAGGGTACCGTTTAGATTTTATTCAAGAAAACACAAAATCGATAAATCATACTATTACTAACAAAGTTGAGTGAATTTCGACTTCTCATGTATTTGTTGTTGTTGTACTCATAAAGGCCTACATTCATAATTTTTTTCAGATTTTTCGGATGGAAGGTGTCCAATCGCGAGGGGGGGGTACGCGAAAAGTTCGTACATTTCCCCTTCCCCTGCCCCCCTCGGTACTTATAAGACAATTTTAAGACTTGTTTTGTAAAGATCTCATTGAGACCTTTCCAATGACACCCTGCTCGACTACCAATGGTGAAAATTTTTTTTTGAAGGGTCACCCCCTTACATGGGGAGACCCCCCTTAAACGCCTTTGAAAAATTTTTCCACCCTTGAACTTTCAAGAGGTCACCACTTCTGACCTTTCTACAAAGTTTCATGGCTGTAGCCCTTATAGTTTCGGAGAAAAAGTGCTGTGACATACAGACGGACGGACGGACGGACGGACGGACGGACGGACGGACGGACGGACGGACGGACAGACGGACACAGGTCGTGATTGCAATAGGGTTTTGTATTTTAGTACAAAACCCTAAAAATGGAGGACACGCCCGAAGGCTAGCCCATACTACCGATGGAGCCTGCCATCGACGCGGGTCCTATATCTAGTCAGGCCGAACAAAATGGAAAGGCCGAGTTTTTATTGTTAGAAATTCATTTTATTCTAAATTTTGTTATTTCAACTTGTTAATTTAAAATGAAAAGAAGAAATATTACAAGTCCAAACACAAAAGCAAATGTTCATCAACTTGCATTTTAAATACTTTACTATTATCATAGGAAGTTTGATAAGGCAAGATGCATCTGCCAATTTGCGGCGGGTTGAAGGTTTTGTCTATGCAATGGAGGATATGAAAATTTGTTTTTTTTTTAGTCTATAAATTGATTAAGTTTTAGTGGCTTCCTCTGTTTGTTTGAACTTTGTATGAATTGGTCTACTTACAACAAAAACATATTAGATTTGTCATTTCATAATCAAAACAAAAAAAGAGGGAAAGGAAGAGAGTAGATTAGCCAGTAATAGTAGTGAGAATGAAAAAGTATTTGTATCAGGTAAATTTTTGTAGTGGTTTTTATTTTCTATATCACTTGTATCTATTTGACGAAATTGTGCTTTATTTTCCTTGTTGCCCCTCTCCGGATTTATTTAATAATTGTTTCAAAAGATTTAATTATAGTTGTTCTTGAATTCGATGCAGTGTTACCTCCAACTTTTTCGCTTTTAGCTCTGCCAAATGAAATGTCGTTGGCAAGAAGTGACTGTAGCGTACGTTCGAGCAAGGATGATTTTTATAAGAAGAGTAGGAACTTAAGTCCCTATGGAAGCCTGAGCAAGATTTTTACACAGCAAATACAATTCGAATGTATTTATAACTAGCGATTCACAGCCTAAGAGTTAATTTGTACTAATTGGAAAAATAAATGTTCGCAACCCGTGGTCTTAACACCGCTAAGTTTCATTTAAAAATAAGTCTATTCGAGCACCGTCACATATACGCCGATACACGCTTCCGAATTGATGACTTCGAACATGAACGCCCTTGGCTAAGGACTTTTCTCAATGATATCCTACCGCTAAATTGAATTAAAAACGATCACTCACCAGATCTCGTTGAAAGCACAATGGTGACTACGATGCGTTCCATCGTGTCTCCATTTACGTCAAGACTCATCAAATTTGAAGAACTATTTGCAAAGAAACTTTATATGGTTCCGTCAAAAGTTTCTGATGAATTTGCCCCGCAGTGCTATATAGTATACGCGGACACTTCAATTTCGGTATTCCTGTCTTAAACACAGCAACCACAGTACAGCACTCCGTTCATTAAGAGGGAAAATAACACTGCAGGTACGCCACGCCGTTACTATCGCGGTCAATTCTTCAAACACATAATCACTGTGGAATTAATGCGGATCTATATACATTTGTATGAATAATATGGAAATCAAACAAAATCAATAATAACAACAATCACAGCAACAAAACGACACAACGACTCGCCTTGGAATTCAAGTAAGCTTTTTTGCGTGATCACGTCATTCAGTGAGATACTACGTCCATTTGAAGGCGAGTTATGTCAACTAAGGAGCAGCAGTAAAGGTAAATCACAAAAATACCACAAATAACACGTCCCAAATACATGGAAAAAAGGAAAAACAATCGCAAACGAGTTTTTCTTCTTCTTTTCTTATCGTCGCTATGAAGTGCACTTATAGCAATAATTGCACTGGATCAATCAAGAAATCATTTTCTCAGAACCACAACATACCATAGCAATTTTCACGATCTTTGCACGCATTTAATTTTTAATTTGCATACAAGAAGTAATTTCATTAAAGTCGACTAATTTTGTTTACTTTTAACACGACACAGGGCAAACAAGAAGTTAAGGTGCATTACTTGGGTCAAATTGGCGCGCAAAGTACAATTGCATAATGTTCGCGGAACGGATCGAATAGTCCAAGTCACTCCCAGAGCGTCTCGCGGAAGACTCTCGTCGACCTCCGAACCAAAAAATTATTTGACGATCCTCGGTCCTAGAAAACTGTCAACTTTCCCAATTCGGTACTGCTGTATTTAGTCGTTAATGCAACATTATGATTTTCTTCATTGCCTGAAATTTCATCAAGAAATCTAAATTCTAGTCTCCAATATCTCGGCGAACACCATCGCATCCATGACTATTCCACTTGAGATTTTTAATGGGAAGCAAAGGAACACTTTTTTGTTTGAGTTTTGCTAATGGGCAGGTATTTCGGGGAAGAATTGAGTCTCTTGGAAGAGAACACCATCACTGAACTCGTAAAAATACTATCAGAAATAATCCGCAACTACGGAAAATTTAAGCAGTGTAGTGTTATATGTTTGCCGGCTAGAATCATACTCCGCGATCGAACATTTTCTTTTACTCTAAGTATTTCTTTTCTTCCCGGCCGTTCTCCGCGTGCTCGCCGTGTCGCGGTTAAAATTCAACTCCACGATCCGTCCCCGAAACTTGTCTTTCCTCTTTCGCATCCCGTGTATACGGTAAATCGCATCAGCTGAGCTCTATTGCCTTTCGCAATGTAATTCACCATTGAGGTGCACTCAATCAGCGTTCCCACACTCGAAATTTTATTTGACAGATTTGAATTTTTTAAAAACAAAATTTCACTGAAGTAAAGAAAAATGAAGAAAATTTTAATTAGTAATAAAAATTAAATCTCATGAAATATATAATAAAAGGAAAACGCCTAAATTTAATATGGAGGAAAATTGATATAAAGTTACATTTAATAATAAGAAAGAAAACTATTTTACAAATGATGATTATGAATGGAAATAATTAATTATTTTTCTAAATCTGCCATTGAAATTTCGAATAAGAGATAGGAAGGTTTTTGGGCTGTTTGCTTGTGTGACTGCTCGATTACTACAAATACTAAATAAAACATGTAAGAAAAGAAATTAGAGACTGGATGAAAGTTTGAAAAATTTAGTGATAAGGAAATTTTAATCGCAATTCACAAAATTTAACGTCTTTAATTTATTTAAAAAACCAAGTAGGATGAGGATAGAGAACCAAGCTCGAGGTTGTTATGCTTTCTGATAATTTGCGGCATAATTGACTGAAAATATAAATCTTTCCGGGCGCACGGAACCTTGAGAATGCTATTAGACCGACTAAGATGCGCATATTTATGTAGAGCAAGTCTTCACTTAGAGTGGAAGCAATTTATTGGTGGTATAACTTGTAAAGGAAACATTGCTCTAAGAAGGTTTTACGGGACAACAGAGAAGGGAGGCAAAGTAAGGTTAAGTTGAATTTAAAGAACAAAATACGGGTAAGTCTACTCTGAGCAGCTTCTAGCGAGCTCACAGATATAAGTACCTAGGAGACCACATACCGGGCAGTACTCAAGAGGTGGGTGAACAAGACATGTGAACAAGCGAACAGCGGTTGCAATATATGTAAGCTTGTGCAAATGCCACATAATAAAACCAGAAAGTTTTTATGCCTTGATAGTGATGCTAAAAATATGGGCATCGAGTTTAAGCTTGGGATCAAATATTACACCAAGATCTTTGCGTGAGTGTGCAGAGGAGGGAAAAACATATCATGGGGTATATTTGCAATTTTTAAGAGTAAATGTCAGTTTAAAACATTTGGAAACATTGATATAAATGGAGTTTGTATTACACCAGTTATAGAGATCATTTTGGAGTTACTTACAATCTTCAAGGGATCTAATTATCTGGAATAGCTTGAAATCATCAGCGTCACGGTGTTTGTGAATAGGGAACGGCTCCAATCTTTTGGCATATATTCTTTTTGCCAATTGTGCAGGATAACTTCATGGATAGCTTTGTGAATACCGCGGTCACCATATTTAATGAGCTCAACTGAAATGCCATTGTAGTAATCGAGCAGTGGCCTAAGCAAACTGCTCAAAAACTGGGATAACACCGTTCCAAATTTCAATTGCAGATTTGAAAAATTTAATTAATCAAAATTAAATTTTTGTAAATTATGAAATTTAGAAAAAGTTAGAAAAAAATTTTTAATTTTTTATTATAAAAATAAATTTAAATTTTTTTTTTACATATTGAATTCTTCATGAGATTTATCTTTTCATTATGATTTAAACTTCTCTATATATTATTATTTTTTTATTAACTTAATAACTCAAATCTGCAATTGAAAATTTTAACATGAAAACACTGACATAAGACAGCCATCCGCGGATTGCATTGCCGAATGCAATCTACAGTAGCTGCACTAGGGGCTCGTCTTTATCCACCGTAGTGGCGTAATGATACGATAGACGACGGACGAGTGAAGAGGAAACTCTGTTTGAGCGCGAGAAAACCACCGTTGTGGCATGCAGATTACGTTGGCATGGGGAAGAAGGCGAGAAGTCCGTTACGAAATGTCACCGCAAACACGTCGCGACGCCCAAGTAGTCTCCGATTTTCTGACTACTTGTGCAAACCGCTACCGGGAGCGATAATGGTACTAAGGCGTCACACAAAAGAAACAAAGAAATTGGCTTTGAAGCTGAGGAAATAAATCGTACTTAACCGGGATTTGAATATTAATAAACAATCGCACTGGTGATTGAATTTCCATTTGATCATTTATTGGCTGGTGCTTGCGCTTAGTGCACATATTCCCGGGTACTTAATCATCTTTAAGACTTACGGGGGCAGATTTTATCATAAAGAGATCTCGTCTAAACTCATGTGAATATTTCGACGGTTTCAATTCTCGGCACGTAGTTGATTGTGCAGCGTTTCGGAAATTGGAAAAACGCAGTGGTAAAGGGAGTCCAACTAAGACCACCACATAGCGCGGACGTCACGAGAAAAGGGTAAAGAAGCGCGCGTTGGTTTGTTGTTATTTTCTAGTGATTTATTTGTCAAATATTGGGAAATATATCGAAAAAGCAGTTTTGAAAGTGGTCTGCAACGTATTTCCCTTGAGTGTGACCCTAGCGTGCACTCGGCAACGTGAAATGTGTGTGTGTAACGGTCAAATGTTCCTTCCAACAGCGATTGTGAAGTTCTCATGTCGAAGCTTATTCCTGACGAATGAAGAAAAATAAATTTGTCGGGCAAAGTCGCACAAAAAGTGCCGTGAATATGAACATCGTAAGATGGTAAGTAAAAAGAAGTGGACATTTGGACGAAATTGTTCGGAAAGAAAATTCGGAGTCTGGAGATTGTGCATTCGTTCAAAACCAAATCATCTGGTTAGCAACTACTTTCACGGCAAACCACCCGTTTCGATATCACTGGGGATGATGGCGCTAGTCGGATCGATTTTTATGACTTGTCTCTGTTTTCCATGCGACAAAATAAATCTTACAGTTGCTCGAACATAGTGGACGATGCACAGAAGATTGTTATCGACAATAAATTAACATACTTGATAACTGTTATCAAAGGAGAAGTCGAGGACGTGGCAATGCCGGATGGGATTGAGAAGTTGATACAATATCTGAGTGAAGGGGTTACTGTTTATTTTACAAATCAATATTGGATACGGTGTGTTCGCAGGAGATAAGTGGCTAAAAGGAAATGGGATGATATTTTTAGATAGTAGAACTTTGTTCATAACTGCGATTGAAGATCACCAATATAAGGATGGAGAAATATTAATTGGTGGAACGATGTGCATAAATTTGATATGATTTTGATCTGAAAAATAGCTATCATGGAACCACTTGTTGATGAAGTTGACTCAAAGCAGGTAGTCTCGATATCATATTTGTTTAAGGAAGTTGGTTTGTACTCAGTGCAAAAGTGGGATTTGGAATTTCCCACCACATTTCAATTAAATTGCAGGCATTACCAAATTATAAGCAAGCGTCCGGTGAGGATGTAAGTGAGTACAACGTTTGTTTTGACTTTTTTATATTTTCATTAAATATTTATATGTATTCAAATGTATTATTCAAAAAGAAAAAGCGCGCAAAGAAAAAATAAAGGGAAAAAATGAAAAAATAGGTGCGAAGTCAAACGGTTCATGTATCGAGCTTTATCTCCCGTAAATTACTAGGTAATATCAATACGTTAAACAAGATAATTTTGCAAACAAATAAAGAGGACCATAATGTGATTATTTCTATATTTCAACCGAGCACAAAAATTCTATTTCGACTTTTTGGTTAAATATTTACGTGTTTTAGATTGAATAACTCTGTTCAAAATCTTTTATTTATTATTGTATTTGGAAGAAATTCCTTTTGTTAAAATATTGTTAACGCCCAGTTGAAATAGTAATTATTTGTTTTGTTCACTGAAAATTCATGGAATATAAATAATGAATTATTAAGAGAAAAACTCGGTCTTCTCATTTATTTAAAACCTGACCGGTTATGGGACCCGCAACGATGGCCGGCCCTTCCACTATAATGAGCTAGCCATCGGGCGAGCTCCTCCCTTGTGATGCGTTTTAGGGGCTCTTGCCTGGGTAGAGTGGCCCTCCGCTCGCATGCCCTTTTATGGTGTAGTGTTACGTGATTCCATCGCATAATACTGTAACATAAATTGGCCACGGTTATATTTCTCATTTAAGGAAAAAAAGTTTTTCACTGAAATGGGAAATACTTGGCCACGTATAAATTTGGATCTTGATCCGGTTGGGAGGGTGTGAGGGTGCACCGTGTCCACGTGGATGCCCCACTCTTATTTGGAGGCCATACGTATTGTCGGTAACGATGATGTCCGCTCAAGCCCGTCTGTTTTTCCCCGGCCCTGTTTGTTACTGGCTATAAGTCTTAATAGGTTACCTCGGCCTCGACACCAGTTGAACAGCATTTGACTCGTTTTAATTCATGAATGCGAAATTTTTTGTAGTGAGTCCTTATGCTGGCGAAAAGAACCCTTCCCGCGACACCACAATGCTAGCCTGCCAGCGCATTCACGCATCCTCAGACAAGGCCAATCTCATCATCCTGTTTTGTAGAGGCAGCAGATCATTGCTGTAGTCCTTCACGGACATATATCTAGCCATTTCACTGTACAGTCGATGCCCAGCGCTTTATTATTCTTTTGAGTTTCGGTATCATTAACTTCATCCAGAATGTGTGGGGCTGATGAAAGCTCTCTGGGAATAATTACAGACCCTGATGTACTGGAGCTGTGCAGAGGATTTAGGAGGTTCTTGAAATCTAATGCCCATCTTTCTTTAATCTTGTTGTCATCAACAATGATAATGCCGATGACATCACGGCGGAGTGAAGTCCTAGGCTTACAACCTCGTTTCAAGCTTTTCATTACATTGTATGCTTGTGTTGTGTTGTTTATTCTCAGACTTACATCGATGCTCTTCATTTGGTTGTCATAGTACTTCCTTTTCTTAGTTCTAATTATCTCAACTGGTTGTCGAGGGTCTTCAGGACCTTTTTTGCCACAGACGCCTTTGGGAGCTTTTGGGTGTCGAAGTTTTGTAGAGGGCTCGTCTTCACCGATTATTCTTTTGGCACATGACAGCAATAGGTTAATTTGATCAAGTAATGATCTCGGTATGTACGGACGTCAAGTATGCACAAGGTCTAATGTTGTTGGATCAGAACAAGGTAGATTTGGTTTTTGTGTTGCCACTTAGTGCTACTCAGGTCATTAGATGTATGCATTAATGCGAGAAACAACCCGAACGTATGATTAGATTTCCGCTACATGCAAAGTCAAACAGGCGCTGGTCGTTGTCATTCATTACATTGAGAAGGTTATATCCTGTAGGTGTTCTTTGATTAGATAGCTCATTGCCAACAATAGTATTGAAATCACTCAGAGTTGGTTTTAGGTCATTTGTAGGCAATAAGTCAAATAGTCTTTCCAGGTGATTGTAGAATATTTCCTGCATTGGTTCATTTTTCTTCAGTTGGGGTGTGTATATTTATTGGCCAGATTCCGCTTTTATGCGGATCGTTCATTCACTCCATATCCTTAATGAATACTATTCTCGGTTTCCGGTAGCATTTTTAAATGATTTATATCTTGCTTATTACTTCCAGTCCAGATCGTGTCCTGGATTACCAATATGTTTAGTTTATGTTGACGGGCATGTTGTAAAAGTTTCTCAATAGTGGCAGGGATTTTCAATGATCTGACATTCCAGAATCCAATTTGATAGTCTTTTGTCCGGTGGCGAAGTCAATTTCGAGGCTCTGTTGTAGGTTTCAAAATAATGTTGGGTTTTCAAGGGACGGGAAGTTAGCTTATCGCACAACCTCCATTCCAGCGGCAGGGTTATTACTTTTAATTCCGTTGTCAGGCATGGAAGACTCACTTTTACCCTCTTACGTCACCACAAAGGAGGTATACGTTAGATCTAAAAGCATAGCTGCAGGTGAATATGCAGTTAATAGCATTTCTCGGTATTTAACGTTCCATCAAAGGGAACCAGTAAACCAAATGTTCGACCCCGGGTTGGGATGGGGGTAGTGAAACCTCCTCTTCCTCCTCCTTCCTTAACTGGGCTTGAGGCCGTTCGTAGTGGTGTTTTCTTAAACAATTATATAGGCTTAAAATGAAAATGTTTGTATTTAATTCTTTAAAATATATATTTTTAAAAAGTTTTCCCTCAAAAACTACTAGAACATTGGACAAAATATGTAGTTTGATTTCGTGAAAATAAAATAAAATATTTGTAACGAAATAGAATATAATTGGGACTGGATAGTGCGAGATTTGGGCTTCTCTATTAGAGTTATATTAGGTTAAAAGCAACAAATGAAAATTACTTCTCTAAATGAGAAAATGTAAATTTTAGCCGCATACCAATTTCGAACTTCGAAATTCAATTTTCCTCACCACGTTTTTTGGTAATTTTTACGTGCGAGCCAATTGTTTTTTTTTTGTTTTAAATAAATTATTAGTATTGTGAAGATATGAGAATTTTCACCGTGTAAGAACTCCCAAAAAGAAGGTGAAGTTTCAAAGATTACCATTCTACTGTTTATAAATTCGTGACAAATACCGATCAGCTTTGCCTGGTTGTTCGAATATTTCAGGAATCAACTTTTTCTTGAAATATGGCGTCTTTTCGCGTATTTTTCAATGAAGTTTTTTGAATAAAATTTTAGTCAATATAGCAATTAGTTGGAGATATTCTGATTTTTTATCCGCAAAAAAATGTTTATTAATTTGAAATTTTCCTGAGATAGTCCAAATAATTCATTTTCAATTTTATCGACTGTTTTTGATATCTGGTTTGCTCTTATTTTTGAACTTCTATATGGTTTAGTTTATGTCCTACAAAATCTTAAAAATATTGAATATTAAAAAAAAAATAGATTGTAGAAGTATTATGCGGAGTCTTTTCAATTATTTTGATGGAATTTTGTGTACTGTTTTATTATGTCACGGAATTCTGTTTTGGTGAACTATTATGGTTCTACGTAGAATCTAAGTGGTCAGAAAGAAATTTAAAAAGTCTTTTTTGCTACTTTATTTAATATTTATTGCTGTTTTGCAGCATCGATACTGAACGAAAAATTTTTTAACTAATCAAAACTTATAGAAAATTTAACGACGCAATTTTTATACCCATAAAATTTTGTTTCAAAATGAACCATTTTAATGCTACAAGAAAGAAAAGTAGAAAATAGGATCTTTTTCCAAAAATTTTTTAGCATTTGGTTATTCTTATTAATGTTCTTGACTTTTCTGAAGGGAACGATAGCTCTTTTATTATTGTAGAAGTTATTTTCCGATTTTTCTGCAAAAAATGAGTAAGTTCCTTCCCAACAGCCAACTCAAAACAGATCCTCCCTGGACTGAAATCAAAGCCATTGGTCATATTAAAGCATAATATTGTCTGTAAGATAAATGCAGCATACGATATACTGTATATAGTGCTATCAAATGTGCTGCCATTAATATGCTCAACTTGTTATACTTTTTATTAATATGTGAATATGAGTCAGTCTTTTATTTTCCGTAATGTGGTAGCGAGGTTCATTTTCAAATTAATAAAATTGTCAATTACCAAAACTAGTTTAAAAGGAAAATCAGGAAAAATGCTGTGCTTGGTACAGTTTACACGCTGGTGATGTTACTAGACCTTCTTTCTTTAAAAATCAACAAATCAGTTACTACAGATTGATACTGCGCATATATAAATTGTTTTAAAATACATAACGTACCAAATGATTACAATAACAATCAAAGTACCCACAAATTGATTTCAAAATTATTTTTAAGAATACGAGTATGTTTTTTTAGGGTTTAAAGACACGTTTTGTCTCTGCTCGCTAGTGAAACTTTATAAAGGATAATTACTACATTGCATTTGCAAAACTGTCCAAAATTATCTAATACATAAATTATAAACATATGTAATTACTTTCCGACTTCTCTTCCAAAAGTACCCAATCAAACAAAAGCTTAACCATATTCAAATACCTTCGCACAATTCCATCTCAATCACAGGATTTTCCTCAATTGAAATATCCAGAGTGGGGGAAGAACTAAGCCTGTAGCATACAGAAAAATTCCAGTTAACGACATGGCAAAAAACAATTGTGTCTGCAAAAGCAAGATATCCTTTTCCGTAATCAGTAGCTCACAGAAGCAACAACAGCAGCAAAATCTCCCTCAACCGAACAACGATCATCTCGTTAAGCAGTTGCAAAGTGTATCCGGTTTAAGGAATAAGAGCAATGGCCAAGGCTTAAGCTGACATGAAATAAAAAAGGCGAAAAACTGAGCGTACAAGAAAAGAAACGGCAACAAACCAAAAATAGATAGTAATGCTTGCTGGAAATCCTTGAGCGATAAACAAATCCAGTTGGTAGCGAGGCGTTCTCTCTATTAAAGCTTCTCAAAGTAATTTATTGTTGTACGTGTGTTAGTGTAGCTGGGAAACCAGAAAGGTAATGTAAGTGTGGTCAAGAGCATAACGAATTCAATTCAGGATTGTTGACTTGTTTCGAGGAGAACTAAACAATTTCATCTTGGAAGATATAAATTGACAGGTTTGCGAATAGAGAAAGTTAAACTGGTACATTTGAACCACTAATAAAATATTAATGATCCATTCAGTTTTAAAGCTAAATGCGGTAACACGTTTCAATTTAACTTTTCCTAAATAATATGCACATCTAAACCCAATTCCACTTAGTTTTGGGCACATGAGCCCTATATCTTCATCACTATACACACTAGGAAGAATAAGAATTTAAGGATTTAGCCAAGACGCCCAAAAAGCACGTTGCCAGGATTTGCCACAACATCCATTTTATCCCTTAGCCGACATAACTTGGAAAACTGCAGGTAGAGCCTGAAATTGGATAAAGCTCAAGAGGTTTCCTTGAAAAGAGACTTCTACACCACCACCAGCATTGCTTTGCTAACGCCATGAGCACAAGGATATCATTCACGTCTAAAGGACTATCGTATCGCTTTTACTCACTTTAATGTCAGCATATCGATTTATCCGATGAGAGACATGGCCAGGTACTATCCGTTTAACGTATACACGTACAAGGTACACTTGCTACGATGGCTTCTCCGAGGAATCTAGCTGTTTCCCAGCTTTGCACTAAGCTGAAGGTATATCACATATGGGGAGTGTAACAAATGAGCGTCCAGAGTAGAGAAATGAAGCTGTGGAATGAAAAGACACCGATTCTGGGAATAAGTCTGAGGGTGAAGGCTGAGGAGCTGATTTAGTGAGAAAAGATTGCTTGGAAACACAGTTTGGGGAGGAGAATTGTTTATTGTTTTGCTCTTGATTTGCCCATATGTATTTAAGACATTGAAGATGTGAAATATCGGTTCATCTTGTAATTTTGGAGTTCAATCGATTAGGCAATTTTGTATCATCAGCCCATTGAGGGTCACTTCAAAACTTAACAGTAGCCCGTGTTGTATTTCTTCACATTGATGGTATTGTCAAAATGATGCGCTAAAACTGATTCTGTTATATTCAATATTTTGAAGGTATTTCAAGGCATTACTAGACTACATTGTTAAGAAAGTATTTAGTAGTCTTTAAATGAGCAAAATTTGATGATAGTCCAAAGCTGCACTATAACAAAAAATACGAGTCTATAAATATTATTGATATACGAGTACTTAACGTTTAACTGAAGCAGTGCAATAAGTTGGCAGTCATAACGGCCGTTTTTCAATAGAGCTAATTATTAAATCTAGAACTAAGAAAATATGCAAACTACAACACACACTGTACTCGTATTTAGAGGTAACTTTGATTTCCCATGCAACAACCCTACCGTGGGATTTTTCGATTGTGCGCGGCTCCTTTTGCTTTTTTTAAGATTTTGAACTATTCATATGAAGCCTTTAGATTTAACTTCACTTTCTTCCTATATAATTGCCTGAATTAAACGTTATTGTACGTCTAGCATTCTTAGTGTTTAGACGTTTTTCAGAGTTTAATTGTTTTTATTGGACAAAGTTTACTGTTTCATACAGTGTTGCTGATTGATGCACTATTGAACATAATTTTTGAATACCTACACTTTGTGGTTACATCGTCAAAAAATTAAGATAAGGTAGTTCGCTGGGACGACTCGATGGAGGTATGGGATTGCGTTGAATATCCAATAAATGAAATGAAACAGCTATCGATTATAAAACAAGTTGGGTAGACAGACCTAAGCTCATGTCAGAAGGGTTTTGTACCCAACTTCTCCAAATTGCAGTCGCCAGCAACTAATAAAGCCAAGAAATATGTCAAAGAGATGTGCACGTTTAATAGAAAATTCATTGTTTCTCTATTATCAACGGTCGCCATTTTGATGCAAACTAACAAAATTCACTCAAATCATGAATTCCAAAAATATTTTTGTTATTGACTTTATCTGAAAATTTCAAGATGATCAAATCAAAATTGCAATGTCTGATTCGATGGAAAGTCCAAAAAATACCAAAACCGTGTGTTAATGTTATTTTAATGAGATAAATTTCCAATGGCTATAACTTCCGTGAATATGATTCGATTTTCATCAAACTTTCAAAGAATTAGGACCTTTTATAAGTCTACTTGAATATTTAATTTCGTTGCTTGGAAAAGATCTCATCAAGACCTTTCATTTGATACCCATTCGGCTACCTTTATGACTTTTTTTCGGGGGCCACTCCCCTAGATGAGGAGACCTCCGTTAAATACTTTATACATTTTTTTTGCAATTGAACTTTGAAGAGAGCATTATTTTATGCCTTTATACAAAATGAGATGTTTCTAGCCCAAGTAATTTGTGAGAAAAATTGCTGTGACACGCAGACGGACAGACGACTGACAAGTTGTGACTTTACTAGGGTTTTGTAAAATTAATTTACAAAACCCTAAAAAACGTTGAGCAGACACGTTCCAACAGTGTTCAATGTTGGCAAAAGTTCAAAGAGAAAAATTCAGAAAAAAAAACTATTCAACAAATGCCAGAGCAAATGCAGAATTTGCAAACTAATAATGCAAAAAAAAAACAAAATCAAGCAAGGAAGAAAAAGTCATTGAAAAAGAAAATTCATGTCAACCGGGATACGATGTGCACTACATCTTGCCATATGAACATTGCATAAAAGCTTCTGTCATTAATCTAAAAATTAAGTTAATTTTTGCAAACGTCAATTGAAAAATAATGTTTTGCTGTAAAAAGCTTCTTGTTTGTCGCATTAAACGAACAATTGATTCTTCGCTTTATATCGACACTAGATTAGCGAGAGGCTGTCAAGGCGAAAGGAAGCTCAGCCTTCTCACTAATGGAGAAGCCAGAAGATGATTTCAACGTTAGAAGAAGTAAATCTAAAAATTCAAATTTTTCTATCATCGAATGAAAAACTGGAAAAGAAAAAATTCGGGAAGAAACATTCGGAATCACAATAAAAATTGATAATAGTTGAAAAAGAAGAAAAGGAAAATAAAAAAAAATATGGACTAAAACAGCGAATAAGATTATTGAAAGAAATGATCCAAAGATTTTTGCCTTTTCGAAGAAAAGCAAAATCAACAAAGAAGAAAGGTATACCTAAGGAAAAATTAATGAAGAACAAGGGAACAAAATACAAATGAAAACAACTCCCAAAGATGTTTTGAGTGACAGACGAAAGCGACAATTATATCGCTTTACTGGAAGAACTGGGCATGGATATACAAAAAGGTGGTTCAACAAAGGATCAAAAATACAGTAACTGTGACAGCAATAATATTATTCATAAAACTAGCTTTATAGAATATTTAAAAAGAAAGCTAAGGAGAAGAAACAAGCCCATTTGGTTACTGGTCCTTCAATTAAATTACCAAAAATATCAAAAGAAATACCGCCCATGAACGTGTATAATGATTTTAATTGACGTTTTTGTTCATTCGAGGTTTCCCAAAGAAAATCTAAAACGATCTTTCAGCTGTTATAGATGTGAAGTCTGGAAATTTATCAACGGACTTTACCCATCAGGTCAACAAGTCCGAACACCCTTGGTCTACTCCGACATGGCTACTGGCAGGATAGTTAGTTCTTAGAGGAATTTCGATCGCAGGTCTTCCGTTAACAGAATGAGTCCAAAATACAAAAATCAGCCCGATTTAAAACGTGTCTATCAACTTCCCATAATTTGACTTTCACTTACTTAACTTTATTTCAATGTCCTTTTCTTTCGATCCGAGAAAAAGAACAACATACAATATCCTCAACCAAAAACCACGCGTTCCCGAATGATCAAGAACGTGGTGCCCGAAATAAAGAAATAAACTACTTGAATCCAAAACCGAGTCAATCACCTATAACAACTAAAAATACAAAAAACAAACTACGGCACTGCGTACCGAGCGCAAAATAAAACCGACCATTCGTGGATTATCTAAGCCCTACCCCTTTGGCGGCGTATTTACCTTTGCTGTCGTTGTCTTCTGAAAAAGAACGGGTTTGGTGAAAAGGCAAGACTGTTAGAATAGCAATTCATTGTGTTTATTCGTTGCTCATACATTTTTCTTAACTTAATAACTACCAATAATTGCAACTGGCAATTCTATTAAGCAAAAGTTCTGATGGGAATCGCCACATAAACTAGATCTTGCTCATACATTTTTCTTAACTTAATAACTACCAATAATTGCAACTGGCAATTCTATTAAGCAAAAGTTCTGATGGGAATCGCCACATAAACTAGATCTTATTCCTTCAATAAAAAATATTTAATTACTTCAGGTTGGCAGTTCGTGAAATCAAAAAGGGTTTGTTTAGAATGGCTTAACTTCCCAAGCTTCATATTCTGAGATTATCTTAATCTAAATTTTACTTTCTAGCATTTTAATAGCATTTGCAAAATATATTTTTTTCGACACACATATACAATTCTCACTTTATTATTTGATCAGTTATATCAGTATTTATCATAATGTACTGGGCGAAATATTAGGAGGGGACGCACTGTTTTCAGACTCGCAACCAGGGCGTGTAGAGATGGGAAACTCACCGATTTCCCAATATTTCACTCGGTTGATGAGTTGCAGTGCAGTGGCAGAGATCTGACATTTAACCTTGTCAGCTGGTTGGGAAATTGTGTAGGGATGACAGATCCTTTTCAGGTATATGTAGCTCCGATATATCGCGGGTTATTCCACATGTTCCAGCTATTGGCAGCCAATTATAAGATCAATAACTTGGAAACTAATCAGAAAACACCGACTAAATAATGATAAGAATGAAATTACTGGTTGACTCCAAGTCAGTCTAACATGTTTTGAATTGTTAACAAGCTCCTCAGTTCACCTATATTCCAAAAAGTGAAGAAAAATCAAACCTTTTCGTTGTAGAGTCTGTAGTGATTGAGCACGGCACATTGCATATGTTTAAATATGTGCACAAAATATATCTTTTTCTTTTCAATATCAAACAAGGGACATGACATCATTATAAATTCTTTTCAATATATAAAATCATAATTTTTGAATATGTTCGAATTGTTATCCAATCAAGTGTAATTAAAATCTTTTTTTTAAAGCACCTTAAATTTTCATACAAAATAAATGTGTTCAAACTCAAATTCAATAATTAATACAAACGTGTGACACAAATTGCAAATCTACATTCTCCAATTTATCTTGACCTGTTTCACTTTAATTAAACCTGCAAAAATTGATTGAGCTAACCTTCATATTTTAGCGACAAATTTAAATAATTTAGGGTGAAACGGAATTCCATTCAATTAAATGATTTATCAGTAAATTTATACCAAGATAAAAAAAGAAAAAAAAAAGAAAAAAAGAAAATAACCAAATTGAATTACGCGCGTTTGATGGTATAAATGAAGGAACACAAGAAAAAGCTGAGTTTGACGATCAACGAACGGGAATTGCTTGGAGATTGAAGTTGGGTGGGCGCTCTTTGTGATCGGTTGTTCAAGTGCAAGTCAGAAAAATAGAAATTTCCCTGGTTTTTCGCGTCACGTAAATTTGTAGCTTTATACAAATCGAAATTCTAGTTACAACCTAGCCTTGGCACACTAATAAATGTGAATTCCCAACCGCGAATATATCGTTTTCGGCATCCGAAATATCAATCGTCAAAGTTGTGTAAGAATTTTCTGCTCGTTTTTACGGCGGTCATCATCGCAAGAAGCGCTTGTAGTTGCCGTTGCGAGTTACATTTGATGTGGAATCACCGAAGTTTTCCCGTAGTGCAAAGGAAATAGTGAAATCAGCAAATATGAGCGATTGTTTGGTTTATCTGAACACTTATAGCCATTCCCGGAGAAAATAGTTTTGGTTTTTTTCTGGTTTTCGTTGATTTCTAATAAAGGCGGAAAAGAGTGTGAGTGAAAGCGTACCCCAACAACCGAGTGTGTGAATCAAAACACACACACAAAAGCGAACTATTTGGAGCCAGCAGCAAGCAGTGCCCTGTGAAAAACAGCTAGCGCTAAGCTAACTGTAAACAGCAATTTGTTTACTAACAGAGACGGAGGAAAGTGAAAAAAAAGAAACAAATTATTCTGAGAGGTAGTGTTTTGACAGTGTGTTGAAGGACTGTAATAAAAGCATTATAACCGCCACAGCACCTTGAAAAGAAATAAACTTTTTCTAATTTCATTTTTGCGTGATATCGAATTGTGAAGTGTTTTGTGATTTGACATTTTGAACTGAAGAAAAGCAAACGCCCGCGCATGCAGCGATTAATATGGGATTAGTGAAAGTACAGTGATCACCAAGAACAACGGGTTCATTACAGTGCTCTATTTCGGTGATGTTTGAGAAAAACGGTTGTGTGAATAGCGTTTGCATTATTTTTTGCCCGAAACGCTTGCAAAGTCCGACGAGATAAGAGTGTGTAGCTTGCTTGCAAAGTGAAGGATGTAATTCTGTATTTTGTGGTGCTCGCCTGTTTTGTGTGCGGAAATTGCGAGATTTCCAAGTGTACGCTCCGCTTGTGGCTGTTTTGTTGCCAATTAATGTAGATAAATCATCTCCACGCGCTTTGTGCTTTAATTGCCCTACACATTTCGTGAAGTTCGCATGGATGTTGCAACCACTTTTCCTTTCTCATTGGCTACCACGCACCCTATGCTTGCTTTTGCAGCCTTAGGACACTTAATCTTGTGAATATTACACCAAAATTTCGGTTTTGTTCTCATTCAGCAAGGACTTTGGTGTATTTGATGGTCTGCTTGGCAATTTGTTGGTTTGGACTTCATTGCGTAACAACGGCCGGTGCTAAACGAGGAACACCAGTTGGGATTTGGTGCGTGCGCTCAAGTCAAGGACATGACGAATATTACGCGGGGATAAAAAAATGGACAATAGAATGCGGAAATAGAGGCTAAAAGGAAAGGCGAAAGGTAAAGTTTTAACTTATTAACTGAGTGAGCAATATTTCGCGCGAAATCCCAGCGAAAAGTGAAAATCGTGGTGCGTGCAGTTTCGTGGAGATTCAGAGACCGCCGAAGAATCGTCAATTTCAAAAAAATTCAAGCATCGTTGAGAGAGGTGTATGCGGCAGCTGATAAGTAATGAAACATGCAATTTATTGCTATTAGATAATTATCCTTTTTTCACCGAGAGGAAATTTACTTGATGAACGATCAAAAATCTTAAATAGAAACCATATGACAGACTAAGCAAAATCTATAAAACACGAACTATTTAAAGTCATTTTTTTTATATTTAAAATTATTTTTTATTTATAATTTCGGGTTAGCCTAGATAAGTCTCAATTTTTTTCACATTGTGATAGGTAAACAAAAAAATGAATTTTTCGTGAATTTGCATCTGGGGAAAAATTAGGCTTTGATGAGTGGTACCACGTATCGAACCCAATTTTTTTTCTTTTTTTTTATCCATTAGATAAAGAATAGAGGTCATGCATGTCGGATTTATAATGAATCGCAGTTACTTGCTAAATCGCATAAATATTTTTGCATATTCATAACGGAACGCGAATGCGACAATTGTCCAACTCTTAAATATCTCATATCAAGCTTATACTACTTTGAGCATGTATATTACCTGTAAAACCTTAGAGAATAAACGACAAATCATGAAATGTTAAATGTAAAACGTCGGTCTTTCCTTTCTTCGAATTCTAACCGGGTATAGGGCCCGGTACGGTGGCAGGCTTCCACCTCAAAACATGAGCCAGCCGCCGGGTACTCACTAATCCTTCTTTTGTTTCATGTGATGTCGCGGGTTGAGTGGCCCAAGCAGAGTGCCTCTTTATGGCATAGAGTTATGCAATCAAATTGTATAATTCTATGGCATAAATTGGTCACCGGGGTACTCCCCTTCTAATGGGAAAGTTCATGCAATTCAAGTTGTATGAGTTTTCCACTCAGAAGAGGAATACCTGGCCACTGCAACACAATATACATGGATTTATTCCGGTTGGGTGGGTGCGAAGGGGCTCCACCATCACCCGTTTGCCCCTCTTTCATTTGTGGGCCATAAACTTCGTCGGGTAATGACGAGGTTACCCCAAGTCCGCCTTTCTTTTCAGGTTCTACTTGTTCTCGTAACAAGCTCTAATTCCCTCTGTGGAGTTATCTACAATTTTTGCGACTTCGGTTGCCCCTGGATCTCCAGCAGTCAAATTCGTGAGTGCGAAATTTTTTCGTAGTGGGTCCTCGTACTGGGGAAATGAACCCGCCCCACGACACCGCAATGCTAGCCTGCCAGCACATTCACGCGTCTCCAGACGAGGGCATTCTCGGTAGATCCCGACACCTTCTTCTGCTGAGGCAGCAGACCATCGCTGCAGTCCTTTACGGACTTATTGAACAATCTAATAGCACTACAAGTCTAGACTGTAGAGAAGATACGGTCGTTCTCCTTCAAACATCAATTGAATTTATTTCTGTGGATGATTTTGAAACAAGAAAATATTCTATTTTTTATAGTACAAATTTCTGATAAAAGCAGTCCAAGTGCCCTTCAACAGATAAGGTACTTGAATTTTAGAGTTATGAGGTAGGAACGCGTCTTGAGTAGAGAAGTCAACCAGTGTTACTGATGTCATAGATCAGACAATTTGGCTATCAATTGCAGTATACACTATCGATACGTAAACTATTAAGGAATTCATGCCCTCGGTCAGTGTACCCGTAAATTGGCCCAGACAGATGCTAAAGAGGAATAGCAATCAAATGTAAGTAGCAACAATGAGCTGCTTCATAATATCTGCCAATGGCCACATTCCAATGGATGGGCTACATCTGATCTCTATCAACGTCAACTCCACTGTTTCTCAGCACTGACATGACTGTACCCTTGAATTCATTGATAAACAAAAGGCTAAGATAATGCTTCTTATTAAAAGCCTCCTCAATTCATCGCACTTCATGATATTCAATGATTTTGAATTCGTAAGAAACGACACGGTAAATGGTGATGAGGGAGTAAATACTAGTACATCTGCAGCAAGACCTTATTTTTTTTCAAAATATTGATAAATTTGAATTTAAAAACTTTGAATTTCTTGAATTGGAATCGTGGATAGCAAAGAATCAAGTTGAATACAGCTGCAATGTATGCGGACCACAGTTTAAAACATATCCAAGGACAAACTGCTTTTTGGACCTTTGCATTGCCGACGCATGACCTCTGTTCAAATTTAAAAATCGTCAATGGAAATTGCAGGTGCTTTCTTATAATAGCTACCATTTCGCCATTATAATAGAAGTAAATCATCAAAGGGATGATGTCTTTCTCTTTCGAGCCCTAAATGGAAGCCATCAGATTTATTTCAGAACATTTGAACATAAAATAACATAACATTATGAGAAGCCAGCCATCAAAAAGCTGTGAAGATTGAAAAGCCTTTTCCTCACACGCGTCAACAATATTTATCGATAATGCCTCAACTACAACCATCCTTCGTTGGCTTTGCTAAAATTACATCTAAAGAATCTTTGGAACTTATCCTGTTTATACTACAGGAGTGAAGTTAGCAGCCAATGAGTTGAGAAACAGAGGGGCATTAGCCCACAGGGTCCACGTGGTATGTCCACAAAAGTGGATGGGTTAATTCGTCATAAGTCTCGAGTGAATGTGTCGAATCTAAAAATCATCCGGTAGAATAGAATTTTTAATTACGGCTAGTATGAAAATTAACAATACGACTCCAAATATAGATGGAAAAGGGATTTAATGTGATACTTAACAAAAGATTGCTCTTATTGAAACTCCTCTTCAATTGGACCACTTACCAAATCCTGAGGAAGGGATGCAAATACATTTAAAGCGTTTCGGCGATGCAATCATTCGTGGCATTTGCTGATGACGTGATAATTTATCCGGCAGAGCAAAAAGCATATGGTGTTCAAAAAAGCCTTCAGAAAATGTTCAACGATGTGCAGAATGAAAGTGAATGGAAGTGAGTGCGTGAAAATGTGAAATAATTTTGTTTCGGACAACGCTGCAGTTGGCCAGTCGAGACCTGAAACGTAATTGGAAGGATTCACTAATTATGGATGGTGAGCATAGTTGAGAATGGGTTCCGTACAAATCCCATGCTCAATACCTCGGTTTTATCTCGAGCAGTATCTGCACCATAGTGGATTTGTCAAAACCACGTTCAGTGAAGCGCGCAAAGTGGTCCTGTTCCTTCGACAACTCTTTTATTCCAGAAACATTGATCAAAAAGTCAAAATTGTCTTTTACAAGGCTCTTGTTTGACCACTTTTGGCATGTGGATGTCCAATCTGGTATAATTAGAATGCCTGTTCAATAGTAATGTTACGAGCTTTCGAAATGAAATGTCTTCTCGCCTGTACTCGTTTATATGGCAAACCAGGGACGATTGAAAACATTATATATTGAATCGAGTAATTTATCAAACTGCCAAAGAAATGAAAGTCGATAGATTCATTTTGAAGCTTGTTCGAAATAATATGACAAAGTCTGGAACTAAGAGCAAAAATCCCTTCCACCCTATCGACAGGTACATTAAGGCGTGCCTCATTTGTGTATTTGGACAAAAATCCTTATACTTCTGTATATATCTGGTTCTTATGGTACCACAATCATATAGCATATAGGAGGTGTGACAGTTAAGTAATGAGATTAATTTTATTGCTGCGCTTGTGGTCAACTTGCGACCTTGAAATTCCCTTCTCCTCGCTCGGCATACTTTCTCTCTGCATTGATGTATTTATCATTGCTCTAGCTTGTTTAGTTTGCCTGCTATGTCGTGTTGAGGAGACGTGTGTTGGTGGTGCTCCTCACGGAAATGGAAAAACGAAATCAAAAGCAACGCGTCGCGATAAAATTTTGCGCCAGATTGGATGAAATAGCTTCAGAAACGTACACTTAAAGTACATGGTGATAGTGCTCTTAGTCGTGCCCAGGTATATTGATGGCATAAAGAGTTTAAGGAGGGGCGTGAAAGCAAGGAAGATGAGGCACAGAGTGGGAGACCAGTCGAAGTGCGGACTGATGCAACTGCCCAGCGTGTGCGTGCCCTAATCCGTGAAGATCGGTGTTTAACAGTGCGAATGTGTGGCCTTGGAACTGGATATGAACCTTGAAATAGTCAGACAAATTTTAATCGACGATTTTGGAATGAATAAATGGTGCGCGAAGATGGTTCCAAAAAATCACACCACGCCACCTTCAGCGTGTCCCAGCATTTGGCCTCTAAAGGGATCGCCATGTTGCAACAGCCACCTTATTTTCCCGATATGTCACTCTCTGACTTTTTAAGTTCTCTAGAACAAAATCGGTGGTCAAAGGAATCCATTTTGAGTCGATTACAGACATCCAGGTGGCCGTGACGAGGGTACTCGTGGACATCCCAGTTGAAGCGTTCCAGAAATTTCACGAAGCATGAAAAACGCACTAGAATCGCTGCCCAAGAGGACTACTTTGAAGGGGGTGGGAGAGTTGTAGAATAATTTTTGAAATATAGGGGTTTTTGTGGAATCAGTCTCATTACTCAATTGGCACACCTTGTAGCATATAAGTATATCAATAGTTTCAATTGAGATACTTATTTGCGAGGTATATTGAAGCTAGTCAAGCTGAGATAGGCATTCTAGGCATTCATTTTGGTAGCTAAATTATTAAATTAAAAAATTAAATTATTCATGTTCATAAGTACTTATTCACGTAGTTTCTTGTTTTGTTCAGCTCATTACTGCTATGTTAGTTTTAATTGTGATTTGATAAATTTGGCATTTAACGTAGGTTAGGAGTATAGTAATGTGGTTCTGTAAGGATTAATTAAAAATTTTTTGAATAACATTTATAGCTAAGTAATTACATATTAGTTATAAGCTCAAAGCACACTCACTAGTTCTATTTTTTAAAGTTATTTGCAATTTTTAGAGGGTTGGCTGGTCTTTCCTCCTACTTTTGAATTATTTTATAAAAGAATATTTAGGAATTTTCATTTGATAGTATATGATAATGTTTTATTTATGAGTAAATTTTTGATTGGACATTGATTAAACTTAGATTGATATGTGGGCCAAAAAAAGTTGAGTATTTTCGTTTTTTAGGGTTTCGTATTAAAATATAAAACCCTATTGAAATCGGAAGCTGTGTCCATTTGTCCATCAGTCTAGATGTCTTTCCGAAACCATATAAGCTACATCCATGAAACTTTGTGGAAAAGTCGGAAATTATGACTTCTAGAAACTTTTGGCGGGAAAAACAATTTCAAAGGGTTTTAAGTGGATCCCCATAAAGAGGGAGTGAGCCTTCGAAAAAATTGTCTTAATAAGATCTTCTCACGATGAGTCTTAAAACGACTTCACCAGTGTCGAGCAGGACAGCAGAAAAAGAAATGCACGAAATTTTTGCATATCCCCTTCACAATTGAGCACCTTTCATTTAAATCTGTAAAAAAACATAAGTATAGACCTTTATAAGCCCCACAACAGCAAATACGCCAGAAGTTGAAATTCATTGAACTTTGTTAGTAATATTAATTTTGCACTTTCTTGAATAACATCGAAAGTACACTCTTAAACTCAATAAAATTCAATATGCGAATGTGAATTTACAAGTTAAATCATAACTGCGAATTTCAGAATGATCGAATAATATTTAACAAATTTATGGGGACGAAATTTTCCTATATTACTATAGGGCTCTACATTAGGGACATAACAATTTCGTGTCTTTATATGAACGCACCCTTAAACGATTTTAATGCATTGTTAAGGTCAAAATGCTAGTTAAAGTCAACACTTTCATAATGATAAAGTTGACGAACCAGCAAGGTTTGGGAGTAGTTACAAATTACTTCCGAAATTCTGAGTCAGTGGTTGCAACTTTAAGAGCGCTTGCTTCAATTTTCGGTCATAATAGTCGTCCCACCCGGCAGGGTGTTCGTATTATAGAGGGAGGATAAAATCAAGTCCAAATTTTTACTATTGGACGTTCTGGCACCAAAAAGTCGTCGTACCGCTCGAAGTGAAGGAAATATTGCAGCCGTATGTGCATCGATTCAAAATGAGCCAAATCTGGCGATTCCATGTACGCTCTCAAGAATTGGAAATTGCTCAAATGACACTGTGGCATATTTTGAGAAAAGATCTTAGCCTACATGGTTACAAGATCAAATTGACTCAAGAACTAAAGCTATTTAATTCGAAAAACCGAAACTTCTCCAATTGAGCAATTCAGCGTTGAAGCTCATTTTGTGCTCATGGCATTGCTAATAAGCAAAATATGCATTATTAGTCAGCAACAAACCCACATATGCTTTTTAAAACACCGTTATATCGGCAAAAAATTACAGTTTGTTGCGGTTTTCATGCCGGAGGTTTGATTGGGCCGTATTTTTTTCGTGGATGAAAACGACCGTCATGTTACCATCAATGGAGAGTGCTATCGTGTTATGCTGGAAGATTATTTGTGGCAAAAATTGGATGAAGTTAACATCAACTATATGTGGCTTCAACACAACGGTGCTACTAGTCACACAACATGGCTTACAATCGATTTATTGAAAGGCAAATTTGGTGAAAGTGTTATCTCGAGCAATGGTCCGGTCGAATGGTCCCCTCGTTCATGCGATATATTTTTTGCTTTTCATGGGAGGGGAGGAGGGGTTGGCATGTAAAGCTTAGAATGAGGTTATCAGCCCAAGGCCACACTCTCCAGTGATGACATTTGCAATATCGTCGATGATGAAAACAGGATTAAAGAAATATGGGCATCATATTCCAAGAACTTCCTTAACTCTCCACACAGTTCCAGAATATCGAAGCCTACAGATATTGCCGGAGAGTGCTCTGAATAAAGTTTTTTCTACCATAAAAGCCCAAAAGAATAACAAGGCACCGGGTATTGATAAGATTCCAGTAGAACTCAACAAATATGGTGGCAGTGGTACCCAGAAAGTCATTTGTAAAGTCATTTAACACATTTGGCAACAAGAACGTATGCCGAATGAGTGGAGCCAATCCATTATACTCCCCATCCACGAAACAGATGACAAACTATCGTGCGAAAACTATAGATGCATAGCACTACTTTGTATGGCATATTATATATATTTAAATGTCTTAGAAAATAAAATCAGGCCATGTGCCATTGTCTGCACTCAACCAGGCACTTGAAAAATTTTGCGAATTAGACAAAGACATGCACCAAATTTTCGTTGATTTTAAGCAAGCATACGATGGTATTGGTCTACACCATATAATACTATGGTATCTGACTCAAATAAGTTCGTCTTATCAAATGACTATAACGTCGACAACCTCGCGTGTCCGCATCAATAACCTACTAACCGACGCCTTTGACACAAATATCGGATTAAAACAGGGAGATGGTCTTGCCCTATTGCTATTCAATTTGGCTCTAGAATATGTCATAAGCAAGTCACTTGTCGATACACAAGGTACATTATGATAAAAATCAAGCCAATAGTAGCCTATGTAGACAACATCAATATTTTGTCACGGTCGTTAGCAACCGTCAAAGAATTTTTTATGAAACTCGACAGTGAAGCAAAAATTAGTAGGGTCACAAATCAATGAAAATATGGCAAATCTCAACTCAGTTCAGGGAAAATTTCTCAAGTACTCAAAATATGAAACTTAGCGAATACAATACCAAAAAAGTGGGCAAATTTGTGTATTAGGCGCCAAAATAACGAGAACCGGTAATGAAAGAGACAAAATACGTCAAAGAAAATAGCTCGCAAATAAAATATTTTATTCAGTTTTGACGATCTTGAAGACCAGCTGCATACACAGGAAAACAAAGCTCTAAGTATACAAATCTGTGATAAGATCTGCGTTATGCTATGGGTGTGAAAAATGCATCTGAGCATAAGCATCCGCAAACACATTGAGAGCTTTTAAAAGACGGATCCTGAGGCAAATAATGGGAGTGAAGCTTATTAGAAACCTATGGTGAGTTTGATACAACCATGAGCTATATGCAATTTTTGACGAGCCAAAGGTCTCAACGATTGTAAGATTGCGAAAACAGCTATGAGTTGGCTATTTGAATCGTATGGATGAAGAACGCATACTCAAAAAGCATTCGTTGGGAGAACTGAAGGGTGGAGGCCAGTAGATAAACCGGGGAAACACTGGTCTGACTCGGTCAACGAAGACAGTTTGTCGCTGCTTAGATTTCAAAATAGGATTACGCAGCTAATAGACTGAAACATTGTGAGTGATTGCTACAGGAAACGAAGTCCTGAGAGGGGCCGTAGTGTTACAAAGAAGAAGAAGAATTAAAAAGTGCATTAGGGTTTAAATTTGACGTACTTTTAATTTGCTCCTGGCATCACTTTTGCAAATTAAATAACTTGTCAAAACTCGTTCAGAATATGATTATTTTTACTGGCAAAGTTTATTATTTTTTACGCTGCTGTTAGTGAATCCTCTGTTAAACATTATCATTACGAGTTATCCTTAGTTCTTTCTTCATCATCTGGAAGAGACTATCGCTTGCAATTTTCACACAAGTCCATGCTTAAAAAAATGAATTTATTTCTAACGTCTGAGAAGAGTAGCGACCCGAGCCAAGGTTTAAGTTGAAGAGTAAATTCAAACAAGAAAATAATAGGAAGAAAAAATTTGAGTTCCCTTGAATCTGATGAATCAGTATGATTTTTAAATCAAAAGAAATATGCAGAGTAGACAAATATGTACATGTAATTCTATGTCAAGTATGTGGATAGATCAAATTACAATACCACTAACTGTACCTATGCATTTAAGATACTGTCTCGCAAGTAACTACTTAGGGATGAAGACACACATTACATGCCGTTTCAGAAACTCCTTACACTGTAGGGCTAGTATTGGAACCGAAGAATTGAATATATGTCAACCAAAATTCTTCAAGAAAATTTTGAGCATAGCAATGTATATGAGCATAGCGATTTTTTTGATACTCGGTGAAAGAGTCGACTAGGAGATAATTTGGAAGGAAAAGGCTATATCATTCGAAGATATAATTTATTTTGAGTACGTTAAACGTGGTCTAGCCCCAGAACCTAAAAATTTTTTACTTAAGGCGCAGCCCCCAGTGAAACTGAAAATTATAGTAAACTTTAGAGCCGTTCACCTCAGAAACCTTACAAATATTTGCAAAAATTTTTTAGCAAGAAGTCGGAATAACCTTTGGCTATCGAATCAACTCATTTTATTTTGCAAAAAGTTTGTTGCAAAAGTTATTAAATTCAAACAAAATAGCATGTTTTCGTTAAAAAATGTAGTAGATCTCGGAAACTACTTAACGTACCGAGTTGATTTAAGCTACGGTTGTTAGATCTAATTTATTTGCAGTGAATTAACTCATCAAAAATTCAAAAAAAGTTTTTGCAAAAAATTTCCTAGAACAAAATGTGGAAATTTGATACAAATCAATATGCATGCATGATATTTGTTCAGTGTGTGCAAATTACACATTTTGTTCTAGAAATTTTTTTGCAAAAGACTTTTTAAAATTTTTGATGAGTTAATTCACTGCAAATAATTTAGATTTAACAACCGTTGCTTAAATCAACTCGGTACGTTAAGTAGTTTCTGAGATCTACTACATTTTTTAACGAAAACATGCTATTTTGTTTGAATTTAATAACATTTGCAACAAACTTTTTGCAAAATGTAATGAGTTGATTGGATAGCCAAAGGTTCATTCCGACTTCTTGCTAAAAAAATTTTGCAAATATTTGTAACGTTTCTGAGGTGAACGGCTGTAAAGTTTACCCAAATTTTCAATTTCACTGGGGGCTGCGCCTAAACGATGTTTGGGTATCAACCATAAAGGCTTGTGACAATTAGATTTCAATCAAAGGCTATGGCAACATCTTAAATCGTTGGTCCGTAAGAGTCAATCATGTGCTTACCATACCAAGGGTAACAGTCCAATCAGAGCAGTTGCAGCAATAAGTGGTACCAAAGTGAATGCTACGTTTGTAAGTCGTTCTCACGATCAAACCTCAATGCGACCATGTTTGAACATAAAGTGCTCCGGAATAACTACGGTTCAGTGAAATAAGGATCGGAGTGGAGACTACGTTATCATGATAAGTTGTCACCAGCATCTGCTTGCGTAATGCTACGTAAATTGCAATGGGTGGGCAATGAAGAAAGAATGGAAGAAAACTGGCTACCCAAAAGACCTTGAAAGGTTGAACATAAAGTAAATACTCATTATGAAACAGAGGAATCTATAGAAAAAGACTATAGAAACTATCAGCAAATCCTTACTGGAAATGATCAACTGGTGAACGAAGTTGTAAAGCCGAGCTGGTTGAAGGAGATCAATCTTGAAGTTCAAGGCCCAGCTTGGAATGTAATCTCATATAGCTCTTGAATTTTTTGTTTATTTAAACTATCTTCAAATTTCTTGGTGATTTCGAATCTTCGTTCTCAAACGCTCTCTTACCTAGCTTTTCATTTAATAATTGCAAATCGCAGATACTGATTTCTGGATAGAAAAATTTGAATTTGGAGGTTTATTTTCCTTATGTTGAAGTGATTGTGCGGTTCTTCCATCCTACTTTTTAGTGTGAAAAGTACTGTCAAGATTCTTTTCACTTCAGGGGTTTTCCGCTAATTTATTGATCATATCAAGCAATGAATTAATTGTAGGCAACGTATGCTAGACGTAAAATCTATTTTAAAAGCTTGAGAAATATGATAAGTGATTTCAATGTAAAGATACATGAACAATGTAAGCAAATTTTGACACTTAGCAATCGTGCTATTTATTCAGGAATGTAACTACTGATCAGAACAATAATAAAATGAAAAAGCTCCTACTTTCAAGGAGGTTTACACTCAATAAAATACCAGTACAATTTAGTCGAGCTGGCGGTACTCGCATCTCCCTTAAAATTTCTTAAAAGCATTTCACTTTCGTTTACTTTTTTCTACCTTGCACATTCCGACAAATTGAATTAACGTAGGAAGTTTCCTTTTAAATATTCAACTCATACCTGCAATACATTCCCAAACTATATACCTTCCTAACCACAATTTTCAAGGGTTAATATTTATTCTAAGCCCAAATACAGCATAACAGCACTCGTTGTACGTAGATAAAAATAAGGAAAACTCATTCTTTCCCACTGACACCATTATCTCTTTCCTATCGCGTTTCTTCATTCAATCTCTTAACTTCCGGTTTGACACGTTCCAGACGATAGAATCGTAGTCGTCTTCCGTACTTTTCTGCGTTGTCGTCACGAAAGTGTACGCATATTTACATATTCTGAGATTGAGTAAATATTTTGACAGCTGTCAGGTCCTTTGCACGTGTAGTTGACTGGATAGATGTCTTAACACGCTGACAGGATAAGTGGAATTTCATTGATTTAAGAAATGTTTTCTTTCTCATCTCACTGAATGTTGATCGAAAGAAAACACGGTCTTAAGCCTCTAATGGAGCTTTTTCAGAATTGACAGCATCGTACAAGCTAGTGAATCCTTAATGGTTTGTATAAAGTTTCCGACGTGAATGTATTGGAAAATTGAGAATTAATCAACACATTTACTGAGCTTTAGTGCTAGCGTATACATATTTCTGTATGCAATCATATCAACAGTCAAGGATATTTATGCATTTGGTATGTACATACGAGTACATGACGTATGAAGAAAAAGCTGTAGAATTCGACTGGCTGGTAAGTAATCATAGATCGAGTTTCTTATTAGAAATGAAAGTGTTTTACCAAACTTCCTGATTGTTTAAACGTACTTGACCTCTTTGTAAATATGTCTTGAAATGTGTGAGAAGCATTTGACCGGTGAAAAGGAGAAAAAGCTACTTATTGATTACAGATCAAGATATATTTTCAATTATAGAACATGCTTGTCATTTGAAGGAACTTTTAAAGTGAAGTCTTGTTATCTTGTTTCTTCTCCTGAGAGATGGGTTAGGAAGCATTAGTGAACGAGTTAGTATCTTCTTGAGGTAATTTATCTGTTTCTTCGATATTTAACTTGCAACTTTTGCTTTTATTTTCGAAAAAAGTAGCATAAGACAAAGAAGATAAAGTGGTTGGTGTATATTTTAATATATTTCAAATTTTTTGGTAACTCATGGATAAACAATCGGTAGAACAATATAATTTTCACCCTAATTTCACCCACAGTTGGCTTCTATTCTTTGTAATGTTAGCAACTAAGAAATTCGTTAATGTTTTAACGTCTTTATACAAGTATTTTTAAGGGAGTCGCTTTTGCTTGAAGCTATGGATTCCGCAGGGAACCCCCCCGCCGTTAGTAATATGAAAGAGCTAGTTGCGTTGGTGAATATTGGAATGAGATGATCTGATAACCTGCTTATAAGTACTCAAGCTTTTATTTTTTGTACATGGAACCCTATCCTTTTCTGAATAAATTCCACTTAAATGTTCAAATATAATATTCTACTGACTTGAGCATCGATGAGAGCAAATGCCCAAATGGTAGTCCTTTTGTATCTGGCAGTGTACTAATTACAGAATGTAGAAATCACTGAGCTGCCAAATGTATCCAATCTCAATGCTGCAATACTGCAGGACAAAATCACGAGAAGTTATTTGTAAAATACCAGTAAGGAAACTGAGGAAATACTAGTTTGACTTTATCGCTGATTGGATTTCGAAATTAGAAGATGCGGTCAATGGATCGAGACAGTTGGAGGTGATTTTTGCAGGAAGTGAAGGTCCGAAGGTGCTGTAGCGCTAGGAAGAAGAAGAATTTTCTAAATAGCAAGTTCTTTCTGAAGAAGTAGTCACTGCAGACTTGACTACATACGGCTTAGTACTCTAGTGGATTTGAAACTGATTTAAGATTTGCGCTAAATGTAATCTTACTATTAATATCTCCATAGTATTTTTTTTGACTATGATTGCGTCTCAAATTTTTTCAACCCCATGTTCTCTATCAGTTACATCTAAATTTCTCGTAATTGAAACATTCATATACAGGGTGTGTCAGCATACCTTCTTTTTTTCCAAAACATAATAAACCTTATTGTGTGAGGTGAAAAATAGAGTATCTTCTTCTTTTTAGCCCTACAGCCCCTTTCGGGGCCTTCACTTCCTGCAAATAGTCCCTCTAACTGTCTCGGTCTATTGACAGCATCCTCCAGTTACGAAATCCGAGCAGCGATGAACTGTCTCCGTCGACCGAGTCAGACCAGCGTTTCTTCGGTTTCCCCACTGGTCTCTGGCCTGCAGATCCCCCAACGAATACCTTTTTGGGTATCCGTTGTTCGTCCATACGATTCATGTGTCCAGCCCATTGCAGCTTTCGCAGTCTGACAACCGTTGAGAAAATAGAGTTTAGTAGCCTAATATGAAACTTATTTTGGAGAAAATATAAAATAAACAACATGGATCTATTGAATAAATAAAAACCCTAATATTTTCCGTAAAACGCCAATATTTATTAAAACCCGGGCAGACACGTGTTTCGGAAACAAGTTATTTCCTTCTTCAGTGCCGTGTTCCTGAAACATAATCCAAAAATTCTTGTATTTATACATCGTTTCTTAATTACAAACTAATTTACAAAAGGTATTTTAATGAACTAATAATAAAACCATCAAAATACCACTTGGAAAGGTAATTAAAACATTATCCCACTCTAATTATTCTTCACGCTGTCCTAAACTAGATGAGTCATTCAAGCCTTTAAAATATTGATCCGATCAAACTACTGTATGCGTTCCCTAGATCCGTATTAAGCCTTAAATCTTCCGGTATCCTTGAAATCCACAAACTTTCCGCTGCATCCAACCTTCTCCAATCGTTGATTTCTTCGAGGATCTCCACGTTGTCCCATTCCATTTGATGCATGCTCTCCATAATGTGTCTTGCAACCGTTGATCTTGCCTCCTTTCGTCCTTTTTTCGCTGCTACTTCCGCTTCCCTTATATGCTCGTGGAATCGAATTTTCACCAGTCGTTTTGTTTGGCCCACGTACATTTTTCCACACTCTGGGCATGTTATCCTGTATATGCCGCTACGTTCATCCTTTTGTTTACTGTCCTTCGTAGTCCCTAGTTTTTATTCCAATTTGTAGATTCGTGACGAGTGTGCTGTTTCGATACCCGCTATCTTCAGTATTTTTTGTAGCTTCCGTGAATGTGTAGAATAAGTCAGCTTCATTCTCCGCGTATTTTGGACCGGTGTTTTGAATAATGTCGTAAAAGAGTTTCTTCTTCGATGCGCATCTAACTTGCTTATTCTAGTTTTGATTAACCGCGCTGTATACCCATTCTTCTGTGCTGTTTCAATTATGAATTGCTCTTCTCGGACGCGTCGTTCAGTTGTCAACGGAATTGATAACATTCTATTAATCATCGTGTTGTATGCCGCCATTTTTTGGTTGTAGGAATGATTGGAGTTGCTGGGTATTGTCCTCTGTGTGTGCGTCGTCTTTCGATATACATCAAACTCTGGGTAACCGCTATTTCTTATAATTTTCATATCAAGAAACGGTAGCTCTCCATTGTTTTCCCTTTCCATTGTAAACTTGATATTTTTGTGGATGTTGTTTAATTGTTCCAGTAAAATGTCTGCTTGGTGAGCATCAATGATTGTAAAAATATCATCCACGTAACGATACCATACTCTAGGCGCTAAACCTTTTTCTTCGATGATGTTTTCGATGTGTCCCATGAAAAGATCGCTCAAAAGTGGTGACAATGGGTTCCCCATGGGAAGAATGGGTATACAGCGCGGTTAATCAAAACTAGAATAAGCAAGTTAGATGCGCATCGAAGAAGAAACTCTTTTACGACATTATTCAAAACACCGGTCCAAAATACGCGGAGAATGAAGCTGACTTATTCTACACATTCACGGAAGCTACAAAAAATACTGAAGACAGCGGGTATCGAAACAGCACACTCGTCACGAATCTACAAATTGGAACAAAAACTAGGGACTACGAAGGACAGTAAACAAAAGGATGAACGTAGCGGCATATACAGGATAACATGCCCAGAGTGTGGAAAAATGTACGTGGGCCAAACAAAACGACTGGTGAAAATTCGATTCCACGAGCATATAAGGGACGCGGAAGTAGCAGCGAAAAAAGGACGAAAGGAGGCAAGATCAACGGTTGCAAGACACATTATGGAGAGCACGCATCAAATAGAATGGGACAACGTGGAGATCCTCGAAGAAATCAACGATTGGAGAAGGTTGGATGCAGCGGAAAGTTTGTGGATTTCAAGGATACCGGAAGATTTAAGGCTTAATACGGATCTAGGGAACGCATACAGTAGTTTGATCGGATCAATATTTTAAAGGCTTGAATGACTCATCTAGTTTATGACACCGTGAAGAATAATTAGAGTGGGATAATGTTTTAATTACCTTTCCAAGTAGTATTTTGATGGTTTTATTATTAGTTCATTAAAATACCTTTTGTAAATTAGTTTGTAATTAAGAAACGATGTATAAATACAAGAATTTTTGGATTATGTTTCAGTAACACGGCACTGAAGAAGGAAATAACTTGTTTCCGAAACACGTGTCTGCCCGGGTTTTAATAAATATTGGCGTTTTACGGAAAATATTAGGGTTTTTATTTATTCATTTGAATTTAACGCCAAAAAAGGAGCAACGGAAAAATTCAAATGGATCTATTGTTCTTCATGATGGCTGCCCGTATAGTAACCACCACAAAATAGATTTGGCATTAGTGTCACAATCGTCATTGAGACTGTGGTCGAAGAGTTCCATTTCTTCTTCAGAAGTGTCAGACGAGGATGACCCATAGTTTTTATGTTTATGTGATACGGTAACCTTACCTTTTACTTTTATTTTCTTTGAAATCACCAGAGATTTAAATAAATTTCGTTTCCTTTTATCTATTTTTGAAAGACTATTCTAAATTTTTATATGGTGACGACGTGATAATATTTGTGATTCCTGATTTTCTACCTCTATTGCCTGTCGCGCCCTTAGTTATTCTTTGAAATGGAGTTATGCCAATAAGCGTGATAAACTGACCAAAAGTACTAGCAACAACATCTTGCAAGTTGTTCCCCTGTACCACAAAACTTGGGTAATATGAAGTAGAAGGCATTGGTATGATGGTTTGATGATATGAAGTAGAAGGTTCTGCAGTTGTTGATAAAACTACTTCTTCTTTTTTGCTGGTTGATCGTGATGTATGGAAAAGTCATGCTCTTTGAAAATATGCCTATTGCAAGGATTTAATCCAGTTCTTTTAAATGCATTCACAGGCTCTTGTGTTGTAGTAGTTCTGCTATAAGTGCCATAGAAAAGGCTTGCAATGTTAAATGTTGTGATAGATCTATTTGGATGATTTCACAATCAATTCTCGATCTGAGTTGAATGGGGCGGGAAACAAACAATTATAATGTTATTTTCTGGGGCTTTGTTAATGTCTTCCGAGTTCTACGTGGTGTCGTGGTTAGAGCACTCACACTATAAGCGGAAGGTCCCAGGTTTGAGTCTCATTGGCGATAACGAGATTTCTTTCGAGTGATTCTTCGGAAGGACTATAAGCCTGTTTAGTTGTGATACGTACTGGTTTTAACTTCACAATGTATCACTTCTGGGTGGACAGGCACACAACCAAAGCGTAGTTCTCACCGTACCACTTCCCCACATGCCAATATATTTGATCAAGATAATGAGATACTCTAACTTTCTCTGAGCGAAGGCTTGAAAAGAGGTGTTGTGCTTAAGTAAGCGAAAAAAAAATTTCACGTGTAACTATAATGTCCGTCCAATACCAATAGCACAGGATCATCACGTGTTGGCTTTGTAAATGAAATAAAATGATCAAACAATTTCTTAAATATGTCTGTTTGAACCCATTCAGAAGTATGACATGCATAAATTGAACCAGGTGGGGCCCCGTCCATCAATGCTTGCTACATGTTCATGAGGAGCCAAATAACAATGATGAAACATAATTACCAGCTGCACTTATACAAGTTATTACAGTTATTCGGGCGCCCCTTTCAACTGACTGTATTGCTGCTACCCATATTTTGCATTTCGTGGAAATCACCATATTGTTCTTATATTGAACAATATTAAAGCCGGTTTCATCTTCGTTATAAAGTCTGTGTGGGTGACGCTGAGTTCAGTCAAAACTCGGCTCAAACAGAGCAACGAATTTTTAAAGATTCACTGAATTAAAACCCTTTACTCTCGCCGACGATATGCCTTGTGGAGATCATAACGATAAATTTGAATGTCTACGTAAAAATCCTCGAAGCCATTTCTTTCCTGCAGTGCCCTTGCTAACAGAAAAGTTTCCACATTTGAAGCCAGCATTTTTAGAATAAGATAATAAGTTATAATACCTTCCTAAAATCTGAAGTGTATAATGAAAATAAGCTTATTTTTGCAGAAAATATGGCTTTATGATCTGCCAACAAAAAACTTTTTCTTTGTTGCACAATTCAAAACACACGTCCATCACACAAAGATGCTGAGTTGAACACTGCTAAACGTATTAATAACCTGTTGCTAAAGTGGCTAAGGTATCCCTATCCAAAGCGAAGAATAATACTTCATTGCTTGCCTAATATAGACATTTCCATTAAGGACATAACAAATTTAACTAAATCGATTATGAGGCATGCTTCCGTCCTGTTGAAACAACATATTGTTGATATCAAGTTCATTCAATGCTGGTCACAAATAATCTTCCAACATAACAGGAGAGCGTTTTCTATTGACGGTAATATGACAGTCGTTTTCATTCACAAAAATACGGTCCAATCAAACCTCCAGCATGAAAACCGCACCAAACAGTAATTTTTTGTGGGTTCAACTGTATCTTAAGAAGCAAATGTGACTTTATTGCTGACCAATATTGCACGTTTTGCTTATTAACAAAGCCATTGGGCCAGAAATGAGCTTCATCGTTGAAGATGATTTTTCGATGAAATTCTTCATTGTCTTCAAGCTTTGCCAGAGCCCAATTGGACAAGTTTCGGCGTTTTGAATTATCAAGTGGCTTTAGCTCTTGAGTCAATTTGATCTTGTAACCATATAGGCCACGATCTTTTGGCAAAATGCGCCATAATGTCATTTGAGTGATGCCCAATTCTTGAGAACGACGTGGAATCGACTGATTTGGCACATTTTGAAACGATGCACTTAGGGCTACGTTACTTTCTTCGATTCGAGCGGTACGAGACTTTTTTGGCACCAAAATGCCCAAAAGTGAAAATTTGGAACCGAACTTATCATCTATAACACGCATGGCCTGTCGGGTGGAACGATTACTATGGCCAAAAAATACAGTAAGCGCTCTTAAAGTTGCGACCATCGACTCAGAACTCCGGTAGTGGTTTTTAATAATTTCCAAGCTTTGATAGTTCGTGAACTTTACCATGTTAAAAATGTTGACCTTAACAAGCGCTTTGACGTTGATAGTTCATTAAAAAAGTTTAAGGGTGCGTTCATGTAAAGATACGAAATTGTTGTGTCTCTTATTGAAAACTCTATATATACGTGTCTCATATGAGGGTATAGTCCCATATAAGGCGCCTTTGCTCTATTTGTTTTTTTTTTCATCATGTAGGCGCATACCTTAACTTTTATTTAACATAGTTTTGAAGATCAAATCAGATGAGTGATGTCCCCCATTCTTTATATACTTCATGTATTTGTTCTGACTTTTGCCAGCATAGCATTCGTTATATTGGCAATTTCTTCCTGGATGTTGGACTTCAAAACTTCAAGCTTGGTTCACATAAATACGGAATTTTAAAAAACTCCTTAGCAAAAACGCATATTTGTGCACAGAACGACGTGGTGATCGCAAAATTGAAGCTCTGACTGTCTCATTTTCTCTTTTGATTTAATGGGGCGAGGGACTCCATTTCTTCATGTTGTTATACTTGTAGTTTATCTGAATGTAGTGACCCATGTAACCATTGATTTTCGGTCTGAGGCAGGGGCCAAGAGGGATAAATTAAAGCGATTCCAAATGACGCGCTGGTTTGTGATCGCAGCTCGCAAAGTAGATCTCAATGGCAAAATTACGCTCCTTTGTGTTCCAATGCAAAATGGCAACTGAACTGTGCGGGAATTAAACTTTATAGTCCCGCTTCTTGAAGAAAGCCACTAGTACGCCACGATGACATCAACCGAATAAATGACGCGCATTTTAAAAATGATTTGCATATGCTGCCACACTCTTCTTATGTATTAGTTATGCCAATAAATTGCAGCTACGGTCGAAAAGTGTTTTAGGTCTTTGTTAAAAAAATTTTTTTAACAAAGACCGTACGTCACAGCAAGCTTAATCAAAAACCATAGAAGCTAGAATGCCCAAGCTTTCTGAAAAGGCCTGAAGTGATTGTTTCTCAAAAGTTTAGGTCTTCTCAAAATTTAAAATTTTTTAAGGGGGTCCCCACTTATATTGAATTAGCCCATAAAAATTATGAATTGATCAAAGGTAATTTAATGTGGTATCAAATCAAACATTTTTATTAGAACTTTCAAAATCTGAAAGGAATAGTCATTTTATGATCAGGGGGAGGCAAAATGTACCATATTTGAGTGTCACCCTTCCTTGCGATTGGACATCTTTGAGCTGAAAAATCTTAAAGTAATCACGGAGGTGGATCTTTATAAGTCAAGGGCAACGAATAACTCAGAAATCGAAACTCATTTAATTTTGATAATAATAAGAGTATTATGAGTAGATTTAACATTTTTGCCCATAAAATCAAAACGGTGCCTTTAAAGAATTATATAAATTGATGTAAGATCTCAATGCTCCCAAAATTTACTAGAAAGCT
This sequence comes from Odontomyia ornata, assembly GCA_963969285.1. Taxonomy (NCBI): domain Eukaryota; kingdom Metazoa; phylum Arthropoda; class Insecta; order Diptera; family Stratiomyidae; genus Odontomyia; species Odontomyia ornata. Next base: position 388,215,666 of record OZ017738.1, read on the forward strand.
TTTTGCGAACCTTGGGGTGGTTACAAAGACACTCTAGTAGTGGCGCTCTTGTAGTAATCGAGCAGCTGCCTAGGCAAACTACTCGAAGGTCCTTTCAGAAGATATTACCATCTCATGAAAATAACAACGCAATAGGTGCGGAACAGTTTGGTACACAACTTATTAACATTGTTATTACTAACCCGCAATAAACCGTGCCACTACCGCCGTTACCATTATCCATACAAATTTTTCAAAAAAAAAAATTAAATTAAAAAACAAATAAAAATCAAGCATGGCAACTCCATTGCGACAATCTGGCGAACCGATTGCTAGATTGTTGCTATGAGAATCTGCCGCTATTGCCATGAAGAGGCTCGTCAATTCAAGCGGAATTTATCCGAAGTGGGACTAACAGTTTGAACGACGAGTTGGATAGCCGTCGCGTTAGTTAGTGCGGTGGATTTTATTTGAATGTCAGCGATATTGACTTAATTGTGAATGCTAGAGAATTATCACGAGTTCAAACGGAAAACTCATAATGGGAACTTGAACCTGCTTCAAAGAAAGCTATCCAGATAACTTTTAAGCCGCGCAGTTTAAGGGAAGCGAGTATGTAGCATTCCATTGATGAAGTCGAGTTTATTTTATAGTTCGTGCGCATTAGATATTCATTGAGCTGCAATGACGATGGCTAAATCGCGGAGTGCAATGATTAAGCAGCTGATTGTTGAAGTCTGAGTATACTGGAATTCGTTTCATCTTTCTTTAAAATTATTCGAGAGGAAATATGAGTAGAAGACATAAGTAAGCAGTGTAATATAAGAGACAACTCGAAACCTGTTACTCATGATTGAAAGACAGAAAGAGTGCTTTCATGTGAACTCATTTTTAGTGCGAAAATTACAAAAAAAGTGCGTACTCAACAATATTACCTATTCACTGAAAATTCCCTCAACAAACCAATACAAGAAAAACTAACGTTTCCAAATAAAAAATGGATTATCTTTCACGTATATCCGAATGGAAAAATGCCAAAATCAGTGCTTTGTTCAGTGTTCCAAAGAAAATCTTAAGAAAAATGCCGCTCAATACGTAACCTTCGAGATTCTGTTATTGCTTACTGATAATGAAAATGTTCATAATAGATATAGCGAGCGTAACATTAGATATTTTTTAAACTTATTACTGATCGTGTCTACATTTTCCTATTGATACATTACCAATAATGATCTGCTAATCATATTATCCCATCCGGCGTAATTCACCTGAAATTCATAGATACGTTTAGGGCTAAGTAACTGAAAACTGGCTATATTACGCTCTCTTTAATATTGAACCTGATCGATTCTTCATTCTACAACTGATATTACTTGATTCGCTGGGAGTGCAGTAAAAATATCTACCGAAACAACACTAAATCGTGAATAATATACAATGGCGTTACGAATTATCTGATGAAATGAAGATTATACCTTGTCTGAATGTAACATTGAGAGCATACCGGTCCAATTAACAGTATAAAATTAGTGTATTGAAAGTCATATAAAATTTGGTTATTGTTTTTAATGAATTTAAAAAAAAACTGGTACGAGTAGCAAATAATCTGAGAAGAAAAAGAAAATTATGGAAGTTACAGGCCCTTACTCGCCCCATCAATGAGCGCTCGTCGCAGGAGGACTGGGTAAGTACCCTTTTTGTTTTTAGTGCGTAGTTAATTAAAATAAATCTTTTGCATGATAAGCTATCTTTAAACTTGTTAATGATATTCGTTTTCTTCAAAGATAATTATCATTAGTTGAAGTATAAGCAAACAACATTTGAACATTTCATATGCTATTATATTCATTTTTTTTATTAATATTTATGACATGCGGTGAAAAGTGAGGAGAATATAGAAGTCTTGAACTAAAATATAAGATTTTTTAAACATTCACGTGAAAAAGGCTAGAAACATACAACTGCGAGCTTCCTCTTTTAGTTTATTGTTAGTTTGAACATGCTTTATTTGTATGCCTTACAGAATTATACCTGCTCTACTCGCACATACGCCTAATACAGCTAAAATAATAAATAATTCTATTGTTTACTCCCAATAATTAATGATGTATGTTAGAAGAGAAAAGTTTATAAGGGAAAATAAATTTTTTATTGGGAACGGAATCGAATAAAAATGTGTAGATAAACTTGAAAGTTTGGTCTTTTCATTTATATGGAACCCGGGCTAGATATGGGACCCGCCACCTCGGCTGGCCCTTCTACTCATGAGCTAGCCATCGGGTACGCTCACCCCTTTTTCTTTGTCGTTACAGGTGTTCTTCCAGGGTAAAGTGGCCTTCCGCCTGGGTTTCCCATTTACGTTATAGTATAATGTGGGCCCTTGTGCTGAAGAAAGAACTCGCCCCAGGACACCGCAATGCTAGCTTATCAGCGCATTCACGCGTCCTCAGACAAGGCCAATTCTCTTCGTTCGCCGAGGAAGCAGAGGTCATCAGAATTGGCCTTGTCTGAGGACGCGTGAATCCTTAATTCACTACACTCTTCTACTTAGTTAACTTGTTTTCTTGCTTTTGTTCAATTTCCTTGTCCTTCTGCAGAAAGTTAATCTCAGAGTTCAATGAAAATTTTACTTCTTAGGCTTATTTCTTTCAAAATTTATGCAAAGAGTTATGTATGAGGTGTGACAATTAAGTGATGAGACTAATTTTATTGCCGCTCTTGTGGTTAGCCTACGACCTTGAAATTGTCTTCCCCGGGATTCTTTCCCTCTCTATTGATATATTTGCCATTGCTCTAGCTTGTTTAATTCGCCGGCAGTGTCGTGTTGAGTAGACGTGTCTTGGTGGTGCTCGTCACGAAAATGGAGAAACGAAATCAAAAGCAACGCGTCGCGATAAAATTTTGCGCCAGATTGGGCGAAACAGCTTCGAAAACGTACGCTAAAATTGTAAAAGTTCATGGTGATAGTGCTCTTAGTCGTGCCTAGATGTTCCGACGGCAGATTAAAAGGGGGGCGTGAAAGCGTGGAAGACGAGGCACGGAGTGGGAGACTAGTCGAGGTGCGGACTGACCCGAATGCGCAGCGCGTGCGCGTCGAAATCCGTGAAGATCGGCGTTTAACAAGACGTTAATCAAGTCTACTATCGCCAAGTACTCGAAAGATTGCGAAAACGAGTCAACAGGGTGCACCCAGACATCGCTCGTAACTGGATCCTTCATCACGACAACACACCGTGCCACACCGCCTTCAGCGTGTCCCAGTATTTGGCCTCTAAAGGGGTCGCTGTGTTGCAACAGCCACCTTATTCTCCCAATATACCACCCTGTGACTATTTTTGTTCCCTAGAACTAAATCGGTGGTCGAAGGAACCCATTTTGAGTCGATTACGGACATCCAGACTTCCGTGACGAGGGTACTCGTGGACATCCCAGTTGAAGCATTCCAGATATGTTACAAAGCATGGAAAACGCACTGGAATCGTTCTATAGTTGCTCAAGGGGATTACTTTGAAGGGGATGGCAAAGCTGTAGAATAATATTTAAATATACGGTTTTCATGGAATTGATCTCATTACTTAATTGTCACATTTCGTACATATAGTAAAAAAAAATCAAAAATATAATAAACATTCTAAACTCATAACCCACTGTCCTAGGAAGTAGAATCATTAAATAGCATCGAGTATTTTTGTACAGTCTCACATGTGCGCTTATTTTTTACAAGGAAAAAATTGCACACCTAAACAAATAGAATGTTTCCTAATTGCAGAACTCACGTGTTCAAAATGCCTGTCTTTAAATGGATTTATTCAATAAATATGCTTATACGAGTATATGCTGACAGATATCATCATTGGCTTTAAGTATGATTCAACTATGATATTAATTGCCAAATATCAACACTGTTTAATTAGTATTTACAAAGTAACTTCAACAAGATCCTACAGATACATCAACTCAAATAAACTTCCTATGTGTGTTCACAGTAGTAAGCATGCATCCAAGTACATTAAGTAAGCTACCTACATAATGCGTAACGTTGAATCAGGGAATCAGTAAGGCTGTCTAAATTAATTCGCAAGAGGAAACTTCACTAAGCCTTTCCAAATTCTCTCAACTGTAAGCACTATAATTAGCATATTCGCTTAAGTGCAAAATACCTTCTAATAACATTTCGAATGCACAGTTCCATTATGTGATGCTAGAAATAGGATTCTAAGCTGTTGATTTTGTTCGGAGAACGGGAGCTACTGCAAGGAAGGTATAATGTATAAAATGAGTCTGGGGCAGCATTTATTGAAGGCCTTAATTGATTTCCTGTCTTAATTTATAGTAGAGCTAGGATTTACTTTCAGTCGTGTTTGCTTGATGTGCTTGTTTGAATTTTTCACTGAACAATCGGTAGTATCAATGACACAGTTTACGGGCTTAGTCATTCTTTGTTTATACAGTACGAACACTCTACTTCAGATATTCCATAGAGAACCAAAAAAAAAATCAACAGTCTGATAAACCAACGGCTTTCCAAGGAAAAAAACATCTGAGATATACTTAGCCTATTGACTCCATATGAAGCTAGTTATAGCCATTGTACTCTTTTAGGTACTTGGCCAATATCTCTTCACATTAGGTGATTAATCTAATTAACAAAGAAGGGAAACCTAAGAAAATAAGCAAACCTTATTATCAGTTTTTAGTGAATAGTATATCTGCGTTTTTTTTTAATTTTATAAGCTAAATAATCAGAATTAAAAGAGTTTAAATAAATCCTATAAAATCACGTGAATTTCAATGTTAATTCTATTAATTGTGCATAAATCTACACTCTATATCCAACTACTTTGCGTTAACTTAACTTTTATCAAAACTCTATGTATATCAAAGCACATGGCGGTGTGTCCGCCAATTTTGAGGACATAGTAGTGTGTAGAGCTACATGAACCAGTTCGAGCTCCCGTTGAGCCTCTTACAACCTAAGAACTATTTAACGTACAAACTTGAAGCTTGGCATTATCGATGGGATTATCCAAGAAAACTAGAATATAAAATTCTAGAAACACAGCCGATACAGTTATGGTGTTATAAGGCTCCGAAAAATGTCATTTTTAATTGACTCACTGATCAAAAGCCTATCCCACTTTCAAACGACTGAAATTTACCGCCAAGGTAGATGATCACTGGACATATGTAAATAAAGGCTAAAATCTAGGGCTTTCAAAAATACCGTTATTATCGAAGTTAAACATATAATCTTCTTCGTAGCACTACAACCCCTCTTGGGCCTTTGCTTCCGGTCCATTGAACGCGTCCTGCAATTTTGAATTTCAAGCAGTGATGAACTGTTTTCGTTAACCAAGTCAAACTTGCGTTTCCATGGTTTCCACACTAGTCTCCACCTTCAATTCTCGCAACGAATACCTTTTTGGGCATCCGTTGTGCGTCCATACAATTCATGTGGCCAGCCCATTGTAGCTTCCGCAGAGACCTCCGACAGCTCATGGTTGTATCAATTTGCCGCTTGTCCCCATCTTGCTCGGCTCCAATGATTCACATCTGGATCCGTCTTTCGAAAGCGTTCAATATGTTTATGGATGCTCGGATTGGTGTCTATGTATTTCATCTATTTCATTACCAGCTCTCCTTATTTTGGACCTGCATACAGAAATTTGCTCAAATTTTCAATACTGTATTCGCCAAGTGTGATATTTAGCGTGTTTGAGGTATTTTCTCTCGCCTTTCTGACCTTTTCCCTATTTTCTTTGATGTGTACCTCAGCTAGTTTTGCTTCCTTGTCGAGTTTTAGCAAACATTCTTTGTACGGTTGTTATATATATATACATATATATATATATATATATATATATATATATATATATATATATATATATATATATATATATATATATATATATATATATATATATATATATAGGGTTATCCATTTCGTGGTTGGGAAAGTATAACCCTGCCATTTGACATCAGTCAAAATTAAATGTCATCCAAAACGAGTTTTTTTAGTTGAAGCGTTGCTATTTAGAAATATCGATCGTTTAACAGTCGAAGAACGCGTTAAAATTATTAAATTTTACTTATAGAATTGTTTGCAGCTACATAAATGAGTTGCATACTTTTAATAATAATTTAATTTAATTATTAGAGAAGAAAAATGTTAGAAGAAGGTGGTTTCGACGTGTGTACTAAAGAGTGCTCGATATCCAAGCGACGTAATAAAAAGCTTCAATGTAGAGCAAATTTGTCGTATAGATTTACATTAAGTTGATGTGAAAAGGGTGCAATGATCCAATTAAAAAGTTTAGCTGATATTAAATTTTATTATAAAAATGGTGATTCTGCTGTATCAACCTTCAGGATTTTACGAGCCGATTACGGTCGACATAATCGATCTACACAGCAAACAATTTCGAATACAGAAAGAAAATTTGAAGAGACTGGATTTGTTATTGATATTGCAAGGCTTGTGCATCATTGCAATATTCGTTGCGCTGAAAATATCGTTGTCGTTGCTCAAAGTGTGGAGGAATACCCGAATTTGTCGATTTCTCGACGTGCTCAACATTTGGACTTGTCTCACGGCTCATTGTGGCAGATTTTGCATTTGGATTTGCATCTCCATCCGTACAAAATCCAACTCACTCAAAAACTTAAGCCTCAAGACCATACACAACGCAGAATGTATGCGAAACAAGCTATAGATAACGAGTTTTCGAACAGTGGTGAGGCTCATTTTTCGCTCAGTGGTTACGTAATTAAATAGAATTGCCGTATATGGGGCTCTCAAAATCCTCAGGTGATCGCAGAAAGGCCTTTGCATCCGGAAAAAGTGACCGTTTGGTGTGCATTATGGTCTGGTGGTGTTATTGGCCCGTATTTTTTGCAAACGATCAAGGAAGAGTCATTACAGGCAATTCTGACCGCTATGGACGGATGTTAACCGATTATTTTTGGAGAGAAATTGAGGATTATGTTCTAGAAAATATGTGGTTTCCAACAGGATGGAGCCACAAGCCACACAACACAGGCTAATCGGGCACTTTTGCAAGAGAAATTTCCAGGACGCGTAATTTCGAGATTGAGTGATGTCAATTGGCCCGCAAGATCCTGCGACCTAACACCTTTGGATTTCTTTTTATGAGGCTATGCAGAAGATCGTGTTTACGCAAACAATCCCCAAAATCTTGAGCAATTGAAAAACAATATTCGTGAAGTAATAGCCGAGATATTGCCGGAAATGTGCCCGTGGTCCCGTGGAGGACATTTGAATGATGTTGTATTTCACGTATAATGGCAAGCTTAAATCTTTGTACTGAATAAAAAATTTTGTTTCTATCTGAATACTTTATGTGTTTTCTTTAGCTTTACTTTCCCAAGCATGAAATGGATAACCCTATATATATATATATATATATATATATATATATATATATATATATATACACATATATTTTTGTATTGTTTTTCTGATCAGCAAGTATCGCATATTGGGCTGTAGTGTCCGACTTGAATAGTAGTCTATAAATATCATGGAAATATAGATATATATATATATTTATATATATATATATATATATATATATATATATATATATATATATATATATATATATATATAGATATATATATTGTATATATGTGTATATATATGTTTATGTATATATATATATATATATATATATATATATATATATATATATATATATATATATATATAATATCTATATATTGTATATATGTATATATGTATGTTTATGTATATATATATATATATATATATATATATATATATATATATATATATATATATATATATATATATATATATATATATATATATATATATATTTTGTTTTTGTGATCAGCAAGTATTGCATATTGAAAATTTATTCTCATTCAGCTGAGCTTTTCATCAATAGAAATCAATGGTAAATATTCAAACACCCAAAAGTTGTTAATGGATAAGCATCTAGCATGGAGTGATTTTTTTCCGATATGCACGCTCTAACAACAGCAAACAGTTTTTGCGTCATTCAATGGTAGAATTTGCATTACTATTGAATGATGCGAATATTTGGGCATTGTTGGTACCAAAAAGTTTGCATTAACTGGCTGCTGGACAGCTGCGAAGACCCAGCCAAACAAATGTTGTGCAGCTTCACCTATGCGGTTTTCGAACGGGATGCGCCGATAACGGCGATTGCGGGCTGAAAAACTGTTACCCGGGGGAGTAGAGGAGAGAGGGGAGAGAACTTTGTTCATCAGGGGAGCAGGAATAAGATTTGTACTGAAGATGTTGTACTTAAGTGTGTTTTTCATTAATAAAACAAAAATTGAGTATTTAATTTAGCTCAAAAGAGGTATGGTTTTTAAATAGAAATGAAGGTATAGGAAATGGATGAATGAATTACTTTGATGAGACGGAGGTACTGAATTAAAAGAAAAAAGATTATAAATGGCCGAAAAAACTTTGAAAGAATTGATTTGATGTGAAGGAGGTGCATTTCTGCAAGTGAAATTAAAATAATATGTAAAGTTTCGATGATTAAGGAAATGAACAAGCTACTTAACAACGTTTAATCGCCAACATTAAATGACAGTTAAAGCTGATAACCTGAACGGCTCAAGCGAGTTTGAGTATGTGAAAAATTGTGGTTTAACAATTATTGTGCTGGGGTTGAAACGTTTAGGCAGTGAGACGCGATCCAGTGAATTCTATTTTATCAAATTTTACTAATAAGCCCCCTCTTTTCAGTTGCAGAGCGCTCAGTAAAAAAAACAAGAGTAACTAATTTTTTTTCTTGACTTACGTTTGTTTAGCTGCGCGGGAATTATTTAGTTGCAATTGATGTGAATTGATTTTTTTAATAATTTAGTTTCAGTTAATATTAATAACAAGTTGGTTAGACAGACCTACGCTCATGTCAGAAGGTTTTTGTACTCAACTTACAATATGCAGTCATCAATAATCAGAGCCGGACGCAGGGGGTGGTCCGGGGGGTCCGAACCCCCCCCCCCCCGAGATCTCAGACTTTTTCAAAACCCCTTGCAGCACACGGTCTTTCAACCGTATAAACTAAATGGTCCACATCACAAGTTGGTACATTACAAATATGATTCATTCCACTTTATTTCGTAATTTTCAGTTTATTTTCACAACTTTTCTGGTCAAGATCACAGTAGTAATTGAGTGTTATTATCATGCCACATGTATTAATAGTACTATCGTTAGATGACTCGCAACCTACTGTAGTGTGAGAAAGATGCATAGAACGGAAGCCGGTTTTGAAGACAAAGGACGGAAAGCGAAGATCTATCAAAAGCGTTCCCAATAGTTACCGATTATTCAGTGTATCGATAACTATTGATAATAATCGATAGTTTTCCCAACATTTCCCAACACAATTTGACATTTAGTGTTGTGGGGAACAATTCAAGATTGATTGACCGCTCTAATGACAGCGATGGAATCATTAGTCATGGGGACAAAAAGAATCAATCAATCTTGACTGGCAATTAATCATACCAGTCGGACTTTCGTTTTTGGAATATTGTCGATACTTCTTTATCTTTCTCGAGCCTTCTCGGATTTTCATTTTCTGGAATTTTCTTAGACACGGGGTATAAATACCTGCCGGGCCCGGCCGGGCAGTCAGTGGAGCACGAACAAAATACGAACCGTTTACGATCAGCGAATTGTACGCGCGCGAAAAATGTACGTGTAAGACGGAAATAATAAAGTGTAATAGTCCAGTAAATATCGAGTGAGTTATTAGTCGGTTTGACCTCCCACAGTGTTGAAATGCATTTGCTTCATCGTCAATAAAAATGGCACCTGTTAAAATAACGTCCTTTTTTAAACCGACAAATGCAAATGGTAAACACGAATGCGAACGATCAGTTAAACAGGCTGAAGAAGTATCAACAGCAAAAAAAATCGCAGCATGACGAGGTAAATGATCATCAACCGGAGCCCATAGTAAGTATTTTGAATTTTCACCCAGTAAAATGTTGATTAAAATTTGAGTTTAATAACTAAATTGAATGCGTTATATCATTTTCTTTTTTATAAAATTTTCATGAACGTGGAAAGTACAGCAACTTTTTTCCGCTCGAAATTCACTGAACAGACTTTCGTACAATTGCATCATATTTTATTGATGTACTGTTTGACGGTTTGCAGTGAGGTTTTAAAATTATACAATTCTAATTCGTTGACGTCGTTTTGAATTTTTAATCTATATAAAGAAATCAATTTCAAATTTTACAGTGTAAGATACTTTACATGTTATCTTCAAATATGTTGTGGCAGAGCGGTTAGAGCACAAGCTCCCCACTCAATCATCGCGGGATCAAATCTCACTAGTGACGATTTTTTTTTTTTTGTTTGAAACTGACTGCAATTGGAAAACAGACGGAAGCTTGCTCCCATCATTCGTGCGGTTTTGTTCTGCTGCAGACAAGGACTGGCGCTACGAGGACGTCGAGATGATGGCCCATTGGCGCTCCAAATTCCAGAAGAGAACGACGGGAATTTCAGGGCACTTCTGCGTTTTTCTGTGGATAGTGGAGATGTAGCACTGCAAGAACATTTAAAGGTGGCTGGTTGTAATGCAACATACTTGAGCCATAGAACTCAGAACGAGATCATTGATGCTGGAGCGGAAATCATCACAAGAGAGTTGGTGCGAGCATCAATGAGACGAAATGTTTCACTGTAACCGCAGATGAAACGTCTGATGTAAGTGGAATTGAACAATTCACGATTGGAGCTAGGTTCATTCAAGAAATCAAAAGGAGACGCACGATCAGAGAAGATTTCTTGTGCTTCGTTCCTGTAGAGGATGTGACTGGCGCCGGCCTTGCAAATACGCTGCTTACAACTTTGCAGAAACTTGGAGTGGACACTCATTTCATGAAAGGGCAAGGTAAGCTGGATAAAACTCAAATTAACAAGGATAAAACTCAAATGAACTAATTCAAAATTGAATTACTATAAAATATCATTATATAATTTTAAACATTAATGTATTAAATAAAAAATATTTTTGTCTAATATTTAATGTAGTATAACTCACATTCACTCAATAAAACTAAACTAAGCTAACTAAAAAATTAAATCAAATGGAAACTCATATGAACTAATTAAAACTTGGATCCATATAAAAAAGCATAATATAATTTTAAACATAAATGTATGAAAAAAAATTTTTTATCCAATATTTAACTTAGTATAACTTACATTCATTCAATGAAATTTAAGTTGACCGATTAAAAATTCAACCGAATGAAAACTCAAACTCAAACTCAAATTTATCAAAACTTGAATCACTATAAAATATCTTCATATAATTTTAAACATTGTTTTATATTGTATGAAATAAAAAATACTTTCATCCAATACCAAACGTTGTATAACTTGCATTCACTCAATAAAACTTAAATTAACATGAATTAGCTAAAAGTAGAAAAAGAAAGTGAAGTTTTGGAGCTACTATTCATTGAAGTTTTGGATCAAACTTTCTACGAGTATAGAAAAATTCACTCTCGATTGGATTTAGTGACTAGCTTAAAAATGATATTTTTCAACTCAATTAAAATCTTATCTGAATAGGATTTTATAAAACCTTTTGACAAACCTAGCTAAATTTGATTCTTGAATTAATTTTAGTATGAAATCTAGACAAGAATTCTTAGTACTTAAGAATATATATACATATATTATGTGGATTAAATACTATAACAGTTTTAGAGTCTTGCTTAAAAATGATTTTTGAAATATCTTGAAAATCGGATTTTGATTCGATTTTGAAAGAGTCTTTAAACCCAAACCAAGTTGAGTTGAATAGTGCTTTGAAAATTTCAATTACACAAGTTCCTGAATCGGATTTATAAATATAGGAGCTCTGAAACCATAGAAAAAACTTTTGATTTGTAAAACAAGGATTTTGATGGTTTATTTTGAAGGTTATGATGGAGCTCGAGCAATGAGTGGAGAGCTGAAAGGCTGTGCAGCTATTGTAAAGAAAACATGTCCAGATGCTCTTTATCTTCATTGAGCCAATCACAACCTAAATCTGGCAATTACCCATGCGTGCGACATTACGCCGATTCGGAACTGCATTGGAACAGTCAAGCAATTCGTCAACTTCTTTCATCTGTCGAGCAAAGCTGGAAATTTGTTGAAAAAACATATCCTGGCAGAAAATCCTAGTGCCAAGCAGACACGTCTTTTAAAATTTTGTGAAACGCGTTGGGTCGAACATCTTGCTTCTCTGGGATTGTTTCATGAAGCATTGGAATTCATCTGCTTGACGCCCGAAGAATTAAATGAGCTGAGATCAAAAACAGATGGAGTACAGCCAAACAGCTTGCTTGCTTCAATTCAAACAGCACAATCATAGTTGCATTGGTTGTAATGGTACCGGTATTCAGCTTGACGAAGAACCTGAGCCAAAATTTGCAAAAAGAAGATTGCGATTTAAGTTAATGCGTCCAATATGCGAACAATGTTCACAAAGAAATAAAGGAGATGCGTGCCAGGGCCGACGAAAAATTTGCGGAAATGTTCCAGTCAGCGACTCAAATTGCTGTGAAGATTGGTATCGAGCTAACTGTTCCTCGGTGAGTAGGACGTCAAAACAATTGTGACAACTATTTTGGAAATGCTGAAGAATATTATCGATGATCAATATTTATTCCATTTTTGGATATATGTCTGGAAGAACTGGACACGAGATTTCTCGAACATCGAGCACTGTTGTCAATGATACTGAATATCATTCCAGCCAAATGCGCAGAACTCGATGAAGAGGAAATAAAAAAAACCGCCCATGTTTTTGAAGAAAAATGGCCGAACGACATCACTGGGTCTACAGAGGACTTGCAATTAGACATCAAGCTGTGGAAAAGGTAATCATCAGTTTTTCGCAGTTAAAAAAAAGGGTGTATTTGACCTATTAATTGGTTTTTTATTCCAGGTTCTGTTCAAAAATTCCTGAAAAAGAACTGCCAAAAACATTCATCGAAGCTCTGGACGTTTGCAATAGAAGATTTTACAGCCAGATATACAGATTTCTTCAAATTTGTGGGACACTACCGGTCACAGTTGCCTCTAGTGAACGGTCCTTCTCCAGTTTGCGAAGGTTAAAAACTTACTTGCGCAACCGAACTGGAGAGGAACGGCTGAATGGACTGGCGCTTCTTAACATTCACAGAGATGTGAATGTTACCAGTGATCAAATTCTGCATATTCTCGCAAAAAGAACAAGAAGAATTGACATCACTCTGTAAATAGTCTGCCTAATATTAAAGGCAGTAGATCATATATATTGCAATTTCATCATTTGATTCGTGTGCTGTCAATTAATGCTTCTTATATTATAAAATATTATAACGTTAAATGACTTTTTTTTTTAAATTATGATCACAATTTTTAAGCTATTTTTACCCAAAAATTGATGTTTGTCTTGTGTTTATTTTTTGGAAAATAGAACTCGCAGACCGCCAATCAACACGCGATTTAATGAACAATCATAAGTTATAAATATTAAGTTTGTCAAACACAAATAAAACGTTACGGTTTGTTAGAGCCGAGCTGTTTAATTATTCCAAATTTTTCGATCGGACCCCCCCCCCCCAAATTTTTTTCTGCGTCCGTCCCTGCCAATAATGAATAAAGTCAAGAAAAATGTCAAGGAGATGTGCACGGTTAACAGAAAATTGATTGTTGCAAAGTAACGAAAATCACTCATATAATGAATTCGCAAAAACATTTATGCTATTGATCTTTTTTTGAAATATTAAGAAGATCAAATCAAAACTGCAGTGTCTGGTTCGATGGAGATTCCATAGGGAACCAAAATTGTGTTGAGGTTGTTGTAATTAGAGAAACTTAAAATGGCTATAACTTCCGTGAATATAATTTGATTTTGATCAAACTTACATGGTATGAGGACCTTTTGTAAGACAACTTAATTTCATTGAGTCTAAGGGTTTCCATACGATTTTGTTGGAGAAAACGTCAAATTCGAAGATCATACTATTATTAACAAAGTTAAGCGAGTTTGGGCTTCTGACATATTTGTTGTTGTTGTACTCAGATACCTATCTCAATTTTTTCAGATTTTTTGGATTACAGATGTCCAATCGCGAGGGGAGGACACACATTTTTCGTATATTTCCCCTCCCTGTGCACCCCTCGAAGCAAAACATGTCAGTATAAGACCTATTTTGAAAATTTCTTTTGATACCCATATCGGCTACCTTTGAAAAAAAAAATTCGGGGGCCACTCCCTTATATGGGGAGACCCCCCTTAAGAACCCTGTAAACTTTTTTTCCTAGTTGAACTTTAAAGAAGGTGCCACCTTTATGCAAAATTTAATGTTTGGGGCTTATACGGTTCGCGAGAAAAAGTGATGTGACACACGGACGGATGAACGGACAGACACGCGTGATTTAAGGAAGGTTTTATAAAATTATTTTACAAGAACCTAAAAAGCGGCTTAATTTTTGCATCGGATTTTGTTGATTTCTATATGTCGTTATTTTTTACCATAGTTCAGTTAATTGGTCCTGATGGGAATTGCATTTAGCAGGTAAATAATAACGGCCGTGATATTTTTATGCAACCATTTTTTTCATTCCTTAAAATGACCTCTTTCTTTCTCTTCCTTTGAGCGCTAGCCGGCCTCAAAATGCTACCCCAAGTATGTCTGCAACTGCGGTGACTTCCACGGTTGAAACAGAATGGTGCCCAAGTTGAGGTTTTGATTTCAAATGCTTTAGTTTAATTTTTCTTGTTTTATAGTAATTTAAAGTTAATAAAATTTTTAGATTTGTTGGGCTGTAGTGTCCGACTCGAACAGTGGTGTATAAATTTCATGGAAATATATATATGCATAATATTCAGAGAATCACATTATAATAAGCAAGTTTACAACACATCAAGAAAAATGTGCGACTAAAAAAGATATTCAAACTCGAAATATATTTTTCAGAAAGCGGAAAAACACGGAGGATTCGAATAAATCCAATAGAAGTCTGAATCGACAAACTTTGACAATCAAAATACATTTTTCATCCCAGTTTTTATTACCTCGTGCACAATTCAAGGCTTAAACATCAATTCTCAATCACTTCTCTCTCTGTCTTCGCTTTCATGTTGTCGGCACGATGTTTAACGATCCTTTTGACACATACACTCGCAAGACGTGTATCGTATACAAAAATAGCTTGGCTGAACTATGCAACGTGTAAACATAAGGGCGTAAGCGCGAAACCTGTTTGGATATGGGTTTTTACCATTCCCATGTGAAAAAGCCCATTGGTTATATCTCGTTTCACGGGATAGTTAGACTAGACCGCTATTGGCCCTTCTATCATCCATCTGGTTTTGACTTTGGAATTTGCTCGGCTCTTACTCGCGCCATTATGCAGTCCGTAGTGTTTCATAATGGTCTTGTGGTCGGCCCTTTGTTGGGGAGTCTAGAGCGGAGTCCGCCTTCAAAGTCCATGGCTATGCCAGACACAGTTGTGGTTTGTCAGTTTGCATCATGTGGAAACTTTAATGCAACTTCCCATTTAACAACATTTTCTTATCCCCCCAGGGAAATTCATCTTAAGAAATGAATTGTATGAATTTTGATAATTTTAATAATCTACACTTTGAATTACCTTTTTGGTTTTTCTTGACTGATACGAGTAGATAGTTTGGGTTAGAAGGTTGTAATTTTACTTTGACTAGTTTCAATTTGGTTAAGGTTTTCTCTTCGAATTCCATTGAATTTGAGGTTCAGTTTAACCACAGATTATTGAGTTTTAATTAAGGTTTTGATTAAGATTAGCGCTGATTTAACTTTTAATTAATTTTCAAGGAATTTTATTTAGTGTCAGTTAAGTTTTTTAGGAAAGAGTTTAGTTCTAGTCAAGCTAGGTATCGTTAGTTGTAGTTTAGCTTAGGTTAGTAAGTTACGTTTTGGGTAGGGTTCGTTTTAAAGTGTATTATAGGAAATTTTTATTTCAGCATGTAAATTTTAGCACATCAAAATTTGTATATTTATTTAGCTGTTTATTTGTATGTTTGATATTTAATGTCTTTTATATTTTTATTGAACTTTTATTTTACTTAACTGAGCATACAGAAAATAAAATTTAAAAATTGAGTGCGATATGATTGTTCATTTTTCTAGTTTATACAATCAAAAAGCTTTTATTAACTTGTCTACATCTTCTTTGTATAATACTCAATACGGCAGAGCATGCAGAAATAAAATTGTCCCACACAATAAGAATTTTATTTCTACTTCAAATATGTCAATTTGTAGTTTATCTATCTACAAGGTATGTTCCAAAATAAACGAGACTTTTGTCATAAATTTTTTTGTGGCACCATCTGTGATTGAGATTTTGCGTTGGAAAGTTCCATCTCTTCCTGACTTTCAGTGAAAGTTTGGTGAGATTCGGTTCAGTGGAAGCGAAGTTATTGCGTCTAAAGTGGCAGTTAGTTTGTGTCATCGGTACAAAAATGAGTTTCGAACAAAGAGCCAATATCAAATTTTGTTTTAAAATCGGTAAAACGTTTACCAAAACATTTGAATTGAAGAAAAAAGTTTATGGCGATGATTTTCTATCTTGTGCCAGAGTTTATGAGTGGTTTACACGTTTCAGAGATGGTCGTGAGGACATACATGACGATGAACATACAGGCCGCCCAAAATCAGTGATCACCGAAAACTCCATCGAAATTGTGCTTGAATTTATCAAAAATGAGCCGAAATCATCGTATCGTTGAAATTAATGGAATCGGAGTTGAATATCTCAAAAACACCGATTTATCGCATTTTAACCGATCACTTGGGCTTACGAAAGGTCTGCGCACGTTTTTGATGACCAAAACTTGCTCAGAATTCAACATTGGAAAGACATCATTAAAGAGGCGCGAAAAGACGAGAACTTCCTTTCCAACATTGTAACTGTTGATGAAACGTGGTGTTTTCAATATAAACCCGAAAACCGCGTCAAAGTGCCGAATGGAAGGCCCCAGCCATCACCCAAAAAATCGCGTTTGGAGAAGTTAAAAATCAAGCCGATGCTAACTTCTTTTTACGATTCCAAGGGAATTGTCCCCAAGGAGTTCATGCCAAAGAGTCAAACCGTTAATGCAATATTCTATCTTGGCGTTTTGAGGTGTTTGTTGCATCGCATTTGTCGAATCCAGCCTGAATACCGCGAAGGAGCAAGCTGGCGCTTATTGCATGATAATGCACCATCTCACCAATCTACTCTTGTGACTGATTTTTTGACTAGAAATCGCATTTTAACCATCAATCACCCACCGTATTCGCCTAATATGGCTTTCTGTGACTTTTACTATTCGAAAAATTTCATTTGGCCATGAAAGGAAAATGCTTTGCGTCCGCAGAGAGCATCTAAAAGGCTGACCTGAAACACTCCTTCGAAAAGCTTTTGGACCGCGCAAAACAGTGTATTGAGGCCAGAGGAGACTATTTTGAATAAATAAGCTCGACTTTATTAGAACAAAGCTCCTGTCATTTCTATTTTACCTCAGTCTCGTTTATTTTGCAATGGATCTTGTATTATCTATGCCTATTTTTATGTTTAAATACAAAAATATAATTATAATGTATAATGTTGTTTATTCGATATTCATATTTGCATTTTAAAGCCGTCGAGCCTGGCTTTGTTGTTGTGCAGACGCATTTTGACTCCTTGGAGCCATCTTCAGCGAAAGATACTGACATAAAAATGTATCTGCTTGCACAGCAAAGCAAAGGTCGACGGTTTTCCAAGAAAATAATATAAAATTTGAAATTATTGTTTCTTACTGCCTTTTTTGGCATGGAATCCTTTTATCACCTTTCTACTTTATCTAAACGTTATTTGGAGAGTTCATCATTCAAAGTCCTTCTAATGAGCATGGTAGGAGTAAGGACGGGATGTAATTTCCTCAACATTTATCAAAATGGCCATTGATTTCTCAAATTTAAAAACAATGGGTATATTATGATGAATCCAGTTTATTGTCCATATTGTTACATGTACAAATAATTACATGTACAAATAATTACATGTACAAATAATTCTGCGAGCTGCTGTCGCAATTGCTTTGTTGTGTAACTCTACATATTTTTATATTCACTTAAAGATAAATACATTTCACATGAGCATAAATTCTAATTGACATATTTGTATAAATACATTTCATAGGAACATAAATTTTAATTGCAAGAATCTATTTCGAGCAATTCAAATTGTAATAAATATAACCCAAACTTATATTTCAACGCGCACATAAAATTCTTATCGTAAGAAACATTTTATGAAAATCAAAGTCAAGTTCAAATAATTATTTTGTAACATGATCACTTGATTTTGAATTCGAATGCATCGTTCATTGCATTCTTCATACAGACCTTTTCTGTGTAATGCGATACTAGTCGCGTGCTGAAGATAAACAAGTATATGCATTTTCATTCATGCGATCTGATATTACGACGTGCTATGCCGTAATGACGCATCTGTGAAATTGTCCTTATGTTTCGATAGACAATTAAAGGAATGTGAATGCATATGCTTGTGAACTGACCAAGTCAAGAATAAGGTCAAGTGGTTTCGGGTTTGTTTAAGGTGTGAAGAATGTAATGAGGATGTTGACACTTGTCGTGGAGTAAAAATTTATGAATAATAAATGAACGAAGAATTATGTTTTGAAATTGAAGTGTTGAAAGTAGGTTTTGGGTTTAGGAAAATTTATGACCAATATTTTAAGTAGGTTTACGAACTAATATTTTTGTATGTGTAATAATTTAAGTAGAGCATGACTTCTAGAAAATGATATAAATACCGTTGTGAATTTTAGAGAAAATACAGTTATACTTTTGACTTTCAACTTGCACTTTTCTCTGCGTGATAACGCTGTTTGAATTCGAAGTTATAATTGTCTACGCAATAACTTATCGTTGCGCTTACGTCTAGACTGCAAAAGAATTTAATACTCATTGGTAGTCTTAGTAACAGTAGCGTAGTGGACACTATGTCCTCGCTATTTTATCTGCGGCCCAGCCGCTTGGCTAGGTAGGTTTTTTTAAACTTGATTAAATATTCTTGATCCCACTAAAACCTACATCCACACAATAGTGAGGAACAAGAACGCGTGCAAGAACGCGCATCTTTACATGGCGATCCTGCTTGTCCGGATTTGGACGCGTTAGACCTTATTGCTAACCAAGAAGAGTTCGACGCTGTTTTCGAGAGGTGCTGTAGAGTTGTAGAGGAGTACGTTCCAGAACCCGTGGCAGAACGGTATTTGTCACCGCCACCTTACATTCCGGCTGAAATCGGTACCCCAGATCTTCGAGGACCAAAGCCGCGTCGAATTGAACCGTTCCTGAAGAAAACAAGAACGGAGCCGAAGGACATTTTGGAATCTATACCGAAGAAGCGACGACCAAGAGGTGGTCGTAAAACGAAGCTGAAGCGTCAGCGAGCCGAGCTGCATCGTGTAATTAAAATAGCGGTCGGAGAGCAGAAGAGAGTACTACAGCGGGAACTTTTGGACCTCAAACCGGCGAATAGACATTGGGCACAATGGGGAATAGCTGCTCCGTTGGAAACAGTTTCGTCGAGGAATATCAACAATCATTGACAACATCCATAGTATTCATAGTAATAATGATAGTTTTTTATATATACCACAGATACAATAAGAATTACGTGGTAAAAAGACTAAATAGAAATATTAATATTTGAAAATTTGAGTTGTATTTGATGTTAGAAGTATTTAGCCTATTTTTTTTGGTTTATGGAGTCTATAGATTAAGAGTTATTTACCATTGGCTTTAGGATATCTTGCTTCAAATTTAATGATTTATGGAGCTTTTAGAAAAACTGGTGGTTGAGAATGAAAAGGTTTTGAGTAATTTAAAGAAATGTGCAAAGAGTTTGTACACTTTTGAGACACTCCAGGCTAAATTAGATGAGTTGCAAATTAGAAAGGAAAAGTTTAATGATATACTCAAGACTTGCAAAGATGAAAGTTCTAAAGTTTTAGATCTCAAGTTAAAGTTCAGAGCACTATCATCCATTTTGGAGGGCGAAATCTGGTTACAGCTGAGCAAACAAGGGTATTCGGATATAGAAGAAATCAAAGAAGATTCTATAAGTGAGGATCTAGAATCTAGTTTACAGATATTAGAAGAAAGATTCACCATGGCCGATTTTAGTTTAGAAACAGCCATGAAGATCATCCCTGTTTTTGATGGGAAGTATAAGGAATTGGACCCTTTCCTCAAAATACTAGAAATCCTCCATACAACCCTGTCTGCTAATGCTAGGGCTAGTCTCATTGACTTCGTTGTCAATGTTAAATTATGTGCCACAGTCAGACTTTCTTTGGCAAATGTTTCAATTACATCCTTCGATACCCTAAAATCAGCATTACGAACAAGATTTAAGAATAATAAAACTGTACCTCAGATTCATACCATGTTAAGTAGTACTTACCAGAAGAAATCTTCTGTGAGTTCTTTTAAGGACAAAATCTTAAACTTGGTGGATGAACTCAACCAATTACAAATACAGGAGTTAGGAAGTCAAGCTACTCCGAACGAGAAGAAAGTTATCGCACAGATGAACGACACCTATGCGCTAACCGTTTTCAAAAATGGGCTGAATGATCAGCTAAGGAACACTATTTTTTCGGCAAGACCAAAAAGTTTTACCGAAGCTGTATCACTCGCACAGGAATTAGAAAATGCAGAGACACAGGCTACTAATAGTGTAATGCATTTTAGTGGCAATGCCAACAAGAAAGGGAGAAGATACGATAACCGTAATAGGAATAGCAATGATAGGAATAATAGACATAACAATAACTATAATAGGAATAATGATAGGAACAGTAGAAGTAACGATAGGGACAATAACCACAGTAACAATAGAAGTTACAACAATAATAATAACAATGATAGGGATAATCGCTACCGTAGCAATCGCAATAGCAACAATCAATCAGATAATCACAAACGTAATATGCGCAATGGTAGGAGCAACAACAATAATAATAGTGACAATAGAAGGAGAAATGTCCATGTTGTTAGCGACCAGGGAAACGTGCTAAGTTCCGGAGAGGACATGGAGAACCTCCCGGTATAAGAAAATTGGACACAGAGCACAATATATATAGAATAACCGATAGTTGTACTAATTTTGTGAGAATTTATAATTATAACTCTGATAGATACTTATTATTTTTAATCGATACAGGTGCGGATGTGTCTATATGCAAAGACGATGTCTATAAGGATTTAGAATATTCTATAGATAGTAAAAATAGGATTAGACTTACGGGAATAACAAAAGAGGTAACCACGTCCTTGGGTACTTCTTACTTAGAGATATTAATTGGGAATCATAAAGTAACGGAATCGTTCCACATTGTAGACAGTAATTTTCCGATAAGTACAGATGGTATTATCGGCAGAGATTTGATGGTCCACTATTTATGCAGAATTGATTATGAGACATTTACAATAACCTTCAACGTAAATGATGAAGAAGTTGTACTACCTATGGACACGAGAAGACAACAGTATTCACAGATAAACATTTCGGCAAGAACCGAAATGATTGTTCCGGTCAACATAGATATTGATGAGGATAGTATCGTGCTGAACACGGAGATTGAGAAAGGCGTATTTGTAGGAAATACAATCATACCTGTAAGAGGTGTACGGCACATTAAAATCATGAATACAACAGACGAAGATATTGTCATAAAGCATTTCAATGTTGAAGTCGAACCATTGAAAGATTATGACATCTTAAAAGGGGAAAAACAAAGTTTCGACAATGATCGATTTAAGAGATTACTGAACGTTATAAATAAGGATAGTCTGGATAAACCTGCAATGCAAAGTTTGCTTAAAATCATAAAAGAATATCAAAATGTATTTCATTTGGATGGAGAAAAGCTTGCAACGAACAACTTCTATAAACAGAAATTACAAACCGTAGATAACAGTCCGGTTTATATTAAGAATTACAGATTACCTCAATCCCAAAATGAGGAAATCCTGCAACAAGTCAGAGATCTGGAAACCAGTGATATCATCGAGCCATCAACTAGCCCGTATAATTCTCCACTGTTAGTTGTACCAAAAAAGAGTACAGACGGAAAAGCTAAATGGCGACTGGTTGTGGATTTCAGAAGACTCAATGACAAGATAGTCAACGACAAGTTTCCTTTGACGAGACTTGAGGACGTCTTGGACAGGCTTGGTAGAGCAAAATATTTCTCTACGCTGGACATGACTAGCTCTTTTCATCAAATTGAACTTGAGAAAGAGTCTAGACCATTGACAGCATTCTCCACTAACGATGGGCACTATCAGTTCAAGAGGTTACCATTCGGATTGAAAATTTCGTCCAACAGCTTTCAAAGGATGTTAACCATAGCTCTCAGTGGCCTTAGCCACGAGGCATTCTTGTATGTCGATGACATAATTGTATTCGGTTGTAGCATCAAACACCATAATGACAATCTTTGCAAAGTACTACAAAGGTTGCGTCGGTATAATTTGAAATTAAATCCTGAAATATGCCAGTTTTTGAGATCAGAGGTAGTATACTTGGGTCATTTGATAACCAGTGAGGGAATCAGAACTGATCCAGCTAAGAACAATACAATCAAAAACTACCCAGTACCAAAGAGTGCAGATGAAGTACGCAGATTTGTGGCTTTCTGCAATTACTACAGGCGTTTTATACCAAATTTTGCCGAGACGGCGAAGTGTTTGAATGCATTGCTAAAGAAAAATGTAACTTTTGTCTGGACTGAGGAATGTCAAAAAGCATACGAGACTTTAAAAAGGAAACTGATAGAACCACCGATACTTCAATACCCAAACTTCGCAAAACCATTTATTTTAACCACAGATGCTTCAAACTATGCTTTGGGCGCAGTTTTATCTCAAGGAGAAATTGGCCAAGACCTACCAATTTCTTATGCTAGCAAATCCTTGGCTAAGCACGACATCAACAAACCGACTATCGAAAAAGAGCTTTTAGCTATTCATTGGGGCATAAATTTCTTCAGACCCTATCTATACGGACGAAAATTCGTGGTTGTGACCGATCACAGACCACTAGTATCATTGTTTACCCATAAGAATCCCTCATCAAAACTGACTAGAATTCGTGTCGACCTATCAGATTACGATTTCACAATTGTATATAAGAGAGGTAGTATGAACACTAATGCGGATGCATTGTCAAGGATCGAGTTGGATTCGGACACCTTGAAAGCGATGATACCTCCAGAAACTGATGAAAATGCGAAAAGGAAACTATTAGCGATTACAAGAGGTATGGCGAATAAGACAGAAAAACAGAAAGGAGTGGTCAACAACGAGGGCACCCAAACTCCAGTAGAACCTGATCAACTCTATTGTTGGGATTGCACGAGTTTGTCTGACATTACCGGTATTACGAAACTGAGATTTATCCTGCGCAGTGAAGTTAAAAATAAAGATGTTTATATTGTACGTACAAAAGATATTATAGAAGTACATTGTAGCGATATATCTGATGTGAAATCCGTTTCCGTCAAAGAAAAGCTAACAATGCATAATGGTACCAAAAGTAACAAGAGTGATGAGGCAAATAGTGATAATCCGAATCCGAAATTCGTTTCGATTCTGGAGAAACTATTTAAATTCGCGAATCAAGAGAACATCAATGAACTCTCACTATCTTGTGAAGACAGTATTTTTAGGTCTATAGACAAAACAGTATTTAAAAGAATTATTAATATGTTGCAACAGAAAACGCGTACGCAAAAGAAATTACGAATTATGATATACAAACCGCCTACCAAGATAACAGATAAACTTGAACAAAAGAAGCTAATAGAGGAGTATCACAACTCACCTCATGGAGGACACCTAGGAATTCGCAAAACATTGTTAAAACTAAAACAACGATACTGTTGGAAGAATATGAACAGTATGGTTAAAATCCATATCAAAAATTGTGCAGCTTGCCTAACTAACAAACAAGTAAGGCATACAAAAGAGAGGATGGTTGTAACAGATACACCATCAACAAGCTTTGAGACTGTACAAATAGATACTGTAGGTCCATTAAGAATCTCGAATAATTACCGATACATATTAACACTACAATGTGAGTTAACTAAATTTGTCGTTGCTTTCCCAATAGAGAATAAGGAATCAAAAACTATAGCGGTAGGTTTAGTAGAAGAGTTTATATTAAAGTATGGACACTTTAAAATACTTAAGTCTGATTTAGGAACTGAGTTCACCAATAGACTTATGGGCGATATATGCAACTTATTAAAGATAAAACAAATTTTTTCTACTCCATACCATCACCAAACGCTAGGTTCGGTTGAAAGAAACCATCGGATTCTCAATGAATACATGTATTCTTTTGCTGATGATCAGCAATGGGATAGATGGATTCCGTACTACACCTTTGCGTACAACACTACACCTCATATAGATACCAATTATACACCTTATGAATTGGTATTCGGCAAATTGCCTTACCTTCCAAATGATTTAATTGAGGATGGTGAAAAGATTTACAATCTGGATGATTATGCTAATGAACTCAAAGTAAGATTAAAAATGTCTATTTCAAAGTCTAGGAAGATAATAGAAAATTTGAAAGCAAAGAGGGTTAAAGAACAAGGTCGTACAAACCCTATACACATAAATATTGGAGATCTTGTATTAGTAAAGAATGAGAACCGTAGAAAACACCAACCCCCTTATAAAGGTCCATATAAAGTAATAAATGTTGAAAATAGCAATGTTTTAATTGATATAGACGGACTCCAAAAATCAATACACAAGAATAGAATAAAACCATATAATGTAATCATTCAATAAATGTTAATAATAAGAAATTAAATTTATTGCGAACCGTATAGTGTAATTGTACAAAACATGTAACAATATTGTATGGGACATATTGCATTTCTATGTATAAGTGAACTATATATATAAAATTTTTTTTTTTTTTTTTAGATTCGTATTAATATATTGTATAAATTTCAATATATCAACACTCATCTAGAGGATTAGGGTGTTGTGTAACTCTACATATTTTTATATTCACTTAAAGATAAATACATTTCACATGAGCATAAATTCTAATTGACATATTTGTATAAATACATTTCATAGGAACATAAATTTTAATTGCAAGAATCTATTTCGAGCAATTCAAATTGTAATAAATATAACCCAAACTTATATTTCAACGCGCACATAAAATTCTTATCGTAAGAAACATTTTATGAAAATCAAAGTCAAGTTCAAATAATTATTTTGTAACATGATCACTTGATTTTGAATTCGAATGCATCGTTCATTGCATTCTTCATACAGACCTTTTCTGTGTAATGCGATACTAGTCGCGTGCTGAAGATAAACAAGTATATGCATTTTCATTCATGCGATCTGATATTACGACGTGCTATGCCGTAATGACGCATCTGTGAAATTGTCCTTATGTTTCGATAGACAATTAAAGGAATGTGAATGCATATGCTTGTGAACTGACCAAGTCAAGAATAAGGTCAAGTGGTTTCGGGTTTGTTTAAGGTGTGAAGAATGTAATGAGGATGTTGACACTTGTCGTGGAGTAAAAATTTATGAATAATAAATGAACGAAGAATTATGTTTTGAAATTGAAGTGTTGAAAGTAGGTTTTGGGTTTAGGAAAATTTATGACCAATATTTTAAGTAGGTTTACGAACTAATATTTTTGTATGTGTAATAATTTAAGTAGAGCATGACTTCTAGAAAATGATATAAATACCGTTGTGAATTTTAGAGAAAATACAGTTATACTTTTGACTTTCAACTTGCACTTTTCTCTGCGTGATAACGCTGTTTGAATTCGAAGTTATAATTGTCTACGCAATAACTTATCGTTGCGCTTACGTCTAGACTGCAAAAGAATTTAATACTCATTGGTAGTCTTAGTAACAGTAGCGTAGTGGACACTATGTCCTCGCTATTTTATCTGCGGCCCAGCCGCTTGGCTAGGTAGGTTTTTTTAAACTTGATTAAATATTCTTGATCCCACTAAAACCTACATCCACACAATAGTGAGGAACAAGAACGCGTGCAAGAACGCGCATCTTTACAGCTTTCATAATCAACGTCAGCAAATGAATTTACTCGAACCCACGAGAACCCAACAAGCATGATCAACATCTGCAAGTGACGTCACTCCATTCATTAATTTGCTCGAATCTACCAGGTACCTCTCGGTAGAACATTCGATAATGTACGAGAAATGGGTGAATAGGTAGAGACCCTATATAAAGGCGAGCTGAATGAATGGGGGGATTCATTCATTACAACCGCGATAGAAAACTGCGATATAGTGGAACGCGAAGTAAAGACGATTGATTGTTTGAGTGCGAAGTGATTTAGAAGACAATTGCGATAAGAAATTCATGGACAAGTGTTAGATTTTTTTCATAGTGAAAATGAAAATAAGTGAAAGTGTTAAATTGTTAAATTGTTTATTGTGCATTTTTGTAATTAAATAAATTCTTTTAACTTAATTTAAAAGATATTGCGTTTTCACTTTCCCGGAACATTAAAATTATTGGCCGCGATCCAATAACACGCGACAATGGTGTCAGAAGTGGGATAGACAAATTTTGAAAGTGAAAATTTGAATATTTTTATAGTGCACAATAGTAAAATTTAAAGAAACATTAAAAATGCCACGAAGCTTAAACTTAAAAATTAATGAATTGACCATATCATCAAGGAGGAGTTGGAACAGCGGAATCTGGCCACACAAGGTACAAAGGCCATACTGATTGCACGCTTGCGTGACGCGATCGAGTCGGAAGGCGTGAATCTGGATGCGGGTGGGCCCTCATATGCGGAACAAGGCGCAGAAGGTGGAGAAGAAGAAACACCCAAATCAAAGGAGCCAGAAAATGCGATATTGCAAATGTTAATGCTGATGCAGCAAGAGCAGCGACAACAGTCATCTAATTTAACTGTGAAGCTTTATGAACAATCAGCGAAGCTTAATGAACAATCAGTGAAGCTGGATCAACAAGCGATCGAAATCAAGGCAGATTTTCAAAAACAGTCAACCGAAATAAAAGCGGAGCTCAGTAGTCTTAACAAGCAAATTAAAGGCGTCGAGGAAAAGGTTGACCAGGTCGAAGAAAAGGTTAACCAGGTCGAGGAAAAGGTCAGCCAGGTCGAAGAAAGAATGAACCATGAGATGGAAAAAGTGAAAAAGGACTTGGAAGCAGCGAAGGCAGTAATAACCGCCTCACCAGCCCCAATTATAACCGCAGCGCAAAGCTCATCTCGAAATGTGCAAGCACCAATATTCGATGGGCAAACGGTCTGGAGTATTTACAAAATCCAGTTTGAAGCAGCCGCTAGGATAAATCACTGGAATGAGCAGAAACGAGCAACTGCGTTAATTCTTGCTCTAAGAGGCCCAGCTGCCGAGCTTTTGCAGACTATCCCCGTTGAGCTGCATTCAAACCCGGTTGCTATAATGAATGCGCTGGACATGCGTTACGGAGACGATCATCTGAAGCAGATTTACCGGGCACAGCTACGGCATCGGATGCAGAAGTCTGGCGAAACCTTGCAGCAGCTAGCACAAGACATTGAGCGACTGGCGCTTTTGGCTTACCCAGCGTACGACCCAGAACATCGAGATGACGAAGCAGCAGAAGCATTCATCAGCGCCTTAAAGGACAAGGAATTGCAACAAGCCGTGCGGTTAGCTCAAAAGCAAACAGTCAAGGATGCATTGGCTTATAGTTTAAATTTTGAGGCAGCCAAAAATGTGACCCGTACCACTGCCCGGGTTCGCGAGGTACTGGCAGATAATTGCAGGTGTGAGCGCGTGGGAATTGAGCGAGAGCTGCAGGTGAATGGTGCGCCTAGATGCTGGAATTGCGGGGAAAAAGGGTACCTGCAAAGAGACTGCAAGAAGGGAAGAAGACCGAGCTATTGTCCAGGGTGGTGGAGATCCAGACCGTGCCAGGAGCCTAGAATGGAGGCCCATCAAACTGCAAGGGCCAATTTCGTGGGGCGAACGTTGGCTAGGAGTATCGACATCCCCAGCACCGTGCCAAGGCAACATCGTGGAGAAGCAGACAGATGCCTTCCTGGTCAAGTTGGTGAAGAACAATGCACCCTAACAAACGACACTGGTGCAACCCGATCGACGATCCGACCAGACCTAGTGAGGCCCCAACTGCTTCACAAGGGCAGAGTTCATGGAATTGCTGACGCCCTATCTCGTCATCCATGTCCAGCTAACTGCAAGCATTGCCGACGGATTGAGGAAAAGGAACCGCCCGTTGATCTGCGACTGATAACGGCGGAATTCGATGAAGGTTGGTCATCAGAGGAGATTCGAAATGCCCAGCTAGCCGATGAAGACATCGGACCATTGCTCGTATGGAAGGAGACAACTGGGCGACCGGAGTGGAAGGACGTTGCGATGCATGGCGCAACCCTGAAAAGCTATTGGGCACAATGGAACTCCCTACAGGTGGAGGGTGGCGTACTCAAGCGGAAATGGGAAACGGCGGATGGCAGCTCCTATAGGATGCAAACTATACTACCCAAAAGCCGAATCCACGATGTGATTAAGGAAATGCATGAAGGATCCTCGGGAGGCCACCTTGGTGTTAACAAGACCTTAGCGAAATTGCGGGAACGGTTCTACTGGCTCCACGCTCGAGAAGACGTAGAGGACTGGTGTCGCAGATGCACAATTTGCGCTTCCGTCAAAGGCCCAAAGCGACGACTGAGAGGACAAATGCAAACCTATAACGTAGGCGTGCCATTCGAAAGGATTGCTGTTGACATCGCAGGACCCTTTCCTGAATCCGATTGGGGAAATCGATATACGCTGGTTGTAGCCGATTATTTCAGCAAGTGGCCCGAGGTCTACCCCATTCCCAACCAGGAAGCAACTACCGTAGCTAAAAGTCTAGTGTTAAATTGGGTCAGTAGGTACGGCGTACCTTGCGAATTACATTCAGATCAAGGCCGAAACTTTGAGTCACTAGTTTTTGGCGAAATGTGTGAACTACTGGGAATACGGAAAACGAGGACAACACCGCTGCATCCCCAATCCGATGGAATGGTCAAACGGTTCAACGGCACGCTCACTAAACACTTGGCCAAGATGGTTGACGAGAACCAAAGGGACTGAGACCGACATATCCCACTATTTTTGATGGCGTACAGAGCTGCCGAACATGCATCGACGGGCCAAGCCCCAGCCAAAGTCATTTTTGGAAAGACTATTCGTTTGCCAGCCGATATGAAGTTCGGAACACCCCCTGAGAAACCCCAAACGGTCTCGGAGTACGCAAGTGATCCAAGACAACGGTTGAACCAGATACATCGGACAGTGCGAAAACACCTCGAATCGGCTACTGACCGCATGAAGACCAGGTATGATCTAAAGGCTAATTCTACTGGCTTCCAGCAAGATGACTTAGTGTGGCTTTATAACCCGCAACGGCGAAAGGGTAGGTCTCCAAAGTTGCAACATAATTGGGAGGGACCATACCGAGTTACAAAGCGAATCAACGACGTCGTATACCGAATACAGGAACATCGTAAGCCGAGAGCCAAAATGAAAATCGTGCATCTGGACCGTCTTGCCCCATATTACACCCAGGGAGAATTGACTACAAATAGCGACACATCTTTTCGGGGCGAAAAGAACTGAGGTGGGGGCAGTGTTACATGTACAAATAATTACATGTACAAATAATTACATGTACAAATAATTCTGCGAGCTGCTGTCGCAATTGCTTTCATAATCAACGTCAGCAAATGAATTTACTCGAACCCACGAGAACCCAACAAGCATGATCAACATCTGCAAGTGACGTCACTCCATTCATTAATTTGCTCGAATCTACCAGGTACCTCTCGGTAGAACATTCGATAATGTACGAGAAATGGGTGAATAGGTAGAGACCCTATATAAAGGCGAGCTGAATGAATGGGGGGATTCATTCATTACAACCGCGATAGAAAACTGCGATATAGTGGAACGCGAAGTAAAGACGATTGATTGTTTGAGTGCGAAGTGATTTAGAAGACAATTGCGATAAGAAATTCATGGACAAGTGTTAGATTTTTTTCATAGTGAAAATGAAAATAAGTGAAAGTGTTAAATTGTTAAATTGTTTATTGTGCATTTTTGTAATTAAATAAATTCTTTTAACTTAATTTAAAAGACATTGCGTTTTCACTTTCCCGGAACATTAAAATTATTGGCCGCGAACCAATAACACGCGACAATATTGTTAAGTTTAAAACAAGATACGGGACTCATCAAATTTGTCAAAATTT
The DNA here is from genome assembly GCA_963969285.1 of Odontomyia ornata. Lineage (NCBI taxonomy): Eukaryota > Metazoa > Arthropoda > Insecta > Diptera > Stratiomyidae > Odontomyia > Odontomyia ornata. The sequence continues at coordinate 388,246,089 of OZ017738.1, forward strand.
TCATTTATATGATTCTAGCATCTAAAATAAATTCTTTAAAGAATATTTAACTCATGTGGGCAATCCGCCTAGGGTAGTGGTTAGAGTACTTGGTACGTAAGCCGAAGCTCCCTAGCTCGAGACCCGTTGTTGGAAAATAGAATTGTTTTGAATGAATTTTTGAGGAAACTATAAGCCCGTTCAGTTCTTAGGTATGCTACTTTAAAACCTGAACGAATCGCAGCTGGGTGGGCAGAAACATGGCCAAAGTGTGGTAATGACCATATCTTTTTCTCGAGCGCCGATACATTCAATCAAGATATTGAGATACTCAACTATATCTAAGTGAAGTACTTGAAAAGGGCTGCAGTGCTGAAGTAAAAAAATTCATGTGAGTATTAAAATCCCAATAAATAAATAAAAAACCCTAAATCAAAGCGTCTGAAACATCATGCCGGCCACTAGAAGGTCAAAAACACACAAAAATTTGCTAATGCAGTTGCGACTAAGCCTTGCAAACGATCTTAATGAAACTTGACAGTTTGATAAACAATATAAGTGTCAAAAGAACAATGAAAGAAAATTCTAGTCCAGTTCTCAAAAACACAATGGCGGATTTTGAAATTTGAAAGGCATCTTAAAATCAAATTGTTAGCTTGATTTATATGAAGCTTAAAATAAAAGTAGCAAATAGTAGTATCTAATGCTACTGTTTTTGTCAATCATCGATGTACAAGTGGACGATGGTTCAAATATTTACAGTTTTTCGAATTTTTTGGCCCTCTAGCGATCATGCTTTTCAACAGATTTCGATAAAACTTGAGATTATAGAGTTTCGAAACAGGCTCTTGTACCCTGCAGAAAATTATCGAAGTTGGATGAAGAAAATAGTCAAAAATTTTAAACTTAATATTTCTAGCTGCTGTTTTTACTAAATATTGAATATTTTCGCCCTGTCCAAAGTAAAACTTTGATTTGAACGGGATTTGGCTCAGTAATTGAACAGACTCTAAGACAGACATATTTTAAAATAATCCAAAATCAAATGCATGGATTCAAAATGGCGGCCCAAAACATTTAGAAAGTAATCAAAATCCGCTATTTTGGTAGTAGCTGAAGTGTTGAATATTTTTCTAGGAAAGGTTTGAAATGGCATAAATTTGAAATATTTATGCAACAGAAAATTTTTCATAAGCAGCGTTCGACTGTCAAAGTGGCCACCAATAAAATTATTGTTTACTTTTGAAAAATAAGGGTGCCAACGAGGTTTTCAGGGTATTGTTACATAATTTTACAATACTCTTGGAAAATCGTGGCTTGTCTGCTTATCTGTCTATCCATCCGTGCATCACAGAAAATTTTCTCATTAACCCTGTGAGCTAGAGTTATAAAATTTTGTACTTAGTTCAAAAGAGGGGCCCTCCTAAAATTTGTAGTCCAAAAAATATATTTTGTAGTGTTTAAGGAGTCTCCCCGTATATGGGGGTTAGACTTGAAAAATGTTTTTTTTTACCAAAGGCAGCCAATATAAGTATCAAATGAAAGCTCAAAACAGGTATTAAACTAGGAGCTTTTGCATGAAGGAGTGCAGGATGAGGAGAAATGTGCGAAAAATGTGTGTTTCTGCTGCCCTCATCATTGGATATCTTTGGGCAGAAAAATCTCGAAAAATTTGTGAAAGTAGATCTTCATTAGTTCAACGCCAACATAAACCTTAGAATTCAAGACTCTAATGAATTTTTTAATAAAATAATAGTCCATTTTATGAATTTTGCGTTTTCATCTATAAAATCGAAAGGTAACCCTTAAACTTGCCAAAAAATTTATATCTAAATTTTTTGATCTAAAAAACATGTTTTTGAAAGTCTTATATCAATCGAGCCATAAAAAGATAAGTTACAGACGATTAAAAATTTATCAATTACAACGATAATCACACGTAATGCTAATTAAATACAAATGTGTTAGGATTTTGATCTTATCATGATCACTCAAGGATTGATGTTAGTCCACTGAAAATAAATGGCGGCAAACTAAAACAATAATAATAATAACAATCCATCGCATAACAGTCCAAATTTGAACCTTGGCGTTGAGATTTATTGGCAACATAATGGCTTATACTATGATTTACTTTTCCGAGCTCGATTTATGGAATATATGAATGAGTCAGGTTTTGTTATTCAGTAGGCATTGTTGTTTTAACTATTTATTTCACAATACCCTTTTGGTACGAAAACTCTCCTGCGAATTTTATTAGTTTTCAAGTGAATTGGTATTGATAATAGTACTTCTACGATCCTTCGTGGAATGCACGTGTCGATATGAGCATAGATATTAAAATGCGTAACATAAGATGGGGGACTTTTTGAAATAAAATAAGCTTTTAGCAGAAATAATTTGTTGATAACAGCGGATATTAAAGTGAGGAGTATGTAAATTCGACATCGGGACAAGTGACAAGTTCAGGGGGGTTCTGTAGTTTAAAACAAATAGTTGGTCTACTGCCAATCATTTTCAAGCTTTTGAAGGAATAAATTATGATTAAGCTTTATCTAAGGTCTCATTCATAGTCTGACAGCATTATTGGTGGCTTTTGCCAAGTAAGCTAATTTTCATTACTCCCTAAAGCAAATCTTTTAAAGAAGATTTATTTACTTCTTGAAAGGATTAGGTAAGTTAGGCAGTCAGGTCGTCAAAATATGTATAAGCACATGTAGTTTTAACCCTGATTTAGCAAATATCTCAATCTCAGCATCACAGAAGATTTATGTAAAAAACAAGATGCAAAAACTGGTAGATAAACGAGCTAAACTAAACAAAGTACTGTACAAAGATGTATCAAGTTGGGTTGACAGTCCGTTTTCGAAACGAATGGTGAAACCAGGCACAGTAACGGATTACAACCGATAACAAGCTATTGTAATCACGGTGAAAGTTGTTAATTGAAACACATCCATGATTATAAGGCTCATCGAATTTCAGCATTGGTTCTGGCCCATTAAAGAAATTATAGAATTTCAATCCTGTTTATTAACTGTGAAGAAAGCATACATCTGTACGTAAAGAAGCCTTTTTTGTGGTAGAGAAGTGAATGCCGATCTATGCACAGAGCGTGGAACTCCCATGCTCGCAAGAAGGCGACTAGATACCTACTAAACACCTTCCCTGTTAACCTAAGAACCTACCCTGGAACCGTTTGACACATTACTTCGGGCCAGGTCTCGTTTTGATACGCCGTGAAGCGCCTTCAAGCTGGGAGATACCTCTTCTAGCGGGAGGGGAGGAAGAAGTGCCAGACAAGCGATCCCCCAGCCCCAACACCCCCGGCTGCTGTAAGTCCCTCTTATATTTTAGGACTGCCCGAATATCGTTTGCACCTGGTTCCATTTGTCAACCGATTCGAACATCACCGCGACTATATTACCCGGGGTGAGCTCTCCCGTCCTTCGTAGCTTGCCCCATTTTATGCACGCAAAAAATGTGTGGCAGGCATTGTCCTCCTCTCCTGGGCAATACCGACAATCGAGGGACCATGACTTACCAATCTTGTGCAGGTAAGACTGAAAAGACCCATTCCCGCTCAAAAACTGGTTCAGATAGAAGTCAATCTTCTCATCCCTTCGATTCAGCCACGGTCTAAAATCCGGGAAGATTCGCGCAGTCCACCTTCTCTTCGTGCAATTGACCCAAGACTGCTGCCAATTGTTGAGTGAGCGCTGTCTCCCTTCGCGGACAACTTTCTCCCGCGTATCCTTGTTTCGATGCAGATGACATATTGAAGCTTGAATAGTTATAAAAGATTGATGTTGATTAAAATAAAGAGTAATAATATAAACAACAAGAGACCAGAGCCATATTCCAATTATACTCGTTTCTTTTAGCCATAAGAATTCACCATACTTTTATGTGATTTCCCATAACCTGTACATAAACTGTAATGACGTACTCTTGAAATGACGACATCCTAGGATAAACTACCGCCAAACATCATCCCAACTCAATAACATTTACGATGACATTGTCACGGACCGTAATCGTCCGTCATAAAATTAATTTCGAATAATATAAAAGTACCAGTTGATCGTCTCAATAACCACTATTGTCCTCATATTGGACTATGTTACGCTTGACCACTTACCCATTTTACTCATACTATCATCATTGTGCCAACCGCAAAACTTTTTCCTTTCATTTCCTTCCTATCACTTTCGACCGTTCTTTTCACACTATGATTGGACACGTACCGTTGATATGTTTCATTTCGTGCAAACTTTGTTAAATATCAATAAACGAGTTGGAGTCTATCCAACACAAAGGACAACTATACCCTTCAAAAGCAATTGATGGCGACATAATGTCCATAAAGAAGCGCAACCACAAAAATTCCAAAAGGATAAAGTGTATACTCGGCCTACGAAAAAGAGGACGAAATAGAACAAAGCCGGACCGGAATTTGTAGGCCCGTCGCCTCTGAAATCCCACACCCATAAACAATGTCTTCTGAAACACCTTTAATACACATAAAATGATGTTCTTTGTGCCGCCTGGCGCTCTATCTGGATTTAAGCCTCTTATGATAAGTCCGTAGAGCAAAAGAATCGAGGAGCTGAAATGAAAAAAAGGCGAAAAAAGGATGAAGACAAAACAGCCTAAAAATGAAAGGCTGAAAAGCTCGTCGGATATTGCCCAAGTCTACACTAAAGTGTCATTTTTATTTTCTATTAAACGTGCGAAGCGTAAACGAGCTTAAGGTTAAGAGAGCAAATTGTCTTGGGGATGACATTATTCGTTGGAATCGAAGTTATTGCTAAGCTTTAACACTTCCTTCCATGGCTAAAACATACAAAGATTCAATGGAATGTTTGCGATGAGAATTTATGGACAAATACATAGGCACAATTAAATATAGAGAGAAGAGAACATAGAAAAGGTGAATCGATTGTGTTCTGGTGAAGCGTCCTTTCTTTCAATATTTAGGTCACTTTGTCATATTCGATATCGGCTCTGATAGAAGATTAAGTAATGGGCGAATTCCTTTGCAGACCAGTGAAGACAAAAAAGAATGGAATTTAAGATGGGTTAAGGGATTTCTATCAATCGATTTAATTCAGGAGTATATTGAGAGGTTTTTGTCAATATTCCCTTTTTTCTGCTCATTGATTCGGACACTGTTGACTCGATAAAAATGAAAGAACATTCAAATTTATTAATATTGAGTTTTGTTTGAGTAAGTTGATTTGATTTTTTGCTTCTGTGTTTGGATAAATGAAGTTGGTTTTCGCGCTGTATCAGCAAAAGTTTTTTGAGCTAGCTTTTGAGAGTTGTACGATTATTTCCCAAATAATTTACTGATTACTTTTTTTCGCTTAAAGGATATGTTCACTTTGGCCTATTTGTGGTTAAAATTGATAGGAAAAATAAATATTGAAACCCATTAGGTACTATCAAACCCCGTCTATTCAAAAAAGAAAGAAATCAAATACGTATTAAACTATATTCCTGATTCATATATTTTCTATAAGCACTATTTATAATACCTTCACAACTATCACATGTTTCCTACTAATTGTTAACAAATTGAATGAGCAGGAGAGTACTCCTACCAGAAGGGTATCGCAATATAATTAGTAGCTCAAACAGCGTGTTTTGAAAATCAAAATTTGACTGACACACATACTCTATACAAGTTGGGTAGAAAGAGCTACGCTCATGTCAGAATGGTTTTCTACGCAGATACCAATAATGATAAACTCAAGAAAAACTTTAATGACATCTACTACAAACATATATTTGCTGAAAAGAAAAACCCATTGCTACACTGTTGTAACCTGCTGCTATTTTGTTGCAAACTCACAGCCATTGATGGAATGAAATCGTAAAGATATTCTTTTTATTTATTTTATCTGGAAAGTAGAAGATCTAATTAAAAGTGTAGTGTCTGATTCGGTGGAAAGCCCGTATAGTAGAAAAATCGAATTGCAATCACGAACTGTGTCCGTCTGTCCCTCCGTCTGTATGTCACAGCCCTTTTTCTCCAAAACTATAGAAGCTACAGCCATGAAACTTTGTGGTAACGTCAGAAGTGGTGAGTTCTTGAAAGTTTTTGGAAAAATTTTTCAAAGGGTTTTAAGGCGGGCCTCCTCATATAGGGAGGTGACACTTCAAAAAAAATTTTCACCATTGGTAGTCGAGTAGGACGTCATTGGAAGGGTCTCAATAAGATCTTTTAGAAAAAATCTTAAAATTGCCTTATCAGTGCCATAGGGGAAGAGGAAATGTTCGAACTTTCGAAACTTTTCCCATAAAAGATCAATGGTTTCGTTGCTTGTGTAGCACGTAGCACCGTATTGTTGAAAGTAAATGTTGTCCAAATCAAAACCATCATTTTTTAGCCATGAAAAACCATTTATCATCTCTCGATAGCGCAATCCATTCACCGTAACTGTTGCTCCAGCCTCATTTTCGAAAAAGGAAGGTCTCATGACTCCGCCGAACGATAAACCGCACCAAACAATCACACGTTGAGGATACAGGGGCTTTTCAACAAAACTCTTGGGTTTTCCGAGCCACAGATGCGTCAATTTTGCTTGTTGACGAAGCCACCGAGCTGAAAATGGCCCTCATCACTCAAGATGATTTTTCAATGGGATTCCGGATCACTTTCATGCATTCCAAGGACCCAATCAGCAAAAACACGACATTGTTGATGATCGACCGGCTTGAGTGTTGGTGTTAATTGAACTTTATAAGCCTTAAGATCGAAATCCTTACGCAAAATACGGTGTAATGACGTTTGTGGAATGCCTAATTCCAAAAAACTACGAGGAATGGACAAACTGGGTTTTCTTCAACACTTTTGGCTACAGCAGCAATATTCTCGGCTGTTCTTGAGTGACGTGCACAGGTTTTATTCTTCACATCACTAAGTTGTCTCAATAGCTCGAATTTTTCCACCAAGTTCTGTATTGTTGTCCGACAAGGTGCTTCACGACGACCCAAAAATGTTCGAGCTTTACGAACCGTCTCTGCCAAATTTCCACCATTTTTATAGTGAATTTAAATCAATGCATCGTTGAAGCGTGTATCGTTTCATTTTTATTAATGGCGTAGTTTTTACTTGTCAAATATTAAAAAAATGACAGCTACAAAGATGACAGCTACCAAAATAGCGGCCTATTCAAAATAACACTTCTTATTTTCTACATCATGAATATCTTTTTAAATTGGTTCAGCTAGTAGCATCAGTAATCGTAAAAGAAAACAGTGGCTGTTTCTAATGCAAAGATTGAATAATTTTGAGTTATTTTTCATTCAATTCAATGAATTACTGAAGATGAGTACCTACAATTAGTACTCATAGGTGAAATAAGTCGAGGAGGCAGGAGAGAACTTTTAACCATTCTAGGGCTCAAAAAAAATGTTCTGATGTCACAAATCGAAAATTACTGTACAGGGGAGCGGCCCCTGAAAAAAAATTTCGTCAAAGGTAGCCGATATGAGTATCAAATGAAAGGTCTTTATGAGAGCTTTTCAAAACAGTTCTTAAGCTGACAGTTTTTTCTTCAGTGAGGGCATAGGGGGGGGTTACTGGACACTAGTGGTCTTAAAAAATCTGAAAAACATATGAGTGCAACAATTACAAATACCTCAGAAGCCAAAATTCGTACAACTTTGTTTTGATTTGGTCTTTTGAAAAATTTCAGATAAGATCTCTTTGGAATCTTTCTTGATTTTATTCGTTGCTGATGATTGCATTTTGTAAGTTCAGTACAAAACCCTTCTGACATGAGCGTAGGTCTGTCTACCCAACTTGTCTTTGTTGTAATTGGAGAACGTTCAAATGTCTATTGCTTCCGTGAATGCGATTTAAATTTCTCGAGCCCCCCAAATTATAAGAACCTTTCCTTGGACAACTTAAATTTAAGTTTGAAAGTACCCATGATTTTACAGAAGAAAATGTAAAACTAATAAATCATACTATTACTAAACAATTCTCAGGTATTTGTCATTGTTCTGCTCATGAAAATTTACCTCCATGATTTTTCCAGATTCTTCTGTCCACAGATGTCTGATTGCGAGGAGGGGAAAGATAATTTTTTCTTATTTTTCCAATACCCCTGCCTACCCCGTCGTCGATGAAGCAATTTTTATAAAATAATATTATATTGTAAGTTTAGGGACTTTGCCTACGAGTACTTTAATTAAATACCTGTGTAGCGCAAGCGCAACGCTGATGGCATCCGAAGAGCCGATATTCCTAAGAATTAAAAGACACGCCAATTATAGCAGTGTGCTTCGAGTACGATCAGAGATCGACTGTATTTTCCAATCAGTTTTACATTGCCTTAAATACAAAATCTATGACCTAATTAATTACTTCTTAATTCCTTAATGACTAATTTGTGAACAAGACTTCTTCATGTGACCAATGTGTCATCAATACAATTTACTAAATTGCTAACTCACAAATCCTCATTTTTCATATTCATACTCCAATTATCATTTACAAACATTATAATGACTCAATCGCCAAGACTATGAATGAAAATTCAGTAGTGTAATGTAAAACAATATCTTTAGCCGTGCTTCTAGCAGTGGTGCAATATGAAGCTTAGTACAATGCAAAACGGAAAACATTTTATGATGGCAATGTACTGTAGAGAACATTTCTTGTAATCTGAGATATGTATACATGCTCTGAATTCAATGTCAAGGCGTTTGTGTACGGAAATGAATTACCGTAACATGTTTTGGTTTTGAATGACAATGATAATGGGTAATTTGTTTTAGAATATGAATGAGTGAATCGTTAATTCTGATTGTGTTTATTTTTAAGATAGTGTCATCACACTCTACAATTATCAAGATGCCCTACTTGACTATCTTGCTGAAAATTTTTTTAAGGGTTACATCCTCATATGGGCAGACCCCTTAATAGCCTTTGAATTTTGTTTTAACAAAGGAAATTTCATTAGAAAAACTTCGGGGCTGTTCACAAAATTTGACGTATGTATTTTTATAGTTCCTGAGAAAACTTTCTGTGAGACAATGACGGACGGAAAAACGAACGGACATGTGGTATTGTAAAAAAAATTTTACAAAACCCCTTAAAAATGTTTTGAAATAAGGTTAAAAACGCAAAAATCTTAATAAGAAATTCATCAATGAGGTACTCTCTTTTATGGAAACTATTTTTAAAGTAAAATGTCAAACCAAACAAGCCTAGCCACATTAGGGGGAATAAGTTTGGCATGCTGACTCTAAACAAATATGCTCAAATAAGGCCAAGGATCTCCTTTGGCCAACGTTTCTACGCTACTAAAATTTGAAACCCAAACGAGGCATAGCAGCCGTAAAATATTTAGAGTAAGTGTACAAAATACAATATTAAAGCGACTAAAAACTATTGCTGATATGACATAGTCGGCTAACGGATAGTTGATTACTCTGCTCGTGTGATAACCATAATATGGTATATAACTTGGGTGAGGTATACAAATGCGAATCTCTTAGCTAAGATTTAAAAAAATATATTAGTGGCATACATTGACTCCGCCGTAGACAGTCCCAAGCCCGTTTGAAAAAGATTGAGGGGACTCATTGTTTCCCCGATCCCCAGCTTCCATGATAATCGCCCCAAACCCCTAAATTAAATGGTAGTTAATGCTCTTGGGGTCGCAAATTGAGTTTGCTGGTCCCCAAATTATGGAACATTAAATGCCAAGAAATGCTAATAACTGTAAATACAACTACAGCTCTGATACTAAATCCTACTTACACCTCCTTTGTGGGGATATAAAAGGGTCAAGGCGAATCTTTTGCGGCTGATAACAGAATCAAAGTAATAACCATGCCGCTGGAATCAAAGTTTGGTGATGGACTAACACCCCGTCTCTGGAAAACCTTAATATATTTCAAAATCTTCAGAAGAGCCTTGGCAACTAGCTTGCAAGCAGAAAAAGGAGTATGGCAATGAATCCTGGAATGTCAGATTGACCAATTGCCTTGTCACTGATAATGGTCTTTAAAATAGGCCAATTAATATAAATTAAACAAAATGACAATCCAGGAAACAAACTAGACTGAGAATGATATTCAAGACATCAGATCGCACACAATATTCAAAAATGTGACGTCTATTGAAAAAAAAGAATCGGAGTGGCTTTCATTGTGTATAAGGAGTTTGAATCGCACATTATATTCAAAATCTAGCAGATAAATGTTCATGCCTTCAAACCAAAAAAGGCTAAAGAAATTAAACAAACGATCAACAATCACCTGGGAAGACTAGTCGACTCATTGCCTACAAACGACTCAAAAATAGTTCTGTGTGATCTCAACGCTAAGGTTGACAGTGGGTTCATCGAGGAACGACAGAAGGATATAGCCCCATAATGAAACCAATGATAACGCCCTGCGTCTGATTGTCTTTGCATGTTGCAGAAATCTAGTCATACTTTCGACTTGCTTCCCAAATCGACGCATTCATAAAATGACCTAGGTATCACCGGACACACAAAACCAGATCGATCATATGCTGATCCAACAACGTTGGGCCTTGAGCATACTTGGCGTCCGTATATACCGAGGAGCCAATTGTAACTCAGATCATTAACATCCAATTAAACTTGATTGGAGTCAGAGAAATCAATTGGATTAAATAATTGTCAATTAAATCAGCGCTACACGTAAATCTGAAGTTAATACTAGAAAATCGTTTATACATTTATACGGTCCAACAATAAGTGGATACTAGAACTGATCAATTAGGCTCATTTGTATTACCATGATAAGTTTTCTATAACCGTAATTGTTAAGACTCTAGAATTCCTTGGTATGTCATTTGGGTCACTTTTAAGCTCTCGGAATCATCGATTCATATCGATGATTTGAGAGTATACGGATTATTATATATGCACCTCGGTACCTCTCAATAAACGTCTTACTTATCCCAATAGATCACGAGATCACCAGCTTGAAATATTCTCGGTGGCTTGCATTTCTTTTGGACATATTCTTCATTACTCTTTCAATTAAATATGTTCATCTCAATTAGTTGAAGCTATTAAAATGTCATCCACATAAATAATTATCTTCCGCTCCTATATTAAGCCCGCGAAGATCATGTCTATAGATCTTTGAAAATGGCAGAATCATTCTTCAGATCGCACGCCATAGTAACATATTTAAAAGTTCGAATCAATATGGTAAACGAAGTATATTTAATAGATTCTGGCCCCATAGAAATCTAATGGAATTGTCACAAATGGTGACCTTATTCAAGGTTCAATAATATATGCATAGTCGCAGCCCACTTTGTTGCTTTCACATAAGTAGGATTGGTGCTGCATAACTGACTCCTGATATCATCAGCAATGAAATTTTTCCACCATATGATGTCTACCAAACTGATAGAAATCGTTTGGTTTCAGGTGAATCTGACGGTGGTGGTGTACTTATTGCTACTCACAAAGCCTTAGACAGCAAACTCTGCTCTGACTTTTCCCCTTCACTTCCAGGAGAATGCATCACTGTCTTAATCAATATCCCTCAAGCGGCGAGTTTAGTATTGATTTGAGCGTATATCCCTTGCAATGCTCCTTTCCGTGTTTGCAAGGATTTTTTTTCTGAATCATCTTCGTATTTCTGTAGCATCAACCCTCTATGCACTTTTTTAATCTGTGGTGACTTTAACATGCCTTGCCTAAGGTGTGACTCAAGCTCTCATACCCCCTCATCCTTTAATGATCTCTCTATCCTGTTTTCTTCTTTTTTATTGCCTTGCTCCCTATTGCAATTAAATATGATCCCAAACGCAAATAATCAACTTCTCGATTTCATCCTTACTACCAATCCTGCCTCTATCTCCTCGATCACAAAATGTCCCTCCAAATATGTAAAACTTGATCCCCATCATCCTCCGCTTGAGGTTCGTTTATCTTTTCTCGCACCTCAGTCCAGATGCACTCCTGTTTCCTCAAGATTTAATTTCCGAAAAGCCAACTATACACCCGTTCAGGTTGAGCTAGATAATATTGACTGGAATTCAATGCTACAGAAGCTTGATGTCAATTCAGCGCTATCAACTTTCAATGAGAATCTCAGTAGCGAAATTACAAACCATGTACCTATTTGCCGTTCCCCTCGGAAAAAGAGCCCCAGCTGGTTTTCCGCTGAAGTATCAGATGTTCTTTATTTGAGAACCAGGCGCGCAAAAAATTTCAGAATTCCAACTCTAACACTGACCTCACCGACTGCTTCATAAAGAAGCCAAAAAAGCGGTTAAGTACGCAATGCGATCTTATTACTATATGATTGAAATGTGATGTCACTGAAATCTAATAGTCCTAAGCCCTTTTGGACATACATCCATTCTCTGAAAACAACATCCCATTACCCTAATATCTTCTCATAGCGTAACTGCCAAGCTTCTGATGGGTAAGCTATCTGTGAGCTTTTTGCTCATTTTTTTCCTTCACATTTAAGGTTTCGAACCCCACTATATACTCATCGTGTCGTTCTCCCTCCCTTATTCTGCATTTTATCGTGACCTCTCCATTAGAAATTGAAAATGCACTGCTCACATTTTGACATTAATGGTGGTCCGGGTCCGGGTCCTGATGGAATACCAAACCTGTTCATAAAGTCATTATCTTCTTCATTATCTACCCCACTATCAATTATTTTCAAGATTTGCCCTTCTTCATCCTGCTTTTCCGACGTATGAGAGCATGTTAACATCTTTCCGATCCATAAGTCTGGAGATTGTAGTGAAATCTCGAACTATCGTCCGATTTCTTTGCTGTCTTGCTTTAGCAAGCTCCTTGAAGGAATTGTGCATAACAGAATGTACGATGACATCAGTATCCTGTTTGCAAATGGACAACATGGCTTCATTAAAGGTCGTTCGACAGTAACTAATTTGTTAGAACTTACGAATACCATCTCTCTTGCTTTCGACAAGGGCCAACAAGTCGATGTCATATCAACTGATTTTGCTAAAACCTTTCACAGTGTTGATTACGGCCTTTTGGTTAACAAACTACAATCGATCCGCGTTTCCGACTCAATCCTTTCTTGGATCTTATCTTTCTTATCCCATCGCTCCTGCACCGTTACATGGAATAATTTTTTTTCGTCGGACTCATTAAGTCCAAAATATGGTGTTCCTCAAGGATCACTTTTAGGCCTTTTGCTATTCAACATTTTTATTAATGATCTTCCCCAATGCCAGTCCTCTAATTGTCTTCTTTACGCTGATGATTTAAAAATTTATCATTGCATTGACTCCAGCAAAGACTGCTCATATCTTCAAAATGATCTTGACAATCTACAAAACTGGTGTCAAGGTAATTTACTTCCTCTCAACATTTCAAAATGTTGTCACATGAGATACACTGACAAAATGCATCCAGTTTTATATGACTACCGGACTGATGGATCGCTGCTCGCACTTGTGGATAAGTTTAAAGATTTGGGAGTAGTATTTGACCCAGCTTTGAAATTTAACATCCATATTTCATGCATAACCACAAGAGCTTCACGTATTGCTGGTTTTATTTTACGATCCTCCTGCAAGTCTTTTAACATTTCAACCAGTGTCTATCTATTTGTACTTCTAGCACAGTCAATCCTTGAGTATGCCTCCCAAGTATGGTCTCCTCACTATACCAATCTATCGGATGCTGCTGAAACAGCGTAAATTCACACGTTCTCTATTCTTCAAATATAAATTTCCTTACAGCTCCTACAATGAGCGCTTATAGATCCTCAACATTCCATCACGCAAAAAAGGAGAGAATTTTTAGACCTGTGCTGCTTATTTAAATTCTATCACGGTATTCTTTTATCCAACCTTCGGGAAAGGCTTTATATACGTTTCACTTCTAGAACGCGTTCAAATGACATACTCATTGTGCCCTTTGCTCGTATTGATATTTTTTTATTCATTTTTAATACGCATATCACGTCGTTACCATGAGCTCCAGCTGGGTCCCCTGCCACATTCCCTAAATGCTCTTAAAAGCATATTGCATAATATTCTCCTTAGCTCCCAATAGTTTATTAGTATTTTACATTCTTGTTTTTTTTTTCTTATTTCAAATTGCTCACTTTGTTTTTTCGCATGTATTATATTATATTTTATTACCTATTTTGTAATTGGATTCATGGATCTGTAAAATAGTGTACATAAATAAATAAATAACTGGGTCTAATGATTTTATCGGTCAAAAGCCTATCAGTGAGTTATTTGACTTCAATTTTTTCATATCTGGATATTTTGTGGCAGACCCACATAATAACCGATGACGAAATAAGAATTTACGCTGGACGTCAATGTTGACCAATTCACATACTTCGTTTAATTTGTATAAAAATTTGGTGACGTCGTAGCCATCATTGCCGCTGAATTTCACCACAGGCACTTCATTACGGGCAAAATTAACATTATTGTACTCAACTGGAGGCATATATGCATGTGCTACTTACTAGCTTACCAATAACACAATAGGCCCAACAACAGGTCATCACTTCAATTTCATAATCAATAACCTGCACATCATCTTGCAGGTTATGTGCGATTTTGCGTTCCTGTTCTGGTATGTTCTTTTGATCAACACATATTTGAGGTGCAGAAGCATCACAGTTCAGTGTTAGAAATTATAAAACAAACAGTTTTAAGAGAATTGTATTAATATTTTCTATTATAATAGGAGAATCTATGAAAATTATGTATAAAACCAAATATCGCCCAAACGCTCGCTATGGCTACGGTGGCATACTTCTATCCGGTGGTCCATATTTTCAATGACCCTAAGACATAATTGAGGTTCAATGTCGTTAATGTGCTGAATTATCTCATCCTTTGGCTCTTGAATTGTTCTTGGCTTATTGACGTACACTTTTTCTTTTAAATATCCACAGAGAAAGAAGCCCAACGGTGTCAAATCTTATAATTGTGGCGGCCAATCGACATCGCCACGAAGTGAGATAATACGACGGTTGAATTTCTCGCGCAAAAGAGCCATTGTTGCGTTGGTTGTGTGGCAAGTGACACAATTCTGTTGGAACCACATATCATCCAGGTCCATAACCTCAATTTTTGGCCAGGAGAAGTCCGTTATCATCTTGCAATAGTGAACACCATTCACGGTAATTGCTCTGCCGTACTCATTTTCAAAGGGTACGGTCCGATGACGCTGCCAGCCCATAAACTTCATTAAACAGTCACTCTTTGTGGATGCATCGGCTGAAACGTGGTTATCAGCCCAAAACCACGCTCTGTTGTGATGACATCGGCAATATCATCGCTGATAAAACCAAGATTAAGGAAAGATGGGCACAGCCCCAGAACATCGGAGCCTATGGATGTCTGTGGAGAGCCTCCCTTGACCCGCATCAACCCTGGATGAAGTTTGTGTTCCATCGTTAAAGCCCAAAAGAATAATAAAGTGCTGAGCTAAGATTCCAGTGAAGCTCATCAAATATGGAGGCAGTGGTGTTCATAAAGCTTTTGACAAAGTCATCCAGTACAATGATAATGACTTCAACGACCTCCAAAGTCCGTATCAATAATCAACTCACCGATGCCTTTGACAAAAATATCGGACTAAATCAGGGAGATGGGCAGGCCCCATTGCTATTCAATTTTGCTCTGGAGTACGTCATAAGGAAACTACTTATCGATAGGCGACGTACATTACTATACAAGTCGAGCCAAGTAGTAGCCTATGCGGATGACACAAATATTCTGTCACGGTCATTAACAACTACCAAAGAACTTTTCCTGAATCTCGACAGCAAAGCAAAACTAGTAGGGCTACAAATCAATGAAAATAAAACAAAGCTCATAACGCAGTCAAGAAAAAATACTTCAAATACATAAAATACTACACTTGGCAAATACAGTATCGAAAATGTGAGCAAACTAGGCACCAAAATAACGAAAACCGATAATGAAAGAGACTAAATATGCCAGAGAGTACAGGTCACAAATAAATATTTTATTCAGATTTGACGATCTTGAAGACCAGCTGCATACACAGGAGAACAAAGCTCCAAGTGTACAAATCTGTGATAAGACCTATGTTATGCAGTGAGTGTGAAACATGGACCCTAACCCAAGCATCTCTAAATATATTGAACGCCTTTGGGCGACGGGTCCTGAGGCGAATAATCAGAGCGCAGTTAGATGAGGACCAATGGCATGAGCCTTACGAAATTTTGGATGAACCGGAGGCTCCAAAGATTGTAAGACTAGGGAAGCTGCAATGGACTGACCACATGAATTGTGTGGACGAATAATGGATACCCAAGAAGGTATTCGTTACGGGAACTGGAGGCCGGAGACCAATCTGACTCAGTCGACAAAGACACACCATCGCTGGTCGGATTTCAAAGTTGTCAATGGACGGAGATGGTTCAAGGCGCTATTTGCAGGAATCAAACGCCCGAGAGGGGCTATAGTGCTACGAAGAGGAAGAAAAAAAGACGAATAAAACATTGTCGTTACTTCTATAAAATATTCATATTAATAAAATTAAATCAAATTACCTTATTCTTTTCATTATCTTATAATAGGGAAGTTACTTCTTTGTGATTCAATTTAACTCGACCAGATAGCTTACCTGCAAAATAAGATTAAAATAATTTAACGTCGATGTAGTTTAAAATTTTTCAATATATAATTTCTGAAAACTACGTACATACTCGTATATCAGCCAGAATCTATGAAAATATGTTTTCTAAGTAAAAGATAATAAGTAATATAATACTTGACTTTGGCGCCCCAATAAAACAAAAGGATGGACTTGCTCCAGTGCTCTTCCATATTACGCCGAATAACGTCATCAGGAAACGTCAGCTTAAATATTGAGTACTTATGTTCAAGTCCACACAATTGGTAATATATACTGATTACGTCAATATTATGACACGTTCAATCGTGGATGCCGAAGGAGCATTTTTGAGTCTAGATTCTGAAGCGAACCAAATTGGCCTATAAGTTAATGAAACTTTAATTAAATTCATGACTCAAACGCGGAAGAAAACTCCAGTTCGACAAAACCTGACCAGAGGCGCTTACAAAATTGAAAGTGTGGATAATTTTGTGTACCTTGGAGCCAATCCGAATAAAAGAAGCGTTTAAAAGGGCAAGATTGGGCGCTGCATAAACGCTGCAAATAAAACATTTTACTCCGTACTTCTCATTCTAAGATCCACAGTTGTGCACAGGTAAAATAAGCTAAGTTGTCTGAGCTGTTTCCTTTTACGTAAAATTACGTAAATTACATTATGTGGGCCATGTAGAAAGACTGGAA
Organism: Odontomyia ornata; assembly: GCA_963969285.1. Taxonomy (NCBI): domain Eukaryota; kingdom Metazoa; phylum Arthropoda; class Insecta; order Diptera; family Stratiomyidae; genus Odontomyia; species Odontomyia ornata. The sequence goes on from OZ017738.1 coordinate 388,263,392, forward strand.
GAAAACCGGGTACCCAAAAGAACATTGACGGGGCAATAGAATATGACTGTAGATCTTTGTTGAGATTAAACAAATGGTGAACAAGGTCATGGAACTTTGCTGATTGGAGGAAATTAATCCTGGAGGCCTAGACTCGGCTTGGGTTGTCACGTCATAGATGATCAAGTAAAAGACTACCAAAGTCCTTAAAAAGTTATTTTATCCCAATTTTAACGAGCTTGTATGTCATGTTAAGTATACCGATGGACTGTTTTCATGATCTGATAGTTTCATACTAGCCAAAATGATTCTAACCTGGATTACTACTATTTTGTTTTGCTTTGTAGATTCAGCTGGTTAGCCTACTAAGCCAAGATATTCTTCCAGTACCTTTTCCCGAAAATTTGGAGAAAATCAAAGACTTCCAGTATGATCATTAATTTTGTTTGTAACCGGACTGAGCCTGCCCCGCGCCGTCAAAGCGTCTGCTAACCGGTATCAGGTGCTGTAGTGGTGGTGGGGGACAAGGTAAAGGGCTGCAGCAGTTGCCTCCAAGCGCTTGAAGAGATAGCATCGAGCGGAGTGCGTGTTCAGTTACGTCGTCAGAGTGAAAATGGAGCGTACGATCGAGCAACGTGTTAGCATCAAATTTTGTGTCAAACTCAAGAAAACGGTCACGGAAACTCTTCAAATGATTCAAGAGGCTTACGGTGAGGATGCTCTGTCCAGAACTCAAGTGTTTCAGTGGCACAGAAATTTCCGAGAGGGCCACGATGACGTCCACGACAAACAGCGCGTCGGTCCTCCATCAACGAGTCACACGGACATAAATGTGCAAAAAGTGCGTGATGTGTTGAACAGTGATCGTCGTCTGAGCATTCGGGCTATCGCCTGACGATCTGGGCATGAGGAAGATCTGCGCGAAGCTGGTACCCAAACACCTGACTGATGAGCAAAAGGAGCGTCGTGTTGCTGTCCCTTCGGAAATCGACTGCAAACCGAACCAGAGTTCTTACAGGCCGGGATATGGCACCAGCAGACTTCTTTCTGTTCCCCAAGATCAAGAAACACCTTAAGGGGACGCGGTTAGGGACTCTGGAAAACGTTCAACGTGCTACGACGAGGGTTCTAGACAGCATTGAGGTTGTACATATTTTGCCAACAAGAAATTTCCTGAGGTCAGTCCAGTTACTTATTATTCAGACCCTGTTTATATATATATATATATATATATATATATATATATATATATATATATATATATATATATACTTATATGTATATGTATGTGTGTATATATATTATTTATACATATATAAATATATATATATATGTATATATATGTATATATATATATACGTATATATATATATATATATATATATATATATATATATATATATATATATATATATATATAAAACATATATACACATCTATATATATGATTGGCTCCATCGCTACCACCTGTTATAGCGCCTCGTTGAGGTTTGACCGCCCTTCCTCGCATCTGTCTAGGCCTGTGCAAACCCGAAGGATTTTTCGCCCCAGTAATCAAATGAGTAAGCAAATGACTTTATATAGAGAAGTAGGATGCGTTAAGCAGGTTGTTATTAAATTTGGCTCCGTGGCCCTCTACCTAGCCAAATTTAATAAAAGCTTTCAACCAATGTTACTGAAATTCGGTGGTTTGATAGAAACTATAAGTATCTAAAGAGTTATGTAAAAAAAACTGGAGGTCAGGTGGCAAAAAACAAAATGGCGGCCAGTTGAAGCTCAAAACTTCAAAGTCTTCTAAAAGTCGCAATTTTGACCTGATGTACATGAAACTTGATTTCAAGATAGAAATCAATTAGATCTAGAGACTTTGACATTTTGATGATCATCTATCTGCAATTATCAAAATGGCGGTGGTTTAAATATACCTCTTTTCAGGTTTTCGTGGCCCTCTAACGGTCACATTTTCCAAGGGATTTTGACAAAACTTGAGATTATGGATCTTTGTAATAATTTCATGCATTATGCAGAAAATTTTTTAAATCGAATGAAAAATAAATAGTCGAAATTTTACAACATCATATTTTTGGCTGCCATTTTCACTAAAAATTGAACAATTTTGCCCTGTCTAGAGAGATTTGGCAAATTGATTAATGAGGTCCAAGCATACAAAGATTTAAAATAATCCAATATCAAATGCATGCGTTCAAAATGGTGGTCCCCAAAGGTCAGGAGGCATGCGCAATTCGTTATTTTAGTGGCAACTGAAATAATGATTTTTTTTCATGGAAACATTTTAAATTACTTAACTTGGAAGTATTTGTATACCAGACCATTTTCAGGATATTATATAAATATTTTCACAATACCCTTAAAAAATTATGAAATCGTGACTTGTCTGTCCGTCCGTTTATCCGTCCGTTTGTTCGTGTGTCACAGTAAATTTCCTTGCAAACCACATGAGCTAGAATGACGAAATTTTCTACGTAGGTCAAAACTAATGCCTCTCGAAATTTGCAGTGCAAAAAAATATTTTAAAAGGGGGGCCTCCCCATACAGGGGGGCGACTTAATTTTTTTTTAAGTCTATAGCCCTCTAGCAGCCAAGTTTCTCAACAGACCCCGATGAAATTTGAAATTATAAGTTATTAAAGCAAGTTAATTTAACCTGCAAAAAAATCACCTAAATCGGATGACAAATGAAAAGTCGAAAATTTTCAGCTTGATATTTTTAGCAGCCGTGTTCAATAAAAATTCAAAATGGTGGCCCCTGATGGTTCCGAAAAGAATTGAAAATATTTATATTAATAGCAACGCAAGTGCTGTTTAAACTTTTATGGAAATTTTTTGAAATTATCTATTTGAGCTATTTAAGCCGACAAATTATCACCTTTGTGTGGTAACGACTGTGTAAACAGCAAATGTGAGAAGGACAACACCTGTATTTATATGTTTGTAACAATTTATTATCTGCCGATTTTCAATATGTGATCCATAAATGTGCAAACCTATTGAATGAGCAAAATATTTGCGTCTCTATAAAGGGTATTTAAATACGAACGTTGGTGATGTCAATAAATAGCCATGTAATGCTACGAAGATTGCAGTAGGAAGTATAGTAGTACGCAAGCTAAACTCTCTTCCGAAATCTTACGCTACATACGAGAAATTTGCTGCCAACGGGGATTTTTTCAATATCGAACATAGTGCTTCAATCATTACCTACAGCTCGAGTTAACATTAAGTTTCATTAAAATCTTCTGGTATAACAATACAGGCTTTGTCATCGAAAGTTAGCTTCTAAGTTTCTGGACTTATATGCTGTGAAAAATGTTTACAATGGAAAATTTTTCATGATCGGCTACCATAAGTTGTAAACAAATATTGTTTCGGGTCAAAACTCTTAGTATTAGCAGCATATCAAGGAAATGGTTTTTAATGTCTTCTATAATAATTTAACAGAACTCTACTAAAATCACGACCTAACTGTCCCTCTTTTTGTCCATCCCTTTGTACCAATTGCCTTATGATACCCTTCTGGTTGAAGTACTCTCCTGTATCTTTGACTTTTTAAAATCAACATCAATGCCCAGATGTCATTCTGTTGAACCTTCCGGTTCTGGGTCATCATTACTCATGACCTTTTTCCTGGCTAAAGAGAGTTTCTGCATTAAAATGTAGACATATAATAAAAACACGCTCAATATTTTTTATCTAGCTCCACCACTCTCATTTAAATGTTTATTATAAAATCTCATCTTTTGCATTTATTTATTTATACAATTAAGATAAAAAACTTTAACGCAAGCTTCAGCTTATCTCGCAAACTAAGTTTTTTTCTGGTTAGAGGACGAAGGTTATATACACTCTAAGCTTTTAGGCTTTTAGGTGTGACATACCATCTGGACTACCCACTAAACCAATCTATGAACATAGCCAATCTATGAACATAGCCTGAAAACGTGTAATACATTACTTCGAGTGAAGCCTCATTTTGCTACGCCGTGAAACTCCTTCAAGTGAGTAAGTCTACCCTCCAGTGAGAAGGGAAGGGGGAAGAAAGATAGCTGAAAAGTGATCTCCCAATGAAATGTTTCCAGCTGCTGTGAGCCCTTTTTATATTTTGGGATCGCCCGAATATAATATTCTACATGGTTCCATTTTTCAACCGATCCAAGCATTTCCCCGATTAGATTTTCCGAAAAGGTCAGTTGTTTCCTTGTAGGGATCTTGGTGTAGCTTGTCTCATTTTTGGCTTGCAAAAGTATGTAGTAGGCACTTTCTCCATCTCCTGCACAAAACGTACCTTTGGAAGACCATGGTTGGCTAACCTTGAGGAAGATTGAAAGTACCCATGCCCGCTCAAGAGCTAAATCGGGTGTACGCAGTCTCACCATTTGCTCAATTGAGCAGATCCAATATGGGGTACGCAGTCCATCTTCCCTTTATGCTGTTCACCTAGAACTGCTGCCAGTCATTTAGTTAGCACTTTCTCTGCTCACAGGCAACAGCCTTCCACGTTTCTTTGTTTCGATGCAGGTAGTAAGCATGGCATTCTCTAGCAAGGATGACAACAAAAGAAGTGCTTCACCCGCATTGACTTACACTGCAGAATCAAAAGCTGTCAGATATGAAGATGTCAGTTCTCTGTGTTCCTCTTTTGTGTACCTGTGTCAGCCGTTTTCGGCACAGCTCTTTGCTAAGAGCATCACTCAATATTTCTGTTCAAGACAGTAGCAGCGGCTCTACGGCGCTAATCAAAAGTCATCTTCTTGATGGGTTAAGTCTGTTACGTTGGCCATAAGTCAACTCAGAGCCAATACTCCTAAAGCAGCTTTATCAGTCGTTTCCCTAATTTGTTTAGAAAAACGCATCTTCAAGTAGGTCTGCAACCCCATGTAAGTTGCTAGTAGTTTCGATTCAACCAGTATTTTCCCAATACTGATCACCGTTGCTCTAGAGATTCCCTTCTTTATCCCAATGACCATTTCAGTTTTCCCCAGTGCTAGGCTTAACCTGCTAGCAGACATCCAGTCAATGTCCTGTAGCATTAGCATACCTTCTCTTAGTTGCAACGCGAAATCCAGCAACTTGTGCATAGCTGATCACGTGCGACTCATTCAGCAGCTTTAGTCTCAGAAACCCATCCTACATTATGTTTCACATGGCTGGATCAAGAATAGCTGCTTGAGCCACCCGATGAAGCTTCCGTCAATCATTGGCTCTGTGTCGTATCATAAAGCAGGCTTCGGCCCTTCAGGTAGTCCCTCAAAGGTAACGTAAGATTTTCTGGAACATGAAAAAGGGTTTTCAACGTATTCAGAACATCCACGCATCTAGCGGAGTTGAGGCCATTCTAAGCATCAAGTATCGCCAACAGAGCTACCCGTTTTCGGCATCTGGCTTTACGTCTGCAATTGGATCAATGATAAAGTATCAGTGAGTCTGCCTTTGATGATTTTTTGAAGCACTTTCCCAACCTTGTATAGTATGTGTAATGGGCGGTATGCAAATGGCAACCCAAGATTTCCCTTTATCTTGCTGATTAGCACGTGTCTCGCTGCACTCCAACTTTCCGACACAACCCTTTAACGCAAATAAGCGTGGAATGTACTTGGCAGCATTTCAGGGGAATCGTGATAGATCTAAACTAACTTTGGGGCTGAGTACCATGGTAAATGATCTTGTTCAGGAACTGACCCCAAATGGATGTCAATCCAGGGTCCTAAGTAGCAGCCTATAAATTCTTTATTATGACTAGATGTCGCAGCCACATCATAATAAGTATATATATATATATATATATATATATATATATATATATATATATATATATATATATATATATATATATATATATATATATATATATATATATATATATATATATATATATATTTATATATTTATATATTTATATATTTTTTTTTGTCACACGTTACAAAGCTTCTTGCGTTGTTACTGTCATTAATCTGCATGACTAGCTCTATGACATGTGTTAATTTTAATTATGTTTTCATTGTCAGCGTTTGAAAGAAAAATTTAATCGATTTCAGTAATTATTGCTAAAAGATTGGCTAATACCAATAGTTTGCTATATTTTTCCTGGCATGATTATGTTAAATGGAATCAAAAGTCTAGCGTCCTAAAATTTTGTTCTTGAAAAAAAATGTAAACCTTTTAAAGATTGATCCCCATATATTAAAATGAATTTCAACAACATTTTAGTCAAGGCTAGTGAAGTATAAGTGAATTCTTAAAATCAGTTCAACTTTGACCCAAAAAAATACTAATATAGATGTTTTCGGAAATAAGGGCAACAAATACTTTTTAGTAATTTTGAACTGATGTGGGTTAAATTTTTAACTAACTGCAAAGTAAATCAAACTATTGCAATATAAATTTCTTTTCCATTTCTTTATTATCAATGATAAGCTGTCTCTAAACACACTTCCTAGGAAGTGAAAATATTTAGCCAGTTTATAAGGAAAATTAGAATTTCTTGCTGAAACAGAAAGAATTGCGTGTTACAATTACACCAAGTTCTGTCAACACACCATCCTAATAACCATCCATCACTTTCTTCATATAACGAAGACTTCTTGCAAAACACAACAAAATCATAATGAATGGATTTGTTGTGCGTTTGTTCACCATCGTCACTCCGAACGTTTTTCTTTTCACATGCTCAGCAAATTTATAAATGTACAAATAACCAAGCAAGGATATATTGTATTTTATTGTATTTTGTAAATGAAGGCAGTTTTTGCTCCGTTCATTTTTTACATTTCGTAGGAAGCGTCGCTGTGCGTCAAGTAAACAGGAGTACAACCTTAAAATCAGGAAATCCATAAAATGGAACGATTTTTTGCTATATAGCGGCTTGCTCCCTTACATTTTGCCCAACTTAAAGGCTTTCATTTTGGCCATGTTCAGCGCTAAGAAGTAGACAAGGATCTGGTGCATGTGTGTTTTTTCATACACTATAGGTCTTGTACTCGTATTTTTTCACTCCCCTTCGTCATCGGAATTGTCAAGATACGATTTGTGCCATAAATTATCATAAATATGACTTGTTAGCGAGTTACAAAGTACAAACAATGGCTCGATGGTAATCCTTACATAATATTAGGACCACGCTTTCTGCCACGGAATCTCAGCAGTGTATCCTTGCTATTTCACATGTATATTACTTTATCTGTAGCACGGTAGACATTCAGTTACGATTCTGGCGCGCGGTGAATAGATGTTAGAATAAATGGAAATGTATATGGCATGAAAAGCTAGCGTAAGGAGTGAGGACAGGACGCTGCCAATCGTTGAAATACACATGGCAAATAAATATGCTTTCACGTATTTCCGCGCTCGTAAAATGAAAGATTTATAGCGAAATTTAAGGTTCACTGAATGCTCCTAATGAATTATACTAGGTCTGTGATTCTTGATTGTTGGATTTTACGAGCTCTCATGCCAAAAATAGTTTATGTTTTTTCAAGATTTGTAGAGGTTAACACTGTTTTATTATGTTACCAAATTTTTTGGTAATTTGAGTTTATGAATAGCGTGAAATAGGAAATAGTGTTATGTTCAAGATTTATTAATTTGCATGAAAAGTTTTTGTTTTTATTGTTTATTTCGAGTTGTTAATGCAACAAATATGTTTCAAGTAATTTGATTATTCTCATAATTATATTAAGCAATTCAAACAAAGTCTTTTGCGTATAGATTCAAACAAAGCCTTTTGGCTATAGCATATATTTAAAATGTTATTAGTTTGAAGTCATAAGGGATGACTCTAGGTATTTGTGATACTTTTAGAAACTAAGGCTTTTGTTCTTGAATTATTTTCGCAAATTTTGTGTTAAATGAAATATAACTAGATGTGGGAATATGAAATGCAAGCTTGGATATTATCCAAAACTAACATTGTAGTAGAACGGCTTGCTTGATGGTGAGAGAGGTCAAAGCAAACACGGCTCTTGATCTAATATTTTACGGCAAGTTTATGCTGGGATAGTGGCGGGTTGTGATTTTTCAAAATTTACATCCCCCATCTGATTAGTACTACGGCTACATAAGAAAAACGACTGTTTTGGTAAAGTAACAATTTATTTGTGAGCATAATCTGTTCTCAGCTCGAAGAATTTTACCCAGCGATGCCCCAACTTCTTTAACTTGTTTGAAAAATGCATTTTATTGAGGTCTGCAAAGTAGACCTCCGTGGCAACGATGACATCCTCATTCAACTCAAATTTCTATCCGGCGAGTGACTTTTTCAAGTTTTGAGACACCAAAAGTTGCATGGAGCCAAACTTAGAGAATAAGGTGGATGGGGTAGCAGTTCGTAGCCCAATTTGACCGTAACGATGGCGGAGGTGTGAGCCCGTGCGTTGTCATGGTGGAAAAAAAGTTTTTCTTAGCCAAATGGGGCCTTTTTTCTGCAATTCGGTGTCTAATCGGCCCGATAATTCAGCATAGTAGAGCCTTGTGACAGTTTTGCCCTTTTCCGGGGAGTCGATGCAGTTCACAACTAGTGAATCCCAGAAAACTTTGACTGTCACCCTTCGGCGATAGGATGAAATCCATTGTTTCGACTGCTTCTTGGTCTCTGATGTATACTAGTGGAACCATTTTTTGTTGACGGTCACGAAACAATGCAGAAACTTCTGTGGATTGCGTTTAAATAGCGTCATACACTGCTTTGAAGTGGTCTCATGATTGTGTTTGTTGTCCGGAGCAAGCAAACGCGGCATCCATTGCGCCAAAAGCTTTTTCATGCCCCACAATTCTGACAGGATATGACCCGCGTGATCTTTTGAGATGCATGCTGTCTCACCTATCTTACGAACCATTAAACGACGGTCTACTGTAACGAGCTCGTAGATTTTTGACACGTTATCCTCCGTGGTAGCCGTTTTCGGGAAAACTGGGCAAGGCTTAAAAAACACCGACATGCGATCATGTTGAAACTCGTTAAACCAATTGATAACGGTTCCTATCATAGAATCACCGAATACAGCATTAGAGCGCTTTTTGATTTCGCTGCGCAATTTTTCTTCCAAAAATAAGTATCAAATCACCGACCAATATTGTTCTTTCTTCATTTTTGTAAAATTCGTGAAAATGCCCGCTTCCACGCACGGTCAAAATAAAAGACGAAGCTGATTCGGCTAAAATTTTGACAGTAGCCGCACACAAGAATGCACTACACAGTAGTGAATCTCTCTTGCGATAGTGGAGACATCGGACCATGAAGCTAATTACTTATCGGACCGCCCAGTATTTCTTATCTCATACCATATACAGGTATGTTGTAATTTTAACTGCTTCTTAATTTTACAAAGGGTATTTGCATATGGGTATTGAAAACATTTATAGAGGACAGTTTACTACATGCCACACCAAACAATTGCTAAATATATACAATATCTCAACTTTCTCACCGAACGAGTTTGTTGTACCACTCTATAGTTGCGGTGATGCTCGAATCGGTTGACAAATGGAACCAGGTGGCACATTATGTTCAGGCAGTCCTAAAATATAAAAGGGACTGACAGCAGCCGGGGGCGCTGGGGCTAGGGGATCGCTTGTCTGGCACTTCCTATTCTCCTCTCCCCTCCTGCTAGGAAACGGGTCCCCTAGTTTGAAGGCGCCTCACGGCGTTACGAAACAAGACCTGGGCCGAAGTAATGTGTCAAACGGCTCCCGGCTGGGTTCTCAGGTTAACAAGGGAGTTGTTTAGTGGGTAGTCCAGTCGCCTTTATGCAAGCATGGGAGTCCCACACTCTATGCATAAATGGCATTAACCTCCCTACCACAAAAAAAAATTGTACCACTCAGCACTTGATTATACAAAACGTGAATTTAATGTAAAGGGTGGTCTAACCGAAACGCACGATGTTAATCGTAAATAAAATAAAAATAACCTTAACTGCTCAATTTTTAACATCTCTAGGGTTGAATTCGTCAAACACTAAAACAAAGAAAATTGGGCGACCCTAAGGTGTGACTCACAATTAACATCGTGCATTATGGTTGGAACACCCTTTAGAATCAAGACAGGACTCATAATCAAGACTAAAGAATGTTTCTCGTCGTCCCTCTGGCTCATTACAAAAAGGTTCCTATGGTGAAACAAAAATTTTTTTTTTAAGTTTGCCAAGTTACAGCAAAGTATTTTTCAATGGAAGATTTCGTAATTAGGAGATGTTGAAAAAATTTCTTTTTCTGTTAAAACTTTTTGAGAATATACTGTATTACATAATTTGCCATTTTGCATGAGTTCAAGGCTTTAATATGGCTCAAAATGTAACAAAAAATTTAAATATCGTAGACTGGGCCCAATAAACAGCCAAAAACCTCGATAAAAAGAAAAATTAATTCAGGCCTAAATAGGTTCTGAATTGCTAATGCATAAAGAAACAATGCAATCTAAACACAAAAATATGTAAAATATTTGACTTTTCCTTTAACAATCAATTATTTTTATCAATTCGTAGTGCCGGTTTGTTGAATAAGATCTTAAATGTTAAAACTCAACATCTCATAGTATAAGTGCTTCAATGTACCAAAATCTAACTAAAGATGTCTGAAAAGCCTATTTTATATGATTTGGTAAAGGAATTATAAAAACAGTATTGGAAGGTAAAGCATAAAAATTTTGCCTAGGCATACATATTAAACTGACCAAATTTTTCCTAAAAGACTATTAAATTATTTTCTTTTTATGTTTTTCCAAGGAATTTATTTGAACTTTGCGCAGCCAATATACTTGTACAGGGTTTTCCAATGAGAGGTGCTGAATTGATATTAAAAAAATGATGCCCTCTTTCAATATAAATGATCAGTTGTTTATTTCATTATAAAGAAAAGGTATGCCGTTAAAAGTAACAAATAACATCAGGCAAATGATCACCACGACCACGCTCACAAGACCATATCCTTTTCATGAAATTGTCCATAACCAAATCACAAATTAGCTGCCCTATGTCCTTGATAGCCTCACGGATTCCATCTTTCAGGTCTTTAATTAACGCTGGGCTGTTGGCATTCTCTGGTCTCAAAGGAAGAAGTCGCAAGGTGTTAAATCACAAGATCTCGGTGGCCAATTGTGATCACCTCTTTGAGAGATAACACGGTCCGAAAACTTTTCCCGTAAAAGGTCAATGGTTTCGTGGTTGAAAGTAAACGTTGCCCAGATCAATACCATCCAATCTGGCCATAAAAAATCATTAATCATCTCTCGATAGCGCAATCCATTCACCGTAACTGTTGCTCCAGCCTCATTTTCGAAAAAGTAAGGTCTAATGACTTCGCCGGATCATAAACCGCACCAAACAGTCACACGTTGGAGAAAGAGATGCTTTTCAACAATAACTCTTGGGTTTTTCGAGCCCCAGATGCGTTAATTTTGCTTGTTGACGGAGCCACCGAGATGGAAATGGGCCTCATCACGCAAGATGATTTTTGGATGGAGTTCCGGATCATTTTCATGCATTTCAAGGACCCATCAGCAAAGACACGACGTGTTGGTGTTAACTGAACTTTATAAGCCCTAAGATCGAAATCCTTATGCAAAATACGGTGTAATGACGTTTTTGGAATGCCTAATTCCAAAATACGACGAAGAATGGACAAATTTGGGTTTCTTCAACACTATCGGCTACAGCAGCAATATTCTCGGCTGTCCTTAAACGACGTGCACGGGTTTCATTCTTCACATCACTAAGTTGTCCCAACAGCTCAAATTTTTCCACCAATTTCTGTATTGCGGTCTGACAAGGTGCTTCACGACGATCCAAAAATGCTCGAGTTTTACGAACCCTCTCTGCCAAATTTTCACCATTTTTATGGTGAATTTTAGTAATTTCAATGCATTGTTGAAGCGTGTACTGTTCAATTTTTATTAATGGCGTAGTTTTTACTTGTCAAACGTCAAAAAATGACAGCTTTAAAGGTGACATCTACTGAAACAGCGGGCAATCCTCTTGCTAGAAAACCCTTTATAACAAACTTTATTTTTGACTTACATCCTTACTTAAAAAATAAGCATATGTTCATTTTTTAATACAAAAATCTCTCATTTTATGCACAAGAATTAAATCCAAATGAACAAAAAAAACTTGGGAGTGCAGTGGGTCGGATCCTCAGTACTAGTGGCAGAGCAGGCTCTCGGCCATCGCCATCCAGCTGAGCGTTTGAAATGTTGAAGAAAAGCTGAACTTGCCACGAAAACCACCAAAATAAGAAAGCGAACATGGGCAAAGCCAGCAAGCTTCAAAAATCAAGCCGAAGCAAACGTCTCCTAATGTCTTGGATAAGGGAACCGACAACCCTGGTGTCATCTTTAGTTACAACAACGTCGGCTAAAAAATTTGAGTCAAAATAGGAAACAATGGACAGCCTGACCAGACTGAGATTCCTGCATCATTTGGACGCAGGAAAAAATGATGCGAACGCCAAAGTGTCTTAAAGAGGAAGAGCGAGAAATTCTTTAGGACGTGCTGAAAGCTAGCGTGGTGGGAAAAAATGAAAAGAACATCGAAAATTCAAGGCAGGGGCTTTAGGCCCCGAAATAACAGCGAACCACCATCCTGAAGTCCATAGAGTGATCATGGCAAAAAAAGAAAAGGGTAACCAGACATATGAAGCTCCGGTTTATAATCTCACTACCACCATCGGAAGTGTCGCTGAGGCACTTAATTTCGAAATGGAAGCCGATAACTTTTCTTGAGAAAGGTTATGAAGTACAATTAGTATCCAGCAACATCAAGAAAAAAGGAAAATCCAAAAAACTGCAGAAGTTCTAAAAAGAGTAAAATCTGTCTGTAACTCGCCAAAAATCAACAAAGGTGTAAAAAATGGGCTTCTTGGACTACAAGAGCTCCTAGACCGCATTGGGCATCACTGGAGAAGCTAGTTAATGCCAAAGAGAACTTAAGGCCCAAAGAAGAGCAGAAGCCCAACGGGCACGCGTAGACAGCTCCACCATCAATAAAAGAATGGCGTCTAGCCCAATCGAAGTATATTGGAATCAAAGAAGGAAGAAAGAGGAACTTGATGGACGTGGAATGCTAAACCTGATGTTCCAGATAGTGGTGATAAAAGAGGCGAAGGAAACCACAAAGAAACACCTTTAAAAAGTGCCAGAAATTATGTTAAAGCTTGCATGGATGCCCAGTAAGACGAAAGACTTGACGTGAGACAGGAGAGAAAAAGTCACGACGAAGACCCCTGCTCCTAAAAACCCAAAATGGCCAATACTAAGCAGAAGAGCTGCGCCCAAAGACAGTACCACTGCTTTTAAAAAAGTATAACCAGCCCAGTCGAGCCATATACAGGTAGAACAGAGGACAAAAATAAAGAAGCATTCTGCGGCGCACTAAAGAAAATACTCAGCAAAAACCAAACTAGAACTCACTCAGGACGATGGCAATGATCGAGATAAGAGACATTGACCTGGCCAAAGTAGAAGAGACTGACAACAGTATACAATAGGGCCCAATGCATGGCCGTTATTTACTTGACCAAAAAGTACGCTGAACTATTTTTGAATAAAGGCAAAGTAAGAATCTGCTGGATACCGTGAAAACCAGTACCTATTTAACGCTTCAAACGCCCTGACAGTGGTCATACTGCACAAGTTTTCACCTTTGCATCGGATTTCCCTATGTTACGAATGCGGTGAAATGGAACATAAAAAAAAAGAGTGTACAAAGGAGGCACACTATATACTTTGCAAGGATGCTGGTCCTAAACCGGATCTTGGGCACGTCTTGAGATCAAAAAAAATTTTGGGTTTTTCAGGAAGCCCTAGCTTAGGCAAAAGCAGAACTTCAATGATCCGTACACTGCAAGTAAGCCTATACCGTAGTTTGACCTCCCAAAACCTGCTTCAGCAGTATGCGAGGGACTTGAAAGTGGGTTTTTTGCTGCTGAGTGAGCAAAACCACGATAAAAGCTCCTAATGAAACTGAAAGTGCCACCGTCTGGGCTCGGAACAGTGATTTCCAGGCAGAGATCTGTAAACGGGAGGATGATTTCGTATGGGTTTGGTGCTCAGGGACCTCCTTCTTTTGGGTGTGCCTAATGCTGAATGAACCAATGTCATATTTTGCAGCCAAGCTTAATGCTTTGGAAGGCACTGTCTTGAACGCAGATGGCAACATGCCCACTGGGGGAGACTTTAACGCTAAAGCAATTAAACGGGGCATGCCTCAAACAGATCCGTGGGAAAAATAAGTCCTAGATATGGTGGCCAGGATGGCGGTTGTCGTATTTTCCACCGTATTGGCTGTGAAGGAACCATACCGGATGTGACATACACCTTAAAGTCTTTAGTACAGTGGATAAATCATTGAAGAGTATTAGAAGACTACTCAACTGGTGATCATAAGTACATTCTGCTTGAAATTGGTGATGTTTCCCGACGTTTGTGCTCTCAACCTTTTACTATATAGTGAAAACATAAAACGATAAACGTCGGAAGGTTCGCCAAGGTGCTCACAGTAGGTGCTCCGCTGCAGCATCATCCACAGGGGACAGAAGAAATGGCAGTTCAAAACGTGGTGAGCTCACTTATGAGCATCATCAGGACTGCCGGCAACGCTTCTACGCCCAGTCGAAAACCTCAGCACGATAACCCCTCAGTGTACTAGTAGCTGACTGAAATTGCTTCGGCGTGAGACCTAACGAGTATGGGACCTTGCAACCGGGTAACAATATATAAATTACCCAGGATATGCCTTTGCAAAATCATTTACAACAGCAAGGCTCACTGCTGGCAAAATCTAGTAGACAATGTTAATAAGGACCTGTGGGGCCTTGGCTACAAGCTAGTTATGCAGAAGCTTGGTGCTCTACGGACGCCTTACATATGAGTAAATTAGGCGGAAAAGATGAACGAGATACTCAGCCCATCCTGTCCGTGTTGCAGCTGCCCACGGTGAGAGTAACCAAATGTCAACCCTTCAAACAGCCGGAACTGTAGAGGTAGTCTCTTTAGTGAAAAAGGAACGCTTTAGGCCCAGATGGTATTCCAACTGAAGTACTGCAATCTATCACCATTGTCCTGACTTGCTGCTCAGCACATTCAACGCTTGCCTACTGGCCGGGGGTTTCCCGGTACGATGAAAGGTGGCGAGGTTCTTGACGATCAGCCTGGATAATGGGAACTCCTTATCGCTACATGCGTACCGCCCGTTATGCATACTAGAGAAGGCTGTGAAAGTGCAAAAGAAACTCATCAAAGGAAGACTTATTTTCTAAATACCTCCATTCCCTACCACTCTCTCCATCACTCTTTCATCGTCGCACAATCTGCACTTTACACGTCGTCAATTCCTACTTGTGCCACCAGGCAATGTTAAAACATCGGTATAAGGGGCACACCAAATGTTGTGAAGTACTCCTTTCCTGCTAGTCTAGTCCGATTCGTGAAATGTTCTTAGAGATAAAAAAAAATATTATAATACGACACAGTAAAAAAAACTCTGAGTTCATAAGAACTAGCTGTCTTTAAGTGTCTCGACGTTAGGGTCTAAAATGCCTTAAGATACTGCATTTTCAATCCTCCGGACTTATTATCAATCTAAATTTATTAGATGTTCCTTAAGTCTTTTCTTAAAAACCAATAATGAGTTCACGTTTTTCACTGTTTCTGGAAGATTGTTGTATATACGCTGAGCATCATTCGTTGCATCGTTCTTTAGTCGATCAGTTCTAGCGTGAGGTATTACAAAATTTTTCGCATTTCTTGAATTATATGGATTTATTTGTGATACTTTTATAAAGGGCCTTCGTTCCGATTCACTGGAAATTAGACATTTGAAGATAAACTTCGCTTTTCCCATGGTAATGATTTGACTGGAGGTTAGTGCATTGGTCCGTTGATACACTCGTCTTGTTGGAGTGAGAATCGGAAGGTTTAGAATATTTTTATAGGCTCCTTATTCGTCTGTTTAAAAAACATGTATTTTGTCTTTGTAGTATTCAATGCCAGCTTGTTTTCGATGAGCCATGAGCGATATTTATTCAGATCCTCGTTGACGATATTCTCTAGTCATGTCCTGAATAAAAAAGTACAGTATCATCAGCATATAATGTGTGGTGAGCATTCAGTTTACAAATACTCAAATTATTGGTGTATAGCAAAAATAAGGTTGATCCAAGTATGGATCCTTGAGGAACCCCCGATTTTATTGGTGCTAGATTGCTCAAGACATCATTAACTGATGTTCTTTGGAATCTTCCTTCTAAATAACTTTTAAAAAGCTGTTTCGGTTTTCCTTGTATACTACACGATTCAAGTTTTTGAAGTAACAGGTCATGATCAACCATATCAATAGCTTTCTTCAGGTCCACAAAAATTGCAATAACATAATCTCCTTTATCAAGACTTTCATTGATGTAACGTGAGACAGAAAGTAACGCATCGAAAGTACTCTTGTTTTTTTGAAAGCCAAACTGCTTCGGATTTATGATGGAATTGTCCATTAAGAAAGATTTTAAACGATTATTTATAAGTTTTTCGAATATTTTACTAAAGGTTGTCAAAAGTGGAACAGGGCGGTAATTATTCGGGTCGAGATATTCTCCTCCTTTGAATATTGGAATTATTTTTGCCAGTTTCTCTTCGTCCGGCAATGTTCCATTTCTAATATGCTCGTTTATAAAATTTGCCAGTGGTTCAGCTATCTCCTCTTTGACTAGAATAATTTCATGTGTGGCGATGTTGTCAATACCTGGTGCTGCATTATTTTTCTTCAAATTTTCGATTGTATTTAATACTTCTCTTTTAGTTGTTTGATGAATTTGAAAGATGGACTAAGGTGATTTAGCGACTTGCTGTTCCACATGGGCGTGCTGCATTGTTAGAGTCCATGCCAAAAAATTCAGCATTTGATGTCATGATCCAAGGTGACGAATTATCTTTTACTTCATTTATTATTTTCCACATTTGTGAGTTGTCCGCCACTGTTTCCAATCTTCTGCAGTAATATGAAAATTTAGTTTCTTGTATGAGACGTTTTGATTCTTTAAGGGTTTGTTTATACAGATGTTTAAGTGCTTGATCTTCAGCGTTCTTTTTGTATTTTTTATAAGCCTTCCTTTTGTTAAAACTAGCCTCAATCACTTTCTTTGTTATCCATGTATGTTGTCGACACCTGATTTTTTCTCAATGGTAGAATCATGCTTGGAGTCTGTAATCACATTTTTGAGCTCCATAAAGTTTTCAAGTTTTTGGTTTGTTAGCGACTGTTGAAATTTCGATTTGAAAAGATCTTTGTCTAAATATCTGAATTATTTGTGAGTATGTTTTTGCTTATTGAGACTTTGACCATGGACAACAATTTTTAGGACACGATGATCTAACTCCGGCCAGTCTGCAAGTGTGAATTTAATGTTTTCAGCAATTTTTTTATTATTTGTTGCTATGTGATCTAGGCAAGTACTTGAGCCGGGCGAGTAATTTTGTCCATATTGACAATGACCGCTCTGTTTGTTTCCAGGGTTTTCTCGTACATTCTTGATTCTGGAGATTCTGCATTCGGGTCTACGTTTGTGTCAGCAGCTGTGATAAGATTTTTTTTCAGTAGAGTATATTGCATCTATTACTGTGCAGAAGTCCTGCGCATTAAGACGATTGGGATTATAGTAAGTACCGATTTTTAGTTTTTTACCTGCGCAGGTTATTTCAATTATTATTATATTATATATGTCAAGTGTTACTCTCTTTGTCAAGAAATTAATTGTTTTTTTTTTTATATAAATTGCTGTACCTCCTCCTCTTCTGGGCCTGCAGGAGAAAACTGAGCTATATCCCGGAATATTGTTATACTTTGCTTCTTCAGGATAGATCCATACTTCGTTTAGTATAATCAGATCCGTTTCAGGATTTTGCTGCAAATAAATTTGAGTATCACTCAGCTTATGTCGTAAGCTTCTTATATTGGCATAAAAGATAGTTAATTTGTCGCTTGATTGAATTTTGGGATTAACAATCATCTTCATAATTGTACTTAGTACTCCTCCTAGCAATTACAATCCTTCTTTGATACTTTTGGCACTCCCACAAGTCTGCTCTGTGTGAGTGATCAGCATTCTTATTATTTCCCATACAATAATAACAGTTCTCATGTGTGCTTTTGCATTCCTTGAGCTTATACTTTCCTCAACATTTCACACAGATTTGTTCTCCTTCGCATTTCGACGTCTTATGGTTGTATTTTTGGCACCTGAAGCATCTCGTAATATTAAAATCTTACTGACGTGATTCGTGCTGCCGTGGACCTATCTCCCCAGTAGGATTACTTTAGAGTAAGTCACTTCACAATTGATGCGGTTGCAGAATTGGTAAGCGCAGCTTAAAAGGCAGAGCTACATAGCCACACCAAGTGCCGGACCATTTTGTTGGTGACACTCGAAGTTAGGAATGCCTTCAACTCCACTAGATGAGTGCATAGTCTGGATATGTTAGAAAATCCATTTTAAGTGCTAAAATATCTACTTAAAGTACAGAAGCCTGCTTTCCGACACAGCATAGGCCCAACAAAAGATGGAAGTTACATCGAGTATTGCCCAGGGATCTATTCTTGGTCCATGCCTGTAGAACGTGTCTTACGATGGGCTACTGAGACTGAAGATACCAGATGTGTCACGCTCAATCGGCTATGTGGAAAATGTTGTGGCTCTGGTCACTGGTTGCACCGTTGAACAAGCGCAACTTAAGCTAGGTATAGTGAGAGTATGGATGACTGCTTGTGATACAAAAAAAATCCCTAGAGTAAGGATGATCAGCATTGGAGACGTACTAATTGAATCTAAACTTGCGGTGAAGTACCTATGGCTACTGAAGGAGCAGAAATGTGGGGGCGATGTTCTCAGTAAGGAGGTGTTATCATTTAGGGTTGCATGTTTATACCCGACAGACTCTGATTCGGTCATGAGTGTTATTGCAGGCATAGTAACTATTATCCTCTTTGCTAGAGATTTCTATGGTATTCACCTGTGTTGAAGCAAGGACGTGAGAGAAAAGGTTGACCGTGAAGAGAGAATGCGCTCACTCAATGACTGGTAGTACTCTTGAGTGAATTGCGTGATGGAAAGATGGACTGCGCGATTCATCCCGGATCTGAAACCATGGCCAAATTGAGGGCATGGTGAGACTGACCTCTATCTGACCAAGTTTTTGAGGGACCAAGTTTTTTCAAACTTACCTGTACAAGATTGATAAGTCACGCTAACCCGCTTGTCAGTTTTGCCCAATAGAGATAGACGATGCCTCACCCAGATTTTTCACGTGCGGATTGGGACAGGCTGCAGCAGGATTACTATAAGGAGATGAAAGAGCTCACTTTGGATAGTATAGTTGCGGTGGTGCTTAAATCAATGGATGAATAGAACCATGTGGAAACTCACAGCAACCGGGGACGTTGGAACTGGAGGATCACTTGTATAATAATTCCTCTTCCTCTCTTCCCTCCCGCTAGAGGAGAAATCCTTCAGCTTGTATGCACATCACAGCGTAGCAAAACGAGATCTAACCCGATGTAATATGTCAAAAGGTTCCAAGGCAGGTTCTCAGGTTGAAATTGAACGTGTTTAGTGAGGAGTCTGGCTACTCATGAGGATGGGACCATTTACTTCCCGACTACAGTGCAAAAAAAATGTACAAAATAACTATTTTTTGGGATTGCTGGCATCATTTCAATGGAGCAGAAAACCCTACTAGGACTTTATTTCATTGTTTATTATACTCCACTTATATTGTATATTCGATTAAGCCTGACTTTACAAAAGCCCAATTTACACTTACTTTGTGCCAAATGCCAGTACTTTCTAGAACAGGTCTTAAAACAGTGTTACCAGCTTCGTAGTGTGCAGGCGGAGGGGAAGTATGCGAAAAATTATATATGAAAAACAATTCAATACTGAATAAGCTTATAGAAGAAATTAGAAAATCAATTTCAAATGTTCTGAACAAATGAAGCACGTTTCACGGAATCAATATTCAATCAATTTTTCTAAGTTATGGCAGCAAACATGTTGTTTTGCACTTGAAAACGGGGAAATTGATTTAGTTTTAATTTTCATAATTTTTAAGGCGTTTTGATGCCAGATGATGCTTTCCAGAGGCTAATTTTATATTATGCTATATAAGTTCAAAATCATTTTTGGAGGAAAAAGGGCTTGATTTTGTAAAAAGTTGCCTTAGGGTAAAACCAAGTAATGTGCCTCCGTTTATAAAATGCGCCACCAGTCTCACATTGGCTCTAAAGTGCTAGGTGGTGCCTTTGTCATGCTTGCTTAGCCGTTTGTCATTTGAGAACGTGCTAAATGACTGTTCATGGTTTATCTGCGATCAGCAGAATTATTGTTTATCTCTCGTTTGAAGTGTTTTGACGAATTGCAATAAGTCGGGAACAATTTTCTGTAGTGACAATATTTTGTTTTTAATATCAATCTCACGCAAAAGCTTTGCAAAAATACAAAATCGACTTTATTTTCCACAACAAATGAGTGCATAACTTTGAAATCTGTTCCTGAAGTAGATACGGGCATATTAAAAACATATATTTTCAAAATTCACCACTAATCGAACACTACTGAGTTGATTTTATTGGATTATTATTACAGTTTATGCCTTGTAAGTACAAAAGGAAGCTGATATAAGGTAATGCGATCCGTAAGAAATGAAGACTTGTGAGTTAATGAGGCATAAAAGGTCTTTAATAAAATATATTGTACTATCCTGTACCTTGCGAAGGCACCTCTGAACAGTAAAATCTTGTATTAGCTAAAGTTTTTAATTGGATCATTTCACCCTTTTCACATCAACTTAATGTAAATCTATACGACAAATTTGCTCTACATTTGAAGCTTATCTAACGTCGCGCGGATATCGATCACTCTTTCGGATGGCTCCGATAGCTTTTTAAATTACTTTTTATGGAATTGTTTGCAGCTACATATAAATGAGTTGCATATTTTGAATAATAATTTTTCTGAAAAATTATTAGGGATGAAAAATGTTAGAAGAAGATGGTTTCGACGTGTGCACTAATTCTCCTCAGGCCATCACTCTTAGATACATATATGTAGCTGCAAACAATTCCATAAAAAGTAATTTAAAAAGCTATCGGAGCCATCCGAAAGAGTGATCGATATCCGCGCGACGTTAGATAAGCTTCAAATGTAGAGCAAATTTGTCGTATAGATTTACATTAAGTTGATGTGAAAAGGGTGAAATGATCCAATTAAAAACTTTAGCTAATACAAGTACTTACAAGAGAAATTTACCTTGAATATAACTTGCAGATACAAAAACATATTGAGTTTGCATAAGCAGAAAAATTAAAAATTAACTCCCTCACCTCTGAGCATGGTGGTCGCCATCACCGGTGTGTATCTAAGAGTGATGGCCTGAGGAGAATTAGTGCACACGTCGAAACCACCTTCTTCTAACATTTTTCTTCCCTAATAATTTTTCAGAAAAATTATTATTCAAAATATGCAACTCATTTATATGTAGCTGCAAACAATTCCATAAAAAGTAAAGTAAAATCTTGGTTGTGCTTCTATATTCTGCAACAAATATGAAAAAAGCTAGTTTCCCAAATAAAAAAAAAAAATTAGGTTGGCTTCGCTTCTAGAAAAAAAAACAGAATGTATCAATAGTGCCATGGTTAAAAGACAAAAGTTGTCTAGGTTAGCATAACAATAGAATAACATTGCAAACGAATGAAATTAATAGAGCTTGTGGCGCGGAAGAGTAAAACTTTTTTTTCTTGATTTTTTGACGTTTTTCGCAAGAACCGCAAATGACTTGGCTTCGATCTTGCGATAGAATTAGGACAAGTTCAGAATATTAAACTAAAAACTTCCATTGACTTAACAAGATGGTGGGCTTGAGCATTTATACTAATTTTCAAAAAACTCAGTGGTCAAGAAATTGATGCTGACCTATCCTCTGCCTTAATAGAGGACTCTGGAATAATAAGTATTTGACAACTTACTAGATCGTACATTGAAGAGAATGATATGTTCATTTATCTACCTAGAGCTAAATTATAGCTTCTAAAATAGAATAATATTTCTCGAATTCAATATTTTCACAAGCAACCTAGAAAATCAAGCAGTGAGAATTTTGACCTTCTTCACATCAAATATTTTAAAATGGATTTAATTCACTTTGGTCGACTAGCAAAATGTTTTCGATCATTTATTTTAATTCCATGAAAAATGTTCCCAGAAGCATTTACTTCCTTTATCCGCAACCAAATAATAAAATACAATTTTGAAAAAAATATTACACTATAAATTTAACCAACCCAACCATAATTTATCCGTTATATATCCTCCTTTATTCAATTATCGTGGCTGTTAAATCTAATGGACCGCGTATATGGTATATCCCTTGCACAATAAAGGTTGAATCGATCCACGATTCAATTTAGCAGGAGAAATGCCGATAATCTTGAAAACGTGTACAAGCACTCTCGCGACGACTAATATCAGGTGTGAATTCAAATAAAATGAAACAGTGCCTCAAATAAAAGCACATTATAAAAAATGATTGATGAATACTATTTTCCCAGAGACCAGGAAGGAGAACGAAAAAACGACCAAAATATATGAATATATTTCGTGCTTTCTGCTTGGTATTCGGGTAAAATGTTCATTGAAAATTGCTATTTAATAGGCTTCCTGTGCACACAATATATCGTCGGAATATTCCGGCGAATCACGTCCTAACATTTTGGCTCGTGTCTATAAGCAACAAGGATTGCTCACTTCATCCAAACCGATTCAGATTTAGATGGAAGGTCACGATTTCCACAAGAAAAGAAAAGTTTCCCTAGACAATTACTCAAAACTTTTTCTTCAGCGCTCAACAGTCATTCGTGTTTTGTAAATTTTCAACGAAATATTGGAAGTCTTGCTGAGTTTTATTGATATCCAAATTGTGAATGTACGAGTATCTTAGACGTGTTCATATGTAGATCAATGAAAAATCTTGATTATGTTCCGATGAAGTAACAGTTGAAATTTCTATCCAACACTTAAGCTACTTTCACGTCTTACTTTTGCTAGCATAGATGCTGTTGGTGGCGTTGCGTAACAAGACAATTTTCTATTCGGATCATGTAGCAAAAATTGGAGTGTAGTGGAAAGCTTGTCGAAAAAGCTAACATACAGCAAGACATGAAGTAGGCAGTTTCCAACAGCGCGTCTCGTTAGAAAATTGCCTTTCAAATTTTCCTCCGGGAATTACTCACGCATGTACGTGAGTAGAAATATTCAGGGAAATTGTTTTAAATTAAATTTAGAAACAAGAGTAAAAGAAGATTCATCCAACCCTCAAGCGGGGTACAGAATGGTGGTTCGATGCGAGGTCTAACAAAGGTAAAACCACCGTTTTCAATTATTTCGCAGGAATGAATAAATGGCTTGTAAGTTGTATATTTCATACGATAAACGTACACTCGCGGAAGTTGAATGCCTGATAAAAGCATCCGCTCAAAAAAGAGGATGCTGCAAAGCAGACGGTTAATTGAAAAAAGACAATTTATCTTAGTCAGTAATTTATAGCTTTGACTTAATTGGAGTTAATTTCGAACACATCATGCGTTATATGTTGTACAAAATGCGAAATGTGCCTCTGTATTCGTACTCGTATATTGGTGTTTGGTGAATTTAGCTGTTTCATTCTTTGAACCTTTAACCTTTTTTGCGCACATATAAAAAAGTGGAATGGAGTTCAAAAAGAAATGCTCATCACGTTTTTAATCTGAGAAAAATTTTCGTTGAATATAGTACGTCAAGGAATTTTTTTAAGCGAGAAAGTTTAATTTAATGGTTTTCCATAATGTAACGTAAATTTGAGTATATCTTTAGTAAAAAAATAACTGCAAGTTGAGGTATTCAAGCCTAAAGTAATTACTTATTGGAAAAAAAAAGTTGGAGTGTTGTCAAACTTTGCAAGGTTGCGGACGAAGTTTTTCGCGATACCCGAAAAAAATTACGCCCCAAGACATGTGAACTGCAATGAAATTAGTTAGGTTACTCCAATCTAGTGATCTACTTGATGAGGTTACTGTAAGAACAACAGATAAGGATTCTGCAAATCTGTGAGAGGTATAATTGGATTAAAACAATTGCCTCCAACTTAAAGTGTATGAGAATCTTAGAAATAAGGGACATTGCCTACATTGGAAAACCAAAAAAACTAGAAAATGCATTGAGACAGGTCTTTTTTGAAGCAAGTGAAGTAAAGATAAAACTCACTTTTGCAAACCGCAGAGGGCAAAAACTGGCAATCATTATTACGAAGAAAGGAAAACATGTCGATTACTGTTTGAAGGCAAAGTGGAAATTAGCTAGGTAGAGCATAGAATATGAAAAAATGCTTTGCGTAGACGTTGCTGTAGATTTCTGACAACGAGCAAATTACAGTAAGTTTTAAAGAACTCAACTGTAGCATGTTCTACTTTAAGTGCTGAATATCTATCCACAAGCTAAACATACACTCGATCAACATGTATTGTATCCTCTGCAAAACTAAAAGCCTTCAAAATGATCAAATACCCCACATTCTGGAACGGAAATTCATAGTCATCTGAGTAACCTTGAAAAAAAAAGGCTCAACTTTGATGATCAGTATTTTGCAAACCGAGTTCCATGGATAAATGCCCGGTATCTACTGGAGTAGTTTCAAGAAGAGAAAACGGCTGACCACAACCCCCATAAATACTGAATTTTACTATCATGGCTTTCCGATGCTTCTAAAAGGCTACCTTATGGGTGAAAAATGTGACTCATATTTGCGCTCAAGTCTATGATCTGGGAGATAGTTTTATTAAGGTCCGATAATATCATACCATATTTTTTTGCATTTGATTGTCCCTAATGCTAACTTCACAACAAAGACTTAATGTGCTAAATGATGCACTTTTCAATATGGAGTGTTGAAATCTGATAGATGATGGATTTATTGGAATGTTATATGCCGCAAATCAATTTCAGAGGGAGAAAAGCACAGCAAATTGGCACCACAGCTAGTGTGTTGGAGCTAGCATCGGCAACACCCCAATTTATCAACGCAAGAGGTGTGAAGAAAGGGCTACTAATACTGACAATAAATAGATGGAAAGTACCAAAAATTAGTCAGCAAGTTATCACCATTAAATTCATCTTGACAAAAGTTTTGTTCATCCTTTACTGGATACAATACTCATCAAGCGAATAAAAATAGGCTAACTGATATCTTCTTGAGGAACAAAATACCATCACAGGCCATAGCCTACCACAAAAAGCGAAAGTATCGCAGGATTGCGTCTACCTTTAAGTCTCCTTTTCCTCACCGCTGACCGTGGAACAATAAGGCGACTCTGTGGTGGTGATTCATAAAAATCACTGAAAAATAATGTGAGTGCTACAGATATGCCGCGATCAGCGTTTGAAATACAGAAACAAAGCGTACAATCAAATTGCGCCATAATTTTTTTGTGGTTTGGGGCAAATGCTATTTACGCTCTGTATGTAGGACTCCTATGCTTGTAAGCAACTTAACCACCAACTAAACACTTCCCTTGTCAATTTGAAAATTTAGCCGAGAACCGTTTGGCATATCACTTTGTGCCAGGAATCGTTTTATTATGCTGAAAGGCACCTTCAAGAAGATGAATTGCCAGACAACCGATCCCCCAGCCCCTACGTCCCGGCTGTTGTGCGTCCCTTTTATCTTTTAGGACTGCCCAAACATAATGTGCCACAAGGATCCATTTGTCAACCAATCCACGCATCACCACGACTATATGTTACTATCCGTGATGAGGTCTACTGTCTCCCTGTAGGGATCTGGTCACAGCTTGTCTCATTTTTAACACTCAAAAATGTGTCGGCATGCTTCCGGTGTCGGCATGCCCTATTCGATTGCTTCAGCGTTGAATCACCTCTAACGTGCACGTTTCCATATGCGTTTGTAACAGGACCCTCCAACCCATTAAGCTAGGCTTAAAAAGATAATGTTGGCTTGTTTGGCCTTATTTTGATCGTTGCCATAATCCAAGTGAGGCTTCAGTTGCATTTTCGCCGGACTTTCTTGACTGGTTCGCAGAATTCTTCTTAACTGTCAGCGTCTGCCCTGATTTCAATCAGTATGTGGCTCAACTGGGCTAGTGATACTACTTTAGCAGCAGTGTTGCTGTCTTTGGATTTTACATTTGCTCTGATAGCCCGCTACACTTTCTATATAGGTTCAGCCGACTTATTCTTCTTCCGAGGTCTTCATCGTGGCTTAAGTTTTTGCCACTTTTTGAAGGAAAATATCTGGAAGATGTATTCTAGCATTCAATGTTCATTAAGTACTTCATTCTTCCTTCTTTCATCCCGATCTTCGACTTGACTAGATGCCATTCTTTTATTGACATTTGATGAAGAAGCTATATACGGGTACTTATGTCTCACCGTTTATTCAGTTTCTGCTCTTTTTTGGCCTTCTAGTTCTCTTTCGCCTTTAAGTACTGTTGCGATAGGCATTTCTTTAACGAATAGAAAACACTATCGCTCCATCACAACTAAACTCTTCAAAGAGAAAAGAAAATATAAAAGTTGAAACAACAATCTTGTACAAGCTTTCATAAAAAATTTCACAGTAGAAACAACAACCTTGTACAAATTTTCATAGGAAATATAACAGTCGAAACAACAACCTCGTACCCAACCGTTCCAATACAACATCCTTATTTTGAAACAATGATCGTAAATTTCCAAGACATCTACCAGAACTAAAATATGGTTGATGCACATTAAGGATAGATATCACTGGCAACAACAAAAATAATGTATATAAACAGCAAAGCAGGCAGGGAGAATTGAAGCGACTATCATTCATTGCTTCGTGTGGTTGGCTTCATCCACACAGCTTTTTGAAAACCAGTTGGCCTTGCGCTTGATTCAGTTTAGTTGGTCTTGCACCTAGGCATATTTTATTCAACCTTTCTGCTGGATGGCTTTGGCTAGAAGATTATTTGAAAACCAGTCAGCGTTGCACCTGGTTTAGTCTAGTTAGGCTTGCACCTAGACGTATTTCATTGAAGCTTTCT
Source organism: Odontomyia ornata (assembly GCA_963969285.1). Taxonomy (NCBI): domain Eukaryota; kingdom Metazoa; phylum Arthropoda; class Insecta; order Diptera; family Stratiomyidae; genus Odontomyia; species Odontomyia ornata. The sequence goes on from OZ017738.1 coordinate 388,290,474, forward strand.
GCTGGTTGGCTTTGTCCAGCAGGATTACCGGGAGGAAACCAGTTGGCCTTGTGCCTAGATGCCATCAGGACCAACTTTAGCGGAGGTCATTGCAGCAGATCCTGAGCCGGCCCCAAACCAATCAAAATCGCTGAATACCGGTCCCAGCAGAAGAAACCGCTCGATACCAAGGCTCCACACTAAGGTTCTGGCTGCGAGGAGAGACAGCGCTCGCTCAACGGTTGGTAGCAGTCTTGGGTGAACTGCGCGAAGGGAAGGTGGACTGCACGCCTCATCCTGGATATGAGACCGTGGCCAAATCGAAGGCATGGTGAGACTGACTTCTATCTGACCCAGCTTTTGAGCGGGCATGGGTGTTTTCAGCCTTACCTGCGCAAGACCGGTAAGTCACGGTCCCCCTATCGTCGGTTTTGCCCAGAAGAGGAGGACAATGCCTGCCACACATTTTTTGCGTGTACAAATGGGTCAGGCTGCGAAGGGAACCTTACAGGGAGACCGGAGAGCTCACCTGGGATAATGTAGTTGCGATGATGCTTGAATCGGTTGATAAATGGAACCAGGTGACACATTATGCTCGGGCAGTCCTAAAATATAAAAGAGGCTCACAGCAGCTAGGGGGTTGGGGCTGGGGGATCGCTTTTCTGACACTTCCTCTTCCCCTCTCCCCTCCCGCCAGGAAAGGAATTCCCCAGCTTGAAGGCGCCTCACGGCATAACAAAACGAGACCTGGCCCGAAGTAATGTGTCAAACGGTTCCAGGCTGGGTTCTCAGGTTGACAGGGGAGGTGTTTAGTGGGCAGCCCAGTCGTGCATGAGAGTCCCACACTCTGTGCATAAATGGGATTCACCTCCCTACCACAAAAAAAAAGGTGCTGGCTGGCAGGTGCAGTTACGACAATGTACCTGTGAAAAAAAACGACTTGCCAAGGTCGCAGCACCTGCAGCGGAATGCGAGAAGTTCCGGCGCCTGGTCAACGAACTGTGGCAGGACTGCCGGTATCAAAAGGAACTACAGCGATAGACCGGGAAGGTCAAGGCGTCCCAACGACGACGCGCTGGACAAGCGGCCCCCAACCAACGAGGCAACAATCCAAGGAAATCAGAACGGCAACAGACTCTTACAACCTTGCGGCTCAAATCGAAGATCTGCGGTAGATTGGGGTCAATAGTTATTAAGTGGTGAAAGGATAGTCAAATTGAAATGTAAGGAAATAAATTGTCAACTTAATAGAAATTACAGTTAATTAAAAATGATTAAAGTAAAAAATACCCAATCTTTAACAGAAATTCAAAGAAGAGTCTGAGTAGGGAAAAGATAAAGGTAAGTGCCTTGGAGTGAAGAAAAAGGCTTTACGGCTCAAATAATAAGGCCATAAAAAGAATATAATACTAGCTCCTCTGGTAATGTCCTATGCGGTATAGGAGCTCTTCTAATTCAAAGAACTCATTCTTTACACGATACTAAATAAACGAAAAATCTTCCTTTTATTGGGTGAATATTACTTTTTAGGATTGTGAACTAGAAAAAACCCTATTGCAATCATGACCTGTGTCCCTCCGTCCACCTGTCTGTCTGTCTGTTTGTCACAGCACTTTTTCTCCGAAACTATAGAAGCTACAGCCATGAAGCTTTGTTGAAAGGCCAGAAGTGGTGACTTCTTGAAAGTTTTGGGGTGGAATAGTATTCAAAGAGGCTTAAGGCGGGTCTGCCCATATAGGGAGGTGACCCCTCAAGAAAATTTTTTCACCATTGGTAGTCGGGTAGGGTGTCATTGGGAAGGACTTAATGGGATCTTTTCAAAACAGGTCTTAAAATTGCCTTGGTGGCAGCGGAAGGGATTTTGTTCAAGCTTTTCATGTACCCCCTGCCTCTCTCGCTATCGGACACCTTACACCTTGAAAATCTTACAAAAGTTATATCGCATTCGCAGAAGTAATATAAATTTGAAAACTCTCTGAGTACAACAAAAACAATGCACGCTTTTTCCACCATTCAGGCTTTTCACCGAACGAGGCACTAAAATTCTTATTGGATCTTTTTATTTTCTGATGAAATAAATGAGTAAAAATATTTTCAAGATTATTCAGTAAATGGTTGTTAGTGTATTGCAACAAAATGGCAGCAAGCTAAAATCGAATACTAATGGTTTCCTTATTAAAACGGGTACGTACTTGTTGTAGATGTCGTTAAAATTTTTCTACAGTTTATTCATTATTGGTGTCTACATATTGTTGGCTGAGTGTAAAACCCTTCTGACATGAGCGTAGCTCTGTCTACCCAAATTGATTTGGGTTTTTTATTTGTTTTTTAAGTTTTAAGTTGAAACCATTCCAATTCCTTTGTTCCTGTTTATGTGGTTATCTTTGCCGAGCAGGAAGGTCAACTTAGGGTTGGCAAAAGCCCTAATGGGGACAAATGCTCATTTCTAGATCAGCACAGATCAAGAGTCCGTCTGAACTGAACTTACAACTTACACTGCGAGCAAACTCCTAACGTTTTCTCAGGTCTGCCAAAGTTTTAATAGGACGGAGACGGTATGATGGTTGAATTGGAGCCGTTCATGCATGATTGTCAAATCGGTGCTACCATTCAAAGCAACTAGAACCAAATAATCATGTCAGCCAACCCAAAGCATCAATTCTTGTTCTTTGTCCAAAGCGTGATCCAGATTCACTCCAGGAGATAGCTCACGGTGACCTCCGTATCCTCGAAGATCGTCGTGAGTTTCCTCCTAGCATGACATGTAATGACCTTAACTGAATTTGGATTAAGCTTGGGAGAATGAAATGAAATTAATGTTTTGGGTTATCGGACAAAGTAAATCAGCAAGAAAGGTATCGTACGTACTAATCAAACCAAAAAAAAAATTGTTGTTGACCGAAACTCTTGGTGGATGTGATCCATGACTCCGGAGTAAATGGTCCACCTTTGATGCAATCATGGTGCTGTAGAGTAGATCTTCCTGTGGAATAGTGTTGTATGTAATCTAAGATATCAGAAATGGTTTTACTCCACCCAATAGTCACATATTTTTAGAAAACCATTTTATATTTAATGCTGCTGTGGGTATCACACAATACAATACAAGCGTCGTCACTGTATATAACTTTATTTAATTTAATAACTAACAATGATCACGCATCGACATGTACACGGTCGGAATTGTATGTTGCTTGCATCAAATGGCGTCATCGACTGACTGTTGCTTCTCAACTCATACATTGTTGTCTAATTCTCTTTTTGGGCGTTGCATCATCTGTGGCGGTGAGCCCATAACATCAAAACCTTGTAGCGGTAAGCTGCTGCGTCCCCACAGTACTCCCTCCTGAGTCATGTTGTTCACGATATGATGTTTAACTGGTGGATATGTGCGCGTGATGCTTGGTGGTGGTGGATTAATTGGTACCCAGGGCTTGGGCAATTGCGGCACGATGGACCGGAATTCACAGTTTGGATGCTGCGATGTGGTCGCTGCAGCACTAGGTTGCCTAATCTGGGGGTGGCTGTTCGCATTGGGAACTTCTTCAAGGAACGCGGAATTCAATCGCTCGGTGGAGACCTTTATTGAGCATCCGTTTACGTCAATTTTGTATAGTATATCTGATAATCAATTTAGTACTTTATGAGGGCCGGTAAATGGTTGCGATAGAGCTCAGCGTACGGTGTCCAAACAAAGGAAGACGTGTGAGCAATTGCTTAAAATTTAATGATGGAATGTTGGTGAATTGCTGTGGTTGGATGTTGGCGTGGGTCGAACTTCTTGCATCGTTTGACAAAGGTTATTTAAAAATGTGTGAGAACTTATTGTTTCGTTGCTGGGTATGAAAAATTCACCAGGAAGCGTAAGCGTTGTCCCGTATACCATTTCTGTCAAGGATGTACCAATGTCTTCTTTCACTGTGTTTCTAAGGCCCAACAACACTGTCAGGAGTACCTCAACCCAGGCTGAGTTCTTTTCATGGCACATAATTTCTTGGTTCAAGGATCGATGCATTCGTTCAATCATCCCATTAGATGAAGTGTGGTATGGTGATGTTCTGGTGCGTTAGCAGCCAATGAGGTTAGCTAAAGCTGTGAAAAATGACGACTCAAATTGTGTGCCTTTGTCTGTAGTTAAGGTCTGTGGGGCTCCAAACCGTGCCATCTAATTATTGAAAAACGCTTCGACAACTGTTGCGGCCGTTTGATCACTAAGCGGAACTGCCTCGGGCCAACGTAAAAATCGATCCATAATAGTGAGGACGTATTCCAATCCTTGGCAAGAAGTAAGTCGTCCTACTATGTCAAGGTGGACGTGCTGAAACCTTTCAGCAGGAACTGCAAAATGCTGAGGTGAATTTCTATGATGTCGGCCTACTTTAGAGGGCTGGTACGGCATGCAGTTTCATGCCCACTGGCGTTATCTTTTCGCATGTAGGGCCAGACAAAAGTTCGGGAAACAGCTTTTAATGTGGCGCGGCCGCTAGAGTGTGATGGCAGATGGAACGCATTGAATATTTTTTTTTCGTAGGGAAACTAGTACGAAAGGGCGAGTTCATCCAGTCGATGTATGGCAGTATAGCTCAGATCCAACATTGGAAGTGATGAGTTTTAATTGAAGAGATAACATGTTGTTCCTTAGTAGGGCTTGGAGCTCTTTGTCTGAGTTTTGATAATGTATTAATTCGTCGACTTCAACGGACACGGGCATTGATATGGTCTTGAGGCGTGACAAGGCGTCTGCAGCACAGTTTTCACAACCAACGGTGTGTCCAATGTCCGTTGCGAACTGAGATATGAAGCTTAAATGGCGGAGCTGTCGAGGTGATGTCTTGTCAGATTTTTGTAACAACACATAGACGAGTGGTTTGTGATCCGTGTATATTATAAAGTCGGTGCCTTCTAGCGTATGGCGAAAATGACAAATACTGCTGTAAAAGGCTAACAGTTTGCAGTCATACGCACTATATCTCTTTTTTAGGGGTGATATAAAGCCGATGGAAGTCATTGCTCATTTTGGCGCTGTTCCAGGACGGCCCTAATAGCGTTGTCAGATGCGTCAGATACCAGCCTCATAGGATCTCCTTGTTGTTAGTGTACGAGTAAAGCTGCATCTGACAAACAGTTCTTGCAGTCCACAACTGCTATGTTGGTTTCTGGGGTCCATTGAATTGGTCGCTTATCATTGTTTTTAGTCTGCGACAAATTTTTTGTAGAGGGAGTTGAATTTGCGTTACGTTTTTTAAAACGTCGATAGAAGTTTAATGTTCCCAAAAACCTTCGATGTTCCTGTACGTTTAGGGGTTTCGGGTATGTGCGGATTGCGGTTACTCACGACCGGGTTGGTGAGATTCCTTTCTCATTTTTTATATGTCCTAGATACTCGATGCTTGGTACGCCAAAAACACACTTTTTAATCTTTCGAAAATTAAGCAAAGATGTAGTAAGTGTCGCTCTTGTGAGTCAGATGCGACAAGAATGTCATCTACATATCTACATGTGCAAAACTGGAGATTTCTTAAAACTTCGTCCATAAGTTTTTGGAAAGACTGTGCCGCGTTCCTCAACCCGAATTTCATTGCTGTAATTTCATATAATCCAAATGGCATTGTTACGGCAGTTTTCGGGACGTCATCTTCGGCGATGGGAATTTGGGGGAACGCTTTCAATCAACCCACTTTTGAGAAGATTACCTTGTTAGCTGCGGTAGCAGTGATATCTTCGATGTTCCACATTGGGTAGCCGATCAGGTTGAACTTTTGAGTTCAACCGGGGATAATCACCGCATGGGCACCACGTGCCATCCTTCTTTCATGCTAAGTGGAGTAGACTAGCCCATGGGCTACTGGAAGGGCGACTAAGCAGTCGAATTCAGACTTTGCTATTTTTAACTTTTTGGGAGTAAGCCTACGTGGACGATCGGCTACGGGTGATCCAGTTGTGTCTATGTGGTGCTGAACTTTATGACGCATTTTGCATGAGTTCGTGATTTCCGGGAATACCAAATTTTTGTTCACCGTGAACACCGTTGCGCATCTAGATTGGCTTATTTGTCTTTTTGTTGACCACCCAGTGGGTTTGAGGATCGTTTTTGTTTCTAAGATCAACAATTATCCCAAATTGTTTGAGAAAATTGGGGCCTAGTATTGGTCAAGATACGGATATGTTCGCCTTAGCTACGTTTTGCATGCAGCGTAGGAGTTGCGACGGGCGTTGATCGCCTAGTTCAAATCCATGCAATAGTTCACGCATACTCTGTGATTCCGACATGCTGTAACACGACAGCAGTTGTGCTTTAAGGTTTCATATTTTTGACTTTCTGGCGGCGACTCACGATTTACGCGAACACGAAAACATCGAGTTCCGCTATCATCCTGTCGAAGTGAGTAGCATCGCCTTTAATTTTGTTTGCGCGAAATTTCGCTTCAACGCATGCGAACCATAAAGCCGATTAGCTTTGCCAAAATGGAAGTAATTTGTCACTGTATATAACTTTATTTGACTTAATAACTACCAATGATCACGTATCGGCATGTACACAGTCGGAATTGCGTGTTGCTTGCATCGAATGGCGTCATCAACTGACTGTTGCTTCTCAACTCATGCGTTGTTGTCTAATTCTCTTTTTGAGCGTTGCATCATCTCTGGCGGTAAGTCCATAATATCGAAACCTTATAGCGGTGAGCTGCTGTACTCCCAGACTACTTTAAAAAATTATTCAAAACGCAAGCACTCCATGTAAGACATGTGGAGGTTGAATTCATCGAAATGCAAGGTTCTAACGTTAGAATAAAATCAATTTTACCTTAAACCACAGAATTTATTTAAGAAATAGGTATATGCGCATTTCGGAATTAATCGTGTTCCTTTTCAGTACCAACTGACTTATTTATCTAAAACATCAACCTTATCTACTAACAATATTCAATGAACGAGAAACCAATTAAATTGTAATTACAAAAGACAGTCATAAAAAAACCTAATTGCTGAGGATATACTCAAACAAACTTAAATAGGAGTGATGACGCGTTACCTGTGTCATGATTCATTCGATGGTGTTGTGGAATTTTTTGAATCTCAATACTTTCGATGATGTCTAGCTTCCGAAGCTATTTAATTTGTATCTCGTTCATTGAATATTGTTAGTATATAAGGTTGATGTTTTCGATAAATAAGTCAGTTGGTACTGAAGAAGGAACACGATTGATTCCGAAATGCGCATATACCTATTTCTTAAATAAATTCTGTAGTTTAAGGTTAAAATTGATTTTGTTCTAACGTTTGTACGTACCGCAGCAAAAAGGATCCGACGTTATACATATTGCAAGGTTCTATTTTTGAATTTGATTTATAAAACGTCTCATATGATGGATTACTCCAGTTACCTGAGAAAAAGCGATCTGCTATACAGATGATGAGGTGGCTTCGATCGCCGGACGCCCTGTCTTAGACTCGCAGTACGAGTGATTAACTTTTTAAGTACTGATCATTTTAAATAAGAAAAGGATCTCAACGCTAATTGAACTTTGGGGAAGTAAACTGATGAGTATTTCAATGTCAGCAATAAAATATCTTGTTATAAGACTAACTTTTCTGAGCAAAGCAGGGAAGTAGTATTAAGCTTGTCCACGGAAAAGCAGCTCATCATGAATGTAGTTCAGTTGTTGTTGCTGTAAGGAAAAAGGCCTTAGCAAGGAATTATTCCAGAAATAACTCACGCGGTAGCAAAAACTTTGAATTTTGTGTGTTACATCGACTACGAAGTCAGCAATGTCAGTAGAAGCGAAGAAATATTTACCGCAAGGGTGGCAATAAAGCGGTCACTCTCGCGGAGAGGTAAGGAATGAATGAAGAGTTTATCAATAATCTTGACAATGACTCTATCGAAGGTATGATGAGGCTGACTTCAACTTGACTCAAGTGTTACGCTGTCATGAGTTTTTCGTTTTACCTGATATGGTCTCCCGACTGCATTACGTAGAAACATGTGAATTTGTTCCAGATTATGGGGCAAGGAAAGATGGGAAAAATTCTTTAATCTACAGGCAAATGAAATCTTTTGGCATATTATACTTGGTTAGTTCTTCAACTTTTAGGTACAAGTGGTTCCTGTTCGATCTGCAAGTGCATTCATTTCGCTAGTAAAAGGGGCCTAGTCCTCAATGATACATATTGGGTATATTAGCAGACAAGTGGTTTTTGGTTTACTACACTCTAGATATAAAAACATTCTCAAATTATAAACAGGTTATTGATAAAAATAAAGGACGACCCGCATTCGTTTCCTGGGTTATTTCTCAGAAATTACGGTTAAATTCAAATAACTTCAAGCGTGAGGAAAATTCTGCAAATGGCTAGTTTCTTAAGAGTTTTATACCAAAATGCAAAATCGTATTGTAATCACGACCTGCGTCTGTTCGTCCGTTTGTCTGTCTCTATATCAGAGCAGTTTTTCTCCGAAACTGCAGAAGCTACAACCATGAAACTTGGTGAACAGATCAGAAGTGATAACTACTTGAAAGTTTGGAGATGAAAAATTTTTTCAGAGAGTTTCAAGGGGGATCTTTCCATATATGAGGGCGACCCTTCAAAAAATGTCCACCGTTGGTAGTCGAGTACGGTGTCTTGAGGAAGCTTCCAATGAGATCTTTTCAAAACAGGTCATATAATCACTTTTTCGGGGGAAAGTATAATGCACGAGATTTTCAAATACACCCTCCCGGTATTGGACAGCATATCTGAAAAATCGGAATAATATCATGCCTATAGGCCTTTATGAGTACAACAGCAACAAATGCGTCAGAAATTGCTGTCGGATCAACTTTGTTAGTGATAATAATTTCACATTTTCTTGAATGAAACCATAACGGTAGCCTTAAATTAAAAATTATACACAAATGACTAGTTACAAGGTTAATTTGCCATGTAAGGTTCACAAAATTTGCTCTCACAAAATTGTTGATAAAGCAATTGCTGTCTCATCTGGAAGGTTAAGCTTCCAGATAAGATAGCAAATGCTTTAACCATGAAATGCCATATTAAGCTGGTAGAAAAGTTTATTCATCCTACGCTTTTTTTGAGCTGTAGAACTTCTCGATGCTTTAGCAGTTGATCTTTTCGATTAGCTTTGCTAACCTTCAGCGAAAATGATGAAAGTTTGAATAGCTAAATTATTTCACAGCTCAATTTCTGTTGTTGAAACTAACTGACGATAAATGAACCAATGATTATTCATATGAAAAATCAACAATTCTAATTGCCAGTGAGTAATACATATTTCAGAAGCTTGACTTCAACCAAAGGTTTCTATGATACTTTTTTTATTGTTTCGAATGCATTATGATTCGTTCTCACCGTTCTTTATGTTGACTGTCCTTGCTAGAACCCTTTCATAATACATTTCTGAGTCATTACGTTGAACATGAAAGAGTCATTATGAAATTACTTAATCATTTAACAACAGCGATCAAAAGTCACCATTTCTACTAGCAACTATTGAACCATACAAGAAAAAACGACGAGGTCAACGTTTATATCCTTTTACGTTAATTGTCTGTAATGTACTTTAGATTTTAAATTTTTCATGAATCTCAAAAGGACGAAAGTAAGCGTACACGCTTTTCCCTCAGGTGATATAACCCAGAGCATTATTGCTGGCTATATATGGATTATTTATGATACCAAATATGGATTGAAAATACATGTTTGAAAACAAACGAAGTTTTACTTCACTTGATGACTACTTACGGATATACTCCTATGCATAATGAATTGACCCAGGCTAATATTGTATAAAGCTTAGAAAACTTGGAAAGTTTCAATGACATCTAACTATCAATTGACTTGCTTGGGCCCCTTCATTAATTGCTGAAAATTGCATGAGCTGTCACAATAGGCTTTCTCTCAATCGTACCCGTGTGAGTGCGGAGTCATGTTGAGGCTAATTCAAGGCAAACTGTATAATCAGTGGCAACAAAAATTAATTTCTTTCTTCAAGTTCTTTGGCATCACGTGTTATATAGGATAAATCTGTGTCATATATATTTTTGTTCAATATCAAATGATAAAATAGCGTCCGTCGAACAATGTATTACTGCATGGATGAATTGCATGTCGTGCTCCATATCTGTCAAGTGGTGGTTGGGCAAAAAATTGCTAAACAAAGTTTCGTGACAGGCAAGCACGATATTAAATCCGACAAAGAGTGCTAGTTGGAAAAGTTCGGGCTTTGACGTTATGAATTTATCAAGGTATAATCATCGATAATGGAATGTTTCATAAAATTAAACAAGTCGAGTATGCAGAAGAGTGCTCCCACTAGAAGGGCTTTGTAACCATCCTAGGGTTCCGAAAAATTTTCTGATGCCATGAATTAACGACTTGAATTCAAAGCAATAAAAATGTGATGTTATGATAGTTATATATTTTTAAGAAACTATTAAGACAAACTATATGTTATATTTTATTCATAAGGAAATGTATTTGTATTTATTTTTGTGTGAACACCTTGTTAGGTTTGATAAATAAATAAATAAATAAATGTATTGGCACTCAGGAAGAAAATATGGTCATTATCAAGCTTTGGTCATGTGTCTGTCCACCCTGCTGCGATATGTTCTGATTTCAAACCAGTACGTAACATAACTGAACGGGCATATAGTCCTTCCAAAGAATCAGATGAAACAAATCTCATTGTCACTGACGAGACTCGGACCAGGAACTCTCGGCATATGAGGTGACTGCTCTAACCACTGCACCACACGGATAACCTTATATTAATCCACATCACTGCAATGACTTAAAAAGTTTACGTTTACCGTTTTGATTTTATGAGAAAATGTAAAATTTACAAATCATACTATTTTGAACAAAGTTGAACGAGCTTTGATTTCTGAGGCATTTGTTGCCCTTGTACTTACAAGGCCCTACCCCCGTGAATTTTTTCTGATTTTTTCGCTCAAAAGTGTTCAATCGCGAGGAGGGGACACAAATTTTTCGTTAATTTTGCTTCCCTCTGAGTTCGCAGAGGCACAAAATGACTTTTTTTCCAAATTCTGAAATTCCTTATCAAGATACCCCACTCGACCACCTTTGATAGAAAAAAGTTTAAGGGCTACTCCGTTATGAGAGGGGATCCCCTTTAAAAAATGTTGAAATGTTTGATAAGACCTAAACTTTGGAACGCCATCACTTATTACCTTTTCATAAAGTCTGAGTTTTCTAGCTGCTATAGTTTCTGAGAAAACTTGCTGTGAGGCACGGACAGATGGACAAAGGAACGGGCGGATGGATCGACAGGAAGCTAAGCTAGTGGGTCCTTGTAAAATTTATTTTACAAAGCCTAAATACAAAAATTGCTGAAATTCGATCATGGATGCATTGAATTTTTGAGGTGTACCTTTTCAATAGAGCTCCTCAATGCAACTAAAGAACGTTGATTCTGTACGGAAAATTCAATACATTTATTAATAGAGAATAGATTACACCCGAAAATTGAATTTTGGAAATAGTATCACTAGTCAGGTCAAATTAGACAAAAAAGTAAGAGTAAAGCTACCTAAATTCCCACCATGCTGAAAATCAGTAAGATTGTTTAAGATATGATTAAAAATAAAATTTGAAAGTTCCACCATCTTTCCCCTGTATGTTAAAAAATGTTATTCAAGTTCAAAGGTAAAAAAAAGAGTTTTTCACGATTTTCAGCAAAACAGTAAGTTTTATCATAAAAATACTTCCGACAAAAATTGTAGATCATAAAATTATCTACAAAAATGTACCCATACTTTTTTCCTACGAGCCACCGTTTTTGAGATATAACGATTCAAAAAGTTGTAAAAGTTGTAATCGTCATAATATGCATGAGTACGCCACGTATATACATCTCTATAGTTGTAATATATGTTAAAATATTTTTCTATCGGTAATTGTAACCTTGAGCCAACATCTGTCCCCTGTTCAATTGTGTGCATGGCTTGGGTCTTATACGTGCTATAATAAATGAAATACCGTTAGTCTTGAATGCGAATCGGTAGTGTAAACACGTGTTTATTCTAACCTATATCGTGCTGTTTTGAGTTTTATATAAAAAATGTCAGAATATTGTTTTAGTTGTGCTGAATTTTTACCTGAAAGTTAAGTTGTTACTGTTGAACGTGGTATGAAGACATTAATGAATGCAAGTATCGAAAGAGCAGATGAATTTTCAGAATATCTTAAAAATCAGAAATCTGTGACCATACATGAAAATTGTCGTAAAAATTCTTCTATTGCTGCAGCTAATATAAGACAATGTGAAGAAGCCAGTACATTCACAGTAAGTTCTCCTCGTACTAGATTACGTTCCAGTGAATCAGTTTTTTGTTTTAAAAAACAATGCCTATTTTGTCCCCAAGAATTGAATGAAGAGTATGAGAAAAGAAAATCCTCAGATTTTCGCCGTCAAATAAGCCAAGTAGGTACACTTCAATTCAAAGATTCAAATTCTGGAAGTAGCTCGAACTCATGACGATACTACAGCAAAAGCTATTCTTGCTCAACTCGAATTTGAATATGATTTAGTTGCTGCGGAAGCTCAATATCATCATGATTGCTATGCTTCTTTCATGAAACCTTCCACTGGACTTAAAGTCGGTCGACCTAAAGACGAAGCTACGAATCGGGCAATGGAGGAAATATTTGCTTGCATTGAAAATAGCCATGACTGTCAGTTCACTTTAAGCGAATTGCAGAGTATTTGCAAAACTATGACTTTAGATAATAGAACGATTTAGCTACGACTAAAACTGAAGTATAGTGATAAACTTTTTATCACTGAGAAATCGGGAGCATCAACATTCATATGCTTAGTAGAAAACCATCATGATATTATGAAAAAAAAAATTAATGAAAAAGAAGAACGATTCAGAGTCCTACATGCAGCTGCAGTTATCATTCGCGAAGATATTCAAACCGCAGTGTTTGATAATTCTAACTACCCTCCACCAAGTCGCATGTTTGAAGATTTAAATAATAAAATCCCACAATCATTGACATATTTTGTAAAACGAGTGATTTTAAAGAATGAATGATCAAATTTAGACCATGTAAAATTAATATGCACAAATATTTCCCATAGTATCATGATTGCTGTTCGACTAAGGTCAAAATTACAATTAGGCCTTGCAGTTTTTTTTCATCAAAGGTTCGGGTCAAAACGTCTTATACAAAATTTTTCGTCTTTTGGTTTGTGTGCATTCTATGATGAAACAATCATGTACGAGGCACCAGCAGTTATTCATCGTCCTACCACCAGAAAGTGGCACACTTATTCAATACGTTGCCGACAATGCTGATATTCATGTGAATACGCTCGACGGCAATAACACACTCCACATAATGGCTATTATTTAAATTGTTCCTCCAAAAAATTTAGTTTTACTAGAAGAGTCTGCCACGAATAAAAGAAGCTCTCTCAGCAAGGCAAAAGCTCATGTTCCGATAAAGACCAATCAAAATAACGGTGTAGTAGGTTACAGTAAAATAAATGTTAAAAATTTTGTTTATGGAACTGAAACGATATCTCTCCTCAAAAAAGCTGATGCAGTATGGTTTTATGGGAAATGGAAAAATGCGTCTTTACCTGGTTTGAATGGTTTTATTGACCGTTTAACAAATAATCATATATATTACTCAAAATCTCAAATTTCACTTTTGCCGCTTATTCACCAACCAGCCAGTAACTTTAATACTGTCTAGACAACTTTACTTTGTGCTTTAGAGAATGCAAAACTGTATGGCCACACTGTATGCATCGTAACTTTCGACCAGCCCCTGTACGCTAAAGCCTAAGAAATCGTATCAGCCGTACCTGTGGGCTCTGAAGTATCAAAAATCATCAACAGACTCGGAGGATTTCATCTACTGATGTACTTTCTGGGAGTAATCGGTCATATTATGCAAGGAAGCGGCATGAAAGAAGTACTCGAAGGAATCTATGTGGCAAAATCATTAGAAAAAATGCTCAATGGTCATGCTTATGCAAGAGCTATTCGAGCTCATACATAACTTCAGCTTACTTTAGCAATTATACTCGTAATATTAAAAGAAGTTGAAATTAATGACATCATGGATGCAGATCTAATCATATATATCGAGCACATATTAGAAAACACTCTTTCATACAATGATATTGGAAATGATGATGAAGTATCTGGAGCTTTACTTAATAAATTGAATCAAAAATTAAAAGAATATGAGGATCGCGGACCAACTGCAAAACTTTGGATTCAGTATTTTCATATGGTTTCCATTGCTAAAGAGTTTCTAAGACCTGAGCGAATGGGAGATCGGAAAGCTCATTTAAACTGCGTCAAAGAATTGTTTCCTTATTTTCAGACGTCTGGACATTTTCCTTATGCTAAGTCTGCACACCTTTACTTGCAGGATATGCAACAATTGCAAAATTCGATGGATCCTGAAGTTTACGAAAGATATTCAGAAGGATTTTTCACAGTTAGACGTTCAGACAAGTTAAGTTGTGGAACTTCAACGGACATGATAATCGAGCAGTTTATGATGAAAACTATGACGATAGATGGAGGTATTGCTCGAGGGAGGAGTACAAAAGAGTGTGTCATAAGCAAATGCATGCTTTGAACATAGTTTGTGAAAAATTAAAAGATCTCGCTAATGCAAGGATAGATACGACCGAGCAGCATGTTGATGCAAGCGATTCACGAATGAAGGAGTTGGATAAACAGATCTACGCTCATGTCAGAAGGGTTTTGTATTCAATTTACAAAATGCAGTCACCAGATCGAATCAAATCAAGAAACATGTCAAAGACAATTTTATTGGAGAAAATATGAAATACGAAGATCATACCATTATTAACAAAGTTGAACGAATTTCGACTTCTGAGGTTTTTGTTATTGTTATGCTCATAAATATCTCCCTTGATAATTATCTCAGACGTCCATCCGCGACGGAGGAAACACATTTTTCATGTACTTCCCCCCTGTGCCCCCACTGAAGCAAAAACTGACAGTTTAAGAACTGTTTTGAAAAGCTCCCACGAAAACTTCCATTTCATACTCATATCGGCTACGTTTGATGAATTTTTTTTTTCAGGGGCCACTCTCCTGTACTGTTATCATCGATTAATGGCCAATTTTTTCAAATCTTAGTATGGTTACAAAGCCCTTGTGCTAAGAGCTCTCTCCCACCTCCTTGACTTGTTTCACTTATGAGCATTAATTGTAGGTACTCATCTTCAGTCATTCATTAAATTGAATCAAGTGTTCAAAGCATGTACCTTAAACGTTGAAGTTGGGAAAAAATAACTCAAAATTATTCAATCTTCGCATTTAAAACAGCCACCATTTTGTTTTACGATTACTGATACCACTAGCTGAACCGATTCTTAAAGATATACATGACTTCTATCATTCCTGAAGTTTTCATGCAAATCCTAGCAAAACTGTAGTGTCTGAGTCGGTAAAAAGCGCATGTTGTTCCATAGCCATATGTTGCCATAGTAATAAATGCAGCGCATATTCTTCCATAGTAACACAGAAAAATTCAAGCCGCTATAACTTCGCTAAATATGATTCAATCTTTATGAAACTTTTAGGATAAATCAATCTTATAAATAGACATCTACGTACTGAATTTCATTGAATTTAAAGGTACCGTTAAGATTTTATTCAAGAAAACATAAAATCGATAAATCATACTATTACTAACAAAGTTGAGTGAATTGCGACTTCTAACGTATTTGTTGTTGTTGTACTCACCAAGGCCTACATTCCTGATTTTTTTCAGATTTTTCGGATCACAGATGTCCAATCGCGAGGGGGGGACTCAAATTTTTCGTGTATTTCCCCTCCCTGTGCGCCCTTCGAAGCAAATTTTGCCAAACTAAGACCTGTTTTGAAAAGTTCTGATCAAGACCTTTCATTTGATATGCATATTGGCTACCTTCAATGAAATTTTTTTTTCGGGGGGTCACTCTCCTATATGGGGAGACCCCCCTTAAATACCTTATCGAAATTTTTTTATAGTTGAATTTTAAAGAGATCACCACTTTACACCTACAAACTAAATTTGATGTTTCTAGCTTAAGTAGTTTCCTAGAAAAACTGCTGTGACACACGGACGGACGGACGGACGGACGGACAGACGGACAGACTGGTCGCGAAACTAGTAGGGTTTTGTAAAATAATTTTACAAAACCCTAAAAAAGATGCTAAAGATGTACGAAAACTTTTAGAGTGGTTCTCAATGCGTGATCCTTTTCCAGAGGTTAGCAAAATTGTTTCTATTGCGAGTAGTGTTGTTGGTGATGATAAAATTAATTGTTATAAAGCTCGTGAAGTTGGGCTTGCTTCTATGGCAAAAATGACAGGACTGACATTCAATAATACTAAATTAAAACGTACTGACAAAGTTGTTCCTCTTTTAGCTATGACTAGTACCGTAAAAGTTCATGAAGAAAAAGTACCTGTTGATCCTGTATTGTTGTTGCAACGCATGAGTATTAATGCAGCATTTCAAGATGAAATAGGAAACTATTTTGGATATGAATTATCTCCCTACCCTTTATCGTTGTTTGATGACATCGGGATGCGTAAAACACAGAAGTCTGCCATTTACGATTGTTTCGAAAAGGTAGATTTTGATATTAAGAACACAAATGCGACATACATCATTGACGGAGGATACTTACTACATCGAGTTGTGTGAGATAGCGAAGAAACATTTAACGTTATTTTAGATAAATACATACAGTATGTACGTCGACATTTTGGTTCCAGATTTATTATCGTATTTCATGGCTATAATGATTGCATGAGAAATACCAAAGCTGCAGAACAACGTCGTCAAACTTTAGCAACATCTACATCAATTGATATTTTATTTGATGAAAATATGACAGTTCCAAGCAGTCAACAAAAATTTGTTACAAATACTCACAACAAGTCTCGGTTTATTTCAATGTTGAAAGAAAAATTTACTGCTGAAAATATATTGGTAAAACAAGCTGATGTATTGATAATTGAAACAGCAATAGAATAATTCAATTTGACAAATACAACTATTGTTGTTGGTGAAGATGTAGACTTATTCGTATTACTCACTGCTCGAACTCCAACTGAAAAAACTATTTTCTTCTTAAAACCAGGAAAAGCTCAACATCAATCGGAAATATATTCATCAAAAAGTCTATCTACTTTTGCAAAATATCAAAATCATATACTATTTTTACACGCAATAACTGGCTGTGATACGACATCTGCATTTTACAGGAAGGGTAAAATAACAGTTTTCAAAATGTTTGAAAAACAATGTTTTTAAAAATAGTAATTCAACTTATTATTATTATTACTTATGGCATTCGCTTTCTTCTTTCTATGTACGGAGCTCGCAAAAAAACAACCTGCTTAGATAAGTATAGATATGCATGTTTCGTTAAAAATACCAAAAGTAAAAAACAAGTACAATTAGCTTGTCTTCCTCCAACCTCAGTTGCTGCTCATCAACATCTTTTTCGGGTATATTACCAAGTTCAAGTGTGGCTTGGTTATCAGCTAGACCCTACAGATCGGGGTTGAAAGTTGGTCAACAATTCATTAGAACCAGTCCATACTTTACTTCCACCTGCGCCGGAAAAACTGCTGAATACAATTTTTTGCAACTGCAAAAAGGGGTGTAGTGCTAAATGTGGTTGCAAAAAAGTCGGACTGTTTTGTTCTCTGGCATGTACACATTGTCAAGGCCGGTCGTGCTCTAATATTGAATCACCAACAGTGGAGGATCCGTTTGATTCCAACGAGGTGACATGCGATACATCGCTATTAACGCAGTTTACATATACTCAGGATGAAGATGAAGAAGAACAAGAAGAAGAAGAAGAACAAGACGAACAAGAAGATCAAGAAGAAGAACAAGAACAAGAATTTGAATGTTACGACTCGGACGATTAAATTTCACTACTTTTTTTTAACTTGAATTGCTTTTATCTTTTCAATCTCTGCTAATATCCACAATTTTTTTATAATAGTTTCAAATTAAACAGGATCACAACTGACCCGTGGAATGGGCCTACTGGGGAAACCACGTTAAAAAAAACGCGCTAAGTACACTACCTCATAGGTGGCGTGGAAACGTGTGCATATGATGACGGTTACAACCTTTTTAATCGTTATGCCTCAAAAACAGTGAATCGTAGGAAAAAAAAAGTATTGGTACAATTTTTGTAGATGATTTTATGATCTACAATTTTTGTTTGAAGTATGTTTATGATAAAACTTACCGTTTTGCGAAAAACTCATTTTTTTTACCTTTGACCTTGAATAAAATATTCTGATTACTTTAGTATTAAATGACACCTTTAACGTTATCGTTTATCCAGCTGTCAACCAGAATTGAAACTCTTAATGATGCCGATAAACAAAATACTGCACGTCTACGTATGAGGAAACTAACCACAATACAACTTTTAAGAACTCTATCCATTAGACCTGTCTCAATTCCTATGCTTGCTTGGAAGTAATTTATCCATACCCTTATAACGAATTGAAGGAGCAAGAAAAAATAAAATTTATCTCTGAAGTTTTTTAAAATAGCTTGAACTGAAACCTGCTTAGTTATTCGACTGTTTGCTCTTTTGCGTGGAGATATGTATATCATGGTTAGTCTTGCAAAGCCATTTTAAAGGAAAAAACTTTGGAAATGTACAGTGTAACGGAGTATTGGCGACCTGTTTCGGCGTCCCTTTGTACATCGTAGCAAGTCGCGAAACGTTCATAGGTGCATTTCATTCGCAAAGAAGAGAATGGTCGCGTTCTTGCTTTTTGGGGAGAAAACCAACAATCTTTTACGATACAATACTTTGCTGATCATTTGAACCATGAAATCTCCGCTCTCCATTGAAACACACTTAGAACGTCGACAAAACATTCGTTTCCTGTTTTTCCACTTCTTTTGCATTTTATGGCGATTTCTTTTCGTGCTTGAGTTGACAAGAATAGTTTTTCATCTTTCCCCAACAATTTCGCGATGACTGCTCTTAGTTTTTTTTCTGTGTTGTTAAAAGTTTAAGCCAATATTTACGCTAAGGTCTATTGAGAGTTAGAAAGCAAACGGTACTAGTACTACTGCCTGAACAAATTCATTAAAGATATTTCATCAGAATTGAAAAATGGGGACCTAATTCTATGCACTCTTGAAAATTCTTTTGGCTGTGAGGATGCGAAATTTTAGAAAATGATATCAAAAGTAGACTACGGAACTGAACTCATGCAAGTGAGCTTTCAAGAGATTTTATGTACAGCTAAATTAATGCTCGGTGGGCAAAATTGATCCGTCATCTCACCGTGGTGACCACTTAGCATCCTACCAACGACAGTATTGGTGAGCGTGGGACGCCATTTTCCAACGTGGCATTATCTTATAACTATGGATCCCATGACAAGACTTTTGGCTAGATTGGAGCAATGGAAATGACCGTGCAGATGTCAGATCATTAATCCGGTCAGGTCAGCCAGTACAAACTTAATGTTCTGGCGATTGAGGAAACCAAATTTGATGGTAATGGGCTTTAAGGCATGAATTGGCACACATTATTTGGAAGTGGATAATCGTAATTCACGTCTCAACACCAGAAACAAAGTCCTCATCGTCAAAATGGCAATCCAACCGATCATCCTATACGGCTCGCCTACCTGGATCTAATGTGCTAAATATCTAGTAACAAAGCTTCAGATCACCCAAAATAGATACCTGAAAATGGTCCTTAACAATCCATTTTACTTCTCTTCTGAAAAGCTACACAGCCTGGCTGGCGTTAGTCCAATTCGTAAGCTCGCTGCATTGCGCCGTGACAAATTAATCGCGAAAGCAAAAGACTCGCCCAATCCGCTAATACATGCCCTGGCGAATTGAAAATCAGCAGTTGCTACCACCTATCTTTTGGCCGTAACCTAGCCTCATAGATTTTAGCTAGTTATAAGTAGAAAGTTAAGTTATGTTAAGCTAATATAAGTTCAGTAGAGGTTTTTGCCTAAATTTTCCTCTAGCTAATTGTAATAATCTCATAGAAATACGATAATATGCATAGTTTTAAGTAATGTTCAAACGATGGTGAGATGACTTTGTCAGAACACCTACTATATTATAAGGCCTCTGTACCGCATACATTCCAATAAAGAAATTATATATATAAGTCTGGCGGAAGCTGTAATTTCAAGGTAGTATTTGACCTGGGCTAGGCTACTAAGTATCGCGTGATTAACTGCAAAGATATATATTAACAAGTTGGGTAGCCAGAACTACGCTCATGTCAGCAGGGTTACGTACTCTACCTACGATATGCAGACATTAATAGTGAATAAACTCAAAAAATCATAAACGACAACTACAACAATTACATACTCATTTTAAAAGAAAAAACAATTGATACACTTTTTTAAACTGCTGCCATTTCGTTGCAACATCACTAACAACCATTGACTGAATGAAATCTTAAATCTTATTTTTTATCTGGAAATTAGACAATTCAATTAAAAGCGTAGTGTCTGGTTACATTCCATTGTTTTTGTTGTACTTAGAGAGCTGCCAAACTGCTATTGCTTCCTTGAATGCGGTTTAACTTTATTAATTTATTATTTATTATCTATTTGGAATGGAATATCCAAATATAAATGCCGACTCCGGCCGGGGGAGTCTTAGGCCCCGGGTCGCTCCATCGGAGACGGGCGTGAGCGCTACTCATCCACTCGTAAATTTGTCACCCGAGCCTTGAGAGGAGCTTGGTGCACTCCGGAGTCTTCACTACCAACTATCACGATAACCGGAGATAGCTCAACTATCTCAACACTGACTTTATAATAACCTGGAATAGGAGAAGGAAAATAAGACCACCTAGCAAACT
Source organism: Odontomyia ornata (assembly GCA_963969285.1). NCBI lineage: Eukaryota > Metazoa > Arthropoda > Insecta > Diptera > Stratiomyidae > Odontomyia > Odontomyia ornata. The sequence goes on from OZ017738.1 coordinate 388,311,364, forward strand.
TCCGCGATAATTCTGTAACCTATCCATTGCGAGACTTAATTGCCATTCACCGGGAAGCTACAAATCGAGGCCAAAAGGAGGTCGCATCCACCTCAGCACCTGCAAAAGTTTTGCGCAAAAGTTACGTTCCTTAAAGTTCCTACTCACATTCCCGAGCCAAATTTCATCATTTGATTTTTTTGGACGGTCTTCAATGGAATAAACCAAAAAAAATACCGATTCACTTTACGTTATAATTCAAGTAGAGTTGAAATATATTTCAACAACTAATGAAATTTTTTCTTAAATCTACAAACATATTCAACTAACGACAGGGGCCCCCGGTAAACTTTCCGCTTGGTTGAATTTCCCGTTAGATTGACTCTTGCATGCAGCGTGAATCCGTGAATAAATTAATGGCAGCTCCTCCAGGCCTGCACTTCTCCAAGTAAAATTTTTGAAGAAATTCTTGAAGAAATCAACACGGAAACTCAGCCAATATTTCTTTCCTTCGTTTCCAATTCCGTAATGATGCTCCGCGCTTATCGAGTATGATTCGAATTGAATTTTCTTTTTCTCGCTGATACGTCCTCTCCACTTGGGTTCCGAAAACAGAAGAAGACTTCTCGTCCACTGTCAGGTCCATCCTAACCTCGGGTGGGATTCCTGTCCCGTTAAAAAATCCTTCCGCAAACTTCTTGGAATCATTTCGGATCTTCAGCTATCCGTGACTCCAACCTTCTTTGCTGGAAAATAAAGGCTAACATACGTACATGTTCGTTCTGAGCTTTTTCCATGTATTGTTATTTAGTTGGTTTTGATTTATTTTCAACGATGTTAGCAGTGCATGATCGGAACGTCAAATGTCTTTTGTTTGCTTATGTTTACTCTATCCTGGAGTTGAAGTTAAATTTGGCTTTGCGTTTTGTGAGGGTTTTTCCCTTTTTGTGTAGGCTTTTCATTGTTGGCAGCTCCAAGTTGATGATATTGATGGCTGGTTTGATGTATTAGAAGCTATATCAGCGTCAATATCGTCTATATTGTGGCGCACTAGATCATCACAACTGCTCCAGTATTACAGTCTGCTCAAGATTCCTTGGTGCGTTAGTTGGGGCCACTGTCGAAGACTACCACACACGGCTCGATTATCTGAGGTAATTAATCATAAATTATGGTTCTCCAATTTTACGGACTTATTTCCCGGGCTAGCCTGTTGCACCATGGGTGAGGAGAAATAGTGTGTTCGACATCAATTTCAAGTTGTGTCTTCCAGCGTTACGGATGCGAAGGGTGAGACTTCTTTTCCGTGTAGGTGTCGTCAGTACCGCACCTAATGTATTAGTTCACTGGGAAAAATGTTATACTTACAACTACTATGATTATTAACTTCGAATGTATTTGTTGTTGTTGAACTCACCAAAACCATGAATTTTTCCCATTTGAAATGTAAGTTTACATCAAGAGTTAGAAGCCAGAAAATAACTTAAATTTAATTAATATTCTCGTTTAAAATAGGCACCACTTTGTTTGGCAATTATTAATACAACTCATTGAACAGGTTCTCGAAGACGTACATGGTACACATCTTTCCTGAAATATTCATGCAAATCCTAACAAGCTCGTAGTGTCTGAGTTGACTGGAAGCACAGATTGCTTAATAGCCACGTATTGTTGTTGTTGTAACACCGAAAATTTAAGCTGCCATAACTTGGTAAGATACGATACGATTCTTTTGAATCTTGCTTATTTTATTGGTCTTATAAATGGCCATGTATATGTGAAATTTTATTGAACTTAAGGGTACTTTCAGGATTTCATACAAGAAAATGTAAAATTGATAAATCATACTATTACTAACAAAGTTTAACAAATTTCAACTTCTCAGGTATTTATCGTTATTTTACTCATAGAGAACCATCCATATAATTTTTTCCGATTTTTCGGCCCCCAGATGTCCAATCACGATGGGGAGGACACAATTTTTTTTTTCGTGTTCTTGCACTTCCCCTGGGTACCCCGTTACCGATATTAAAGTTTTAAAAACAGATATTAAAAGATCTCATCAAGATATTATCTTTGGTGAGAAAAAAATTTAAGAGTTCACATTGTTATATGGGGTGACCACTCTTAAAAGTCTTTTAAATTTTTTCGACTACGGAACTTTTATTAACCAGAAACATCTAAGTTTTTCCCAAGATTTGGTGACTGTAGCTTCTATAGATCCTGGGAAAACTTGCTGTGGGGCACTTACGAACGGACGGGCAGGTACCTATATAAATAGGGTATTGTAAAGTTTTTTTTTGCAAAACGTTAAAAAGTAAATGTGTGCGATTCGAATCTGAAAAAAATTCGTTAACGTATCAAGTACCAAGTAGAGAATGCCTTTTAAAATCACCTGGATAGTTTCCTTCATTTGTTGCCCGCCAACCAAATTAAAAATAATACTGGGCGCAAAAGTCGGCAATAAAGGAATGCATCAGGGAACTACAGGAAGTTATAGTCTCCGTGAGAATAGAAATGGCATTGGTCAACTTTTAACATAGTCGAGCAAAACTAACTTAAAAACAGACCATATCACACCTGCAGTATCGAAACTGTGGCCGACTTTGTGTATCTAGATACCAAAATAACGAGAACAAGTAATAATAGAGACAAAATACGCCAAAAGATATAGCTTGCAAATAAAATACAAGTATTTTATTCAGTTTTGACGATCTTGAAAACCAGCTGCATACATTGGAAAGTTAAGCTCCAAGTATACAAATTTATGATAAGGTCTGTGCTTTGTTATGTGTGAATCATGGATTCTAACTCAACTAGAGAAAGATGGGTTTTGAGGCAAATAATCGGAGCAAAACTAGACGCAGAATAGTGTTGAGTGCGATGCAACCATGAGCTGTATCAAATTTATGACGCGCCGGAGGTCTCAATGATCGTAAGACTATGAAAGCGGCAATGAATCGTATGCATGAACAATTAATACCTACAGGGGTATTCGTAAGGAGAACTCAAATATGGAGATCAGTAAGGTCACCAAGAAAATACTGGTTTGACTCCTTTAATGATGACAGTTCATCGCTGCTCGGATTTTGAAACCGGAAGATGCGGTCAGTGGACCGAGAGAGTTGGAGGCGTTTTTTGAGGAAGTGAAGGCCCGAGAGAAAGCTGTAGTGCTACGAAGAAGAAGAAAATGAAGATGAATGAATTATAAATTTGACATGCTTACTACGTAATGGTATCCGTAAATGGCCTTAGACCTCACCTGATGGTGTCCCAGTCAACCAAATCTACCATATGCTTACGCAGTGAAGATGGACCCCTAATATTCTGTACATTCGTAGATTTTGAGGCGTCAATTACGACTCAGAGCACTTTTCACAAAATCTACTTTCTTATGCTACTTGTCAATAGCATGCAATGCAAAGGCCAACCCTCTGCATAAATTTCATATTAAAGGGCTCAAACGACGTCAGTTGCTAAGGAGTTCCGTGAGACTCAGGCGTTGAATCTGGCTCCCATTCTGGATAATGTGTCTGGAAACTCCTATGATCTACTACAAATAGACTAAAATCTGCTTGATAAAAAATATCAAGCATATCAAAGCTACCTAAGCAGAGAAAGAATACCAAGACAAAACGAAAAATCCATTAAAACCTCTAATAAATAGCTAGTAAGATAATTAATTTAAAAAAAGAAAACGATCATAAAGTGTTGAAAGATATTGATAAAACTACGTAAGCAATAGCACAAAACGAGTTTATAAAATTTTGAAAAGCTTGAGCCAAGTATATTGGTCCAAACCCATACTATGTTGAGCCGGAAATGGCAACATCATCTCTGATGAAACCTGGACCAAGGTATGATGGGCTACATATGTTACCTTGAAGGACTCCTCCTATCTACCAAGTTCTTAATTGCATCAAAACTAGTCAATGCATCCTTTGTGATCCAGCCTTATATGCAAGAAGTCAAAGAAAAATAATAAATCACCCGGAGGGGGGCCAGTACAACTCGACATAACATCTTCCAACGGGTCCTAAATATCTAAGATGCCGCAGGAGTGGCGCCAATTACTGATAATACCTACTCATGATAAGGAGATAAACTCATGTGCAAAAATTTTATCACTCTCTCAATAATATCATACCACTACTCTGTACAACGCATAAAATCTCTACAAAAATACTCATACACAGAATGAGTTTTTACCCTAAGAACATCATTGGGAAGTATCAGGAGGGCTTTAGAGCTAGCAGATTGACAATGGACTAACTGTTCATAGCCAAGCAAATCAAAGTGCTGAGAGTTAAACAGCAATATTCACAAGATATTCGTGGTCTTTAAACAAGCATATGGTGTTTAAAATCATGCTTTTTTTTGGCGTTCCAGGAAAACTAGTTTACTTGGCCAAAACGACAGTGATAGACAGAACATCCAAAGTCGGAGTAAGCAACCAGTTAGCATATGCCCAAAACATGAGGGTTGGACTGAAACAGGAGGATAGCCAACCCCATTGCAGTTTAGCCTTCCTCGAGAATGCAGGATACGAAAACCTTCCATCAAACCATGAGGTAATCTAATGTTTTAAATTAAACAAATTTTGTCCTATCTAAATGCCATTAAAAATGTTGTGACAATTCCCTACATTTGCTGACAAAATAAAATAATAAGTTATTGCTGAAATTGTAACAAGAAGCAAAGCAAACAGCCTTACCCATCAAGTCTAGAACTAAAAACACTATATAAACGATAGTTGATATACTCTATATCTCGTCTATTGAGGGTTATATTATGTTTATATATAACCTTTAATGAACGGGACACAGAAAGTGTCAAAAAGTTCATATGCCAACGTGTCAGACTGATGAAAGGTGGTAACAATTAAAAAAATCAAACGAAGAATTCAGATCACAAACAAGTTATTGTACTTCTTTTTGTCAAACCTAAGGCCAGCTCCGCGCACAGGAAATTAAAACTCCAAGTAAAAAAGAAATCCCCGTGGGCAGCACCAGCCGGAAAGGTAAATTTCTCGTATGTAGCGTAAAGTTTCGAAAAAGCATTTGGCTTGCCTACTACTAAACTTCTTTCTGCAATTTTCGTAGTACCACATGGGTATTTATTAACATAAAAAAAATCTGGCCACGTTCGTTTTTAGAAACCTTTTATCGGGGCGCAAATATTTTGCTAATTAAATTGAGTTGCACGCGTATGGATTACATATTGAAAATCGGCGGATCATAAATTGTTGTAAACATATAAATACCGGTTTCGCCCTTCTCGCATTTGCTGTTTACACAGTTCACAGTGGTAACCACACAAAGGCTTAAATAGCTCGAATAGTTTGTTTCAAAAGATTTCCATAAAAGTTTAATCAGCACTTGCATTGCCATTAATATATACATTTTCAATTTTTTCTGAACTATGAGGGCCGTCATTTCGATTTTAATTGAAATCGGCCTTGTATGGGGGAGACCCGCGTGTATGGGGAGACCCCCCTTAAATACCTTAAAATATTTTCTTGCACTGCAAATTTCAAGAGGCACCACTTTCGACCTACGTAGAAAATTTCCTCATTCTAGCTCATGTGGTTTGCGAGAAAACTTGTTATGACGCACGAACAAACGGGCGGACGGACGGACAGACAGACAAGTCGCGATTTTGTAATTTTTTAGGGTATTGTTAAAAATATTTTACAATATCTTAAAAATGATCTGGTTTATAAGTTCTTTCAATTAAAGTCATTTAAAACGTTTCCATGAAAAATATTGATTTTTTCAGTTGGCACTAAAATAGCGAATTGCGCTTGCCTTCAGACCTTTGGGGGCCGCCATTTTGAATGCATGCATTTGATTTTGGATTATTTTAAATCTTTGTATGCTAGGACCTCATCAATCAATGTACTATCTCGTTCAAATAGGAGTTCACTCTAGACAGTGCAAAATAATTCAATTTTTAAAGAAAATGGCAGCTAAAAATACTAGGCTTTAAATTTTCGACTTTTTTATTTTTCATTCAATTTTAATAATTTCCTCCAAAATACAAGAACATAGTACAGAGATTCATAATCTCTAGTCTCATCAAAATCCGTTGAAAAATGTGACCGCTAGAGGGCCACAAAAACATGAAAAAAATCCCCGCTGGCAGCACCAGCCGGAAAGGTAAATTTCTCGTATGTAGCATAAAGTTTCGAAAAAGAATTTGGCTTGCCTACTACTAAACTTCTTTCTGCAATTTTCGTAGTACCACATGGGTATTTATTAACATAAAAAAAATCTGGCCACGTTCGTTTTTAGAAACCTTTTATCGGGGCGCAAATATTTTGCTAATTAAATTGAGTTGCACGCGTATGGATTACATATTGAAAATCGGCGGATCATAAATTGTTGTAAACATATAAATACCGGTTTCGCCCTTCTCGCATTTGCTGTTTACACAGTTCACAGTGGTAACCACACAAAGGCTTAAATAGCTCGAATAGTTTGTTTCAAAAGATTTCCGTAAAAGTTTAATCAGCACTTGCATTGCCATTAATATATACATTTTCAATTTTTTCTGAACTATGAGGGCCGTCATTTCGATTTTAATTGAAATCGGCTGCTAAAAATATTAAGCTGTAAATTTTTGACTTTTTATTTGTCATTCGATTTGCATAATTAAATTAAATTGACTTGCCTTAACAACTTATAATTTCAAGTTTCAACGGAATCTGTTGAGAATCTTGGCTGCTAGAGGGCTACAGAAATAAAAAAATTGTATGCCATCCGCCTGTATGGGGAGACCCGCCTGTATGGGGAGACCCCCCTTAAATACCTTGTAATATTTTCTTGCACTGCAAATTTCAAGAGGCACCACTTTTGACCTACGTAGAAAATTTCCTCATTCTAGCTCATGTGGTTTGCGAGAAAACTTGTTATGACGCACGAACAAACGGGCGGACGGACGGACAGACAGACAAGTCGCGATTTTGTAATTTTTTAGGGTATTGTTAAAAATATTTTACAATATCTTAAAAATGATCTGGTTTATAAGTTCTTTCAAGTAAAGTCATTTAAAACGTTTCCATGAAAAATATTGATTTTTTCAGTTGGCACTAAAATAGCGAATTGGGCTTGCCTTCAGACCTTTGGGGGCCGCCATTTTGAATGCATGCATTTGATTTTGGATTATTTTAAATCTTTGTATGCTAGGACCTCATCAATCAATGTACTATCTCGTTCAAATAGGAGTTTCACTCTAGACAGGGCAAAATAATTCAATTTTTAAAGAAAACCGCAGCTAAAAATATTAGGCTTTAAATTTTTGACTTTTTTATTTTTCATTCAATTTTAATAATTTCCAGCAAAATACAAGAACATAGTACAGAAATTCATAATCTCAAGTTTCATCAAAATCCGTTGGAAAATGTGACCGCTAGAGGGCCACAAAAACATGAAAAAAAACGCATATTTAAACGGCCGCCATTTTGAAATTTGCAAATGCATGATCACCAAAATATCAAAGACTGTAGGTGTAAGTAATTTTTATCTTGAAACCAAGTTTCATATATGTCGGATCAAAATTGCGACTTTTAAAAGCCTTTGAAATTTCGACTTTCAACTGGCCGCCATTTTGTTTTTTGCAACCTGACCTCCAGTTTTTTTACGTAATCCTTTAGATACTTATAATTTCTATCAAACTACCGAATTTGATGAAAATCTGTTGAAAGCTTTGACCACTATTACAACAACAAAATTTTGCACGTTTTTCGACCTTTGAGCGGCCGCCATTTTGGATTTTTTATTGTGAGATTCATCACATACTTCAATGAACCTTTGTACCAAATTTCATCCAAATCGGAGCTACACTTTGGTCAGAACAGAAATCGCGATTTTTCGTCTAAAATGGCCGCCATTTTGTTTTTGCCCGGCCGATATAGCTGGTTCACAAACTTAACCGAGATAATTACCCAATACACCTTTCCTCAAAATTTGGTGGAAATCGAAGCAAAATTGCAACCTCTAGCGTGGTCACAAATTTCGTTATATCCCATATATATATATATATATATATATATATATATATATATATATATATATATATATATATATATATATATATATATATATATATATACAGAGGTGGCCAAAAGTGATCGGACAATACAAGAAACAAGCAATAAAATACTTTTACGAGCATAAACTTTGAAATGAAATAAAAATTTTTCCCTTATATAAAAGTTACTTGTATTCTCAATTAATTGCACAAAAAAATAAAACAGAAATAAAAAGATTTTCACAAGAAAATTAACAACTAATTCAAATTCACATTGCATCAAGTGGACAAAAGTAATCGGACGTTCAATTGTAATACTTTTCTTTCTGATGATTCCATTAGAACATAGGCTTTTAATATCTAGTTGCGTATCCTTTTTGTTTTTAGGGTTTTGTAAAATAATTTTACAAAACCCTTCTAAAATCGCGTCCTGTCTGTCCGTCTGTCCGTCTGTCTGTCCGTCCGTCCGTCCGTCCGTCCGTCCGTCCGTCCGTCCGTGTGTCACAGCAGTTTTTCTCGGAAACTACTTAAGCTAGAAACATCAGATTTTGTATGTAGGTGTAAAGTGGTGATCTCTTCAAAGTTCAAATATAAAAAAATTTTATAAGGCATTTAAGGGGGGTCTCCCCATATAGGGGAGTGACCCCCCGAAAAAAAAATTTCATTGAAGGTGGCCGATGGACAGATGAGCTCAGGAGGTGATTTAAAAAGCGTTTTGTATGTTAGTACCAAATCGTAAAAATAAGATGAACATTCAATGATTCAAAGAACAGGAAGCGTTCTACACTAGTAAAACTACAGTACCTAAAATGATTAAAACATGCTCTGCACTATGATTACCTACACACAGTGTTTTTTAGGGTTTTGTAAAATAATTTTACAAAACCCTACTAGTTTCGCGACCAGTCTGTCCGTCTGTCCGTCTGTCCGTCCGTCCGTCCGTCCGTGTGTCACAGCAGTTTTTCTCGGAAACTACTTAAGCTAGAAACATCAAATTTTGTGTGCAAGTGTAAAGTGGTGATCTCTTCAAAGTTCAACTACAAAAAAATTTTATAAGGTATTTAAGGGGGGTCTCCCCATATAGAGGAGTGACCCCCCGAAAAAAAAATTTCATTGAAGGTAGCCGATATAGGTATCAAATGAAAGGTCTCAATGAGAACTTTTCAAAACAGGTCTTTGTTTGGCAAAGTTTGCTTCGAGGGGCGCACAGGGAGGGGAAATACACGAAAAGTTTGTGTCGCCCCCCTCGCGATTGGACACCTGTGATCCGAAAAATCTGACAAAAATCAAGAATGTAGGTCTTGATGAGTACAACAACAACAAATACGTTAGAAGTCGCAATTCACTCAACTTTGTTAGTAATAGTATGATTTATCCATTTTATGTTTTCTTGAATAAAATCTTAACGGTGCCCTTAAATTCAATGAAATTTAGTACGCAGATGACCATTTATAAGATTGATCTATTCTGAAAGTTTCATAAAGAAGTTATAGCGGTTTGAATTTTCCCGTATTACTATGGAACAATATGCGCTGCATTTATTACTATGGCAACATATGGCTATGGAACAACACGCGCTTTTTACCGACTCAGACACTACAGTTTTGCTAGGATCTGCATGTAAATTTCAGGAATGATAGGCGTCATGTATATCTTTGAGAATCGGTTGAGCTAGTGGTATCAGTAATCGCAATACAAGAAAGTGGCTGTTTTGAATGCGAAGATTGAATAATTTTGAGTTATTTTTTCCCAACTTCAACGTTTAAAGTGCATGCTTTGAACACTTGATTCAATTTAATGAACGACTGAAGATGAATACCTACAATTAATGCTCATAAGTGAAACAAGTCAAGGAGGCGGGAGAGAGCTCCTAGCAGAAGGGTTTTGTAACCATTCTAGGATTCGAAAAAATTGGCCATTAATCGATGATAACAGTACAGGAGAGTGGCCCCTGAAAAAAAAATTCATCAAATGTAGCTGATATGAGTATGAAATAAAAGTTTACTTGGGAGCTTTTCAAAACAGTTGTTAAACTGCCAGTTTTTGCTTCAGTGGGGCACAGGGGGTAAAAACATGAAAAATGTGTTTCCTTCGTCGCGGCTGGATATGTGAAATAATTATCAAGGGAGATATTTATGAGTATACCAATACCAAAAAACTCAGAAGTTGAAATTCGTTCAACTTTGTTAATAATATTATGATCTTCATATTTCATATTTTCTCCAATAAAATCGTCTTTGACATGTTTCTTGATGTGATTTGATCTGGTGGCTGCATTTTGTAAATTGAATACAAAACCCTTCTGACATGAGCGTAGGTCTGTTTACCCAACTTGTATAACTTCTGTTAACCTATTGGGCATAGACTGTACCAACTTACGGGTAACGTCCGGAGTAATGTTGTCCCATTCTTCTAATAACACCGTCTTCAGTTGACTTTTATTAGTAATGTGATGGTTCCTTATTTTTTTATCCAGATGATCCCAAAGATGTTCGATGGGATTTAGGTCTGGGGATTGCGGTGGTGTTTTTAATTGACCAGGAGTGTTGAAAAGGAGCCACATACGAACATCATGAGCTGTATGCTTTGGGTCATTATCTTGCTGGAACAAATAATGACCATCAAGACCCAATTTTTGTGCACTTTATTCAAATTTTCTTTCAAAATCGACAAGTAACCTAGTTTGTCCATAGGTTCGTCAATGAAAACAAGTTCTCCTACACCGTTGGCAGCCATGCAACCCGAGACCATTACACAGCCACCTCCGTGTTTTACTGTATGTTGAATGTTTTTGGGATGAAGCTCACTATTTTGAGTTCTCCACACCAACAACCTGCCGTCGGAGTGGTAGATATTAAACTTACTCTCATCAGAGAATATTATACGAGTCCAAAAGTCGAGCGGCTTGCTTTTAAATTCTTTTGCAAAGCATAATCTTTTCTTCTTATTAACTTTGCTAATTAGTGGTTTCTTTCGAGGTACTCTCGCTTGATAACCAGCACGGCTGAGAGCTCTACGAATAGTCCGGGCACTAACATTGGTACCATTTACATCTGCTAATTGATCCCTAATACTTCTGGACGTTGTAGTCGGATTCTTTTTAACAATTCTTAAGATTTTTCGTGCGTCTGTCTCTGTTAGTTTACATGGTCGACCACTCCTAATTTCGTTTTCCACCTGATTATTTTTTCTGAACCGTTTCACGATATCGAAAACTGTCGAACGACTTCTTCCAATTATTTTTGATATTTCAGAAAAGGATTTATTCTCTTTATACAACTTTATTATAACTTTTCTTTCATGTATACCGGTTTCTTTGCGATTCTTAGCCATGTTTAACTTTCTTCACTTAAAACTGACAAGTAAATGACTGATATCAGAAAAACACATATCAACATATAATTAGGGGAATTCCCTTTTAAACTCGGAAATGAAAAGAAAAGAATTGCTCCAAACTTCAATGACTAATTTGACACTTTTCATAATGTCCGATTACTTTTGTCCACTTGATGCAATGTGAATTTGAATTAGTTGTTAATTTTCTTGTGAAAATTTTTATATTTCTGTTTTATTTTTTTGTGCAATTAATTGAGAATACAAGTAACTTTTATATAAGGGAAAAATTTCATTTCAAAGCTTATGCTTGTAAAAGTATTTTATTGCTTGTTTCTTGTATTGTCCGATCACTTTTGGCCACCTCTGTATATATATATATATATATACACACACACACACATATATATATATATATATATATATATATATATATATATATATATATATATATATATATATATACGAGGTGTGTTCAAAAAATATCGCGAATTTTGTTTTTTTTCAAAAATTATTTATTTATTCATGAATATTTTTTTTGTCCCCTTCAAAGTAATTTCCATGAGATATTATACACTTGTGCCAACGGTTTTTCTAATCTTCGAAGCACTTCAAAAAATCATTTTTTTTAATATTGTTCAGCTCCTCCTTCGATGCCGTCTTTATCTCGTCAAGCGTAGCGTAACGTCGTCTTTTCATGGGCTTCTTCAGTTAAGGAAACAAGAAAGAGTCACAGGGGGCCAGATCTGGGAAATACGGTGGCTGCGGCATCATTAGTGTGTTGTTTTTGGCCAAAAAGTCGCGCACAAGCAACGATGTGTGAGCAGGGGCGTTATCGTGGTGCAAAAGCCAATTTTTGTTCTCCCACAAATCCGTGCGTTTCTTTAAAAAACATCGCGCAAATTGCGCATAACTTGCAGGTAATATTCCTTATTGACCGTTCTTCTCTGTGGCAAGAACTCATGATGCACCACGCCCCTGCAATCGAAGAAAACTGTCAGCAAAACTTTCACATTCGACCGAACTTGGCGCGCTTTTTTCGGTCTTGGTTCATGTGGCAGCTTCAATTGAGATGATTGAGCTTTGGTTTCCACGTCATAACCATAAACCCACGATTCGTCACCAGTTATGACCCTCTGGAGCAAATTTGGTTCGTCGCGGACAGAGTTTAACATCTCATTAGCAATGTTCATGCGTTGCTGTTTTTGGTCGCAATTGAGCAATTTTGGTACGAATTTCGCGGCGACCCGTCTCATGCCCGAATCGTTGATAAAAATCGAATGGCACGAGCCAATCGATATGTTTAGGTCCTCAGCAACTTCTCTAACGGTGATTGGACGATTGGCCAATACCATTTTCTCCACTTCATTAATTTTTTCGTCTGTTGTTGAAGTGCTCGGGCGTCCGGCACGCTCTTCGTCGTTCACATCTTCTCGGCCTTCTAAAAACATTTTTTACCACCGATAAACGTTGCTTCGGTCCAAGGTAGCTTCTCTGTATGCCACAGTCAACATTCGGAATGCATCCGCACACTTAATTTCGTTTTCCACACAAAATTTGATACACGTTCTTTGATCAATTTTTTTGAATAAGTAAAAATCGCAGACGATTGAAAACACGTGCAAGTAAAGCAGCTATCACCAATTAAGTGAACATTCAAAATGGCCGAGCTTATCGGCATAAGTGACAGACATGAGTACCAACGTAACGCCACAAAAAATCGAAATTCGAATATGCGTAACCCGCGAAAATTCAAAATTCGCGATACTTTTTGAACACACCTCGTATATATATATATATATATATATATATATATATATATATATATATATATATATATATATATATATATATATATATATATATATATAATGCTCTCCGCAATACGTAAATTTCTCTCGAGAAATTTACCTAAAAAGGCATATTTAAACGGCCGCCATTTTGAAATTTGCAAATGCATGATCACCAAAATATCAAAGACTGTAGGTCTAAGTAATGTCTATCTTGAAACCAAGCTTCATATATGTGGGATCAAAATTGCGACTTTTAAAAGCCTTTAAAATTTTGACTTTCAACTGGCCGCCATTTTGTTTTTTGCAACCCGACCTCCAGTGTTTTTACGTAATTCTTTAGATATTTATAATTTCTATCAAACTACCGAATTTCATGAAAATCTGTTGAAAGCTTTGACCACTATTACAACAACAAAATTTTGCACGTTTTTCGACCTTTGAGCGGCCGCCATTTTGTTTCTGCGGTACCGACTTTGGGTTTTTTATTGTGAGATTCATCGCATACATCAATAAACCTTTGTACCAAATTTCATCCAAATCGGAGCTATACTTTGGTCAGAACAGAAATCACGATTTTTCGTCTAAAATGGTCGCCATTTTGTTTTTGCCCAGCCGATATAGCTGGTTCACGAACTTGACCGAGATAATTACTCAGTACACCTTTCCTCAAAATTTGGTGAAAATCGAAGCAAAATTGCAGCCTCTAGCGTGGTCACAAATTTCGTTATATCCCATATATATATATATATATATATATATATATATATATATATATATATATATATATATATATATATATATATACATACATATATATATATGATGCTCTCCGCAATAGGTAAATTTCTCTCGAGAAATTTACCTAAAATCTGTAATACAACTCGTGCTGTTCTATAGAAGTGAGACAAAGACCTCCACGTACGCATAAACATACGGTTTAAACGCATTTGAAAGGAAAGTGCTAAGGTGAATCATAGGAGGAAAAAAAAGAAGATTGCTAGTGAATACAATACAACCATGAGATATATCTATTTTTTGACCCGAAAGATTTTTCCAAAATTATAAACCTGCGGAAGCTATGATGAGCTGCATATGACCAAAGAATGTAGGTAAGAGAGTTACGTAGAAAGATATTGGTTGAGAAAACTGTGGGACGCAGGCCACTTAAAAACTAAAGAAATGACTCTGGTGCCCTCTCTGTTGATAAGGGGAGAAAAAGTTGAAATTTTAGAATCCACGGGAATTTCAGGCCTTAGAGGCACAGTATTGCTACAATAAAGAAAACTAATGCTCAAATGACTCAACAGCATCGATGAGCTTCCAGTGGTACGGACTCCAAATTTAGGAGCAGTTCTCCAAATGACTACGTACTAGTGAGAAATAAAGACACATACAGGATGTGATATGTTAAAATGACGAAGCGGATCGTAAAATAAATCCAGTTAAGCGAGAGGTTTTCTTAATAATTAGTGCAATGTGGACATCAAACTTCAGTTTACCATCGAAAAGGACACCAACATCCTTGAAGTAGGTTACATTGCTCAAAGGGATACCAACAAGCCTATCCGTTGAAAGAAGAGGACATTTTTTACAGGAGAATGTCATCTGATGGCATTTGGAAATATTTAAGGAGAGATGATTCGTAGAGGAAAAGCGCAAGAAGATTGGTTGAAGGAGGCGGAATGTTTAGCACTACCAAAAAAGGAAGAATAGAAAGACGCAAAGAGTTCACAAGATTCTTGTGGGGAAGACGATGTTACGCCATCTAGACTAAAATTATCAGGAGCATGATGAGAGGTCCTTAAAGATTTTACGTACGACCAGAATGCGCGAGTTTGATTCAACATTAACGAAGTTTCAATATGGTGAACATATGCATGAAGTGTAGAAGTGGCAATTTTCTTGGCCGCGGCACGACGCTCTTTAAATTTAACGAGGTCAATTGGAAGACCACTGGATAAGAATTTTCTGCGGGCAGCATCTTTAGATTTAATTGCAGTGGCAACATCTGAATTAAACCAAGGAGCATCTTCAGATCTTCTTGCTAGACGCACAGGAGTAAATTGCGAGATTAAGGATGAAAGAAACATATACAGCTTATCAACACAATCTTCAATATGGAGATTTCTGAAGAAGGAATACCAGTACACGGCATTAAGGTTAGCTTCCATGCTCGACAAATCGGCATTTAAAAAATTAAAGCGGGAAGGTGAAGAATTTTTCAAAGAACGAGAAGATGAAATTGCAAGCTCAATAGAGAGTGGTGGATGGTGAGGATCAGGTTTGACAAAGGATGAGAGTGTCACCGATACGGATAGAGAAGAAACAAGTTGGAAAGAACAAAATCCAAAAATTCGTTATTGACATTATATTGGGTGAAAGAACAGAGGAAAATAAAAGAAGAAAGAGCAATAGACACACCACCACCAGAAACTATGGAGACATACAAATCATTCCAAACAATAGAGGGCAAATTGAAGTCACCACAGACCAATATAGGGTAGAAGGGAAACGAGCATTAATGTAGCTCGAGAATCCTGCAAAAAATCTTTCATAAACAATAACAGGACTGTTACAAGGGATATACACAGATGATACGAGGAAGGAAAGAGAGTCAGATGGAGAGACAATTAACGGTTGTGTGCGATCTGTATAAAAGAAAAATTCTTCAAAATTTGGCTGATGATTGTATACACCCCAGCAGAAAAACAAACAAAACGTTCAACAATGACATGAAAAGACTAGTTGACTTATTGAAAGTTTTGTCAGAAGATAGAAATCTTTTGAGTTACAGCGTCAAATTTTTGCACTATATAGTTGTGAAGAAACTCCACCATAGACAGTCCCTAGCCCGATTGAAAAAAGAGGAGGGATCCTCTTATTTCCGAACCCACAGCTTCCATAATTATTCATCCTATATCCCCTTACCAAATGCTAGCAAATAGTTTTGGGGTCGTACATTGGATTTACTGATTCCCCAATAGTGGGACATAAAATGGCGAGAAATGCCATGATTGTAAATACACCTACAGCCCTGCTACTAAATCTTACTTACACCTCCCTTGTGGGAACATAAGCAGGTTAAGACGAGTATTCCGTGCCTGACAACGGCATTGAAAGTAAAATCCACGCCACTGGAATAGATGTTGGGCGACGGGTGAGCTCCCCATTCCTGATAAGTGATACATTATTTCGAAACCTGCAAAAGAGCTTTGAAATGGATTGGAACTATGGCAAAGATATTGCAACCAAAACTAAGACTATGACATTAGATCCTGGAGGATCAGGTCACTCAACTACCCTGGTGCCGTCAAGCACCTTCCACAAGAGGCCAGTCAATATAAATTAAACATACTGTCAATCCAGGAAACGAACTGAACTAGAAGCGGTATTCAAGATATGAGATTACACAAAATATTCAAATATGGAAAACCTACTGGAAAGCAAGGACTCAGAGTGGTCTTTATTGTCGATAGGGAGTTAAGGCGTACGTTATTGATTTGAAAGCAGTCAATTAACGGTTGTGTGCGATCCCTATAAAAGAAAGAATCTACAAAATTAGGCTCTTAATTGTATGCACCCTAGCAGAAAAACGAGCAGAACGTTCAACAATCGCATGAAAAGACTAGTTGACTTATTGCCTACAAACGACACAAAAATAATTTTGGGTGATTTATACGCAAAGGTGGCAATAAGCTATCTCATCGGGGAACGGCTGAAGGATATAGCCTCCATGGTGAAACGAGTGACAACGGCCAGCACCTGATAGACTTCGCATGTAGCTGAAATCTAGTCATAGGTCCAAATTCCTTTCATATCGATGCATACACTAAATGACCTAAGTGTCACCGGATAGCAGCACACAAACCAGATCGACAATGTTCTGACCAAACAATGTTGAACCACGAGCGTACTGGGCGTCCGTACGTAGCGAGGAGCCAATTATAACTCGGATCATAACTTTATCAAATTAACCTATCGGTATCGTATTGGATTAAACTAATTTTTAAATTTAGTTTATTTCTGCAAACCATTGTCGTGACTAAATAAGTAAAAGGGTATTGTAAAATAATTCGAAAAATAAACAACGTCCTCTGAATATCAAAACTTGACTCATACAAGTATGTTACATACAAGGTCGACCCAATAACTGCTTAGCCTCATCGCCCGATGGCGTCACTATCGCAAGAGAGATTCACTATCATGTAGCTCATTCTTGTAGATGGTTTTGACCGCGGGTGAAAGCAGGTGTGTCCGTGGGATTTTAGAAAAATGGAGCAAGAGCAGTATCGGTCGGTGGTTTGATGCTGTTTATGGAAGGGAAATTGTGCAGCGAAATCAAAGAGCGCTCGGATGCCGTGAACGATGACTCTGCTCCTGCGATGGTAAAAATTTGTTTAACGAGTTTCAATGAGTTTCTGCATTTTTTTGCGACCGCTCATATAACATTGCTTCATTGGCATACATCAGAGACCAAGAAGCTGTCAAAATAGTCAACTTCATCCGGCACACGTCCTCCAAAGTAGGCGAACACCGTCCTATCAGCCGGGAAGGTGATGGGCACCGTTTTTTGAGATTCACAAGGTGTGATCTATATCGACTACCTGGAGAATGGTAAAAGGATCACAGGACTCTACTATGCCAAATTATTGTTGAATTATTGGGCTGATTTGATGCCTAATTGCAGAAAAAAGGCCCCAAATCGGCAAAGATAACGTTCTCTTCTAACATGACATCACATCAGCTCACACCTCCACCGTCACTACGACCAAATCGGTCTAATTACGCTATGAACTGCTACCCCATCCAGTCTTTTCTCCAGATTTGGCACCGTGCGAGTTCTTTTTGTTTCCGAACTTGAAAAAGTCACTCGCCGGGTAGAAATCGGAGTCGAATAAGAATTGTAGATCTCGAGAAAATGTATTTTGCAGAGGGTTAAAAGAAGTTGGGGCATCACTGGGTGAAATGTAACGAGCCAAGAAGAGATTATATTGAGAAATAAATTGCCGCTTTTCCAAAATTTTCGCTTTTCTTTTATAGGCTAGAAACTTATCGGACCTCCTCATATATTCCATGAATTATGCTTGGAAAACTGATACATTTTTATGATGTATTTTGATTTGCTGCCCTTTTATTTTCAATGTGCTAAACTCAATGTTTGAGCAGTCATGATAATTTATCAATGTTACAAAATATTTGTAAAATGTTCATCAGAATCCGAACCCAATTTTTAGTGTTTGGATCATTAACGCGTTTATTTAAACAATACGGTGTGTAATTATTGTTTTAATTTATAAATTTTCAGTCATCTATAACTTAGTAGTTTAAGACTCGATTTTTATGAAACTTTCAGAAAACATGCATTTTACAGTACATCAGAAAACTTAGACACAAATTTGTAACAAATTTAAATTTCATCTTTCGATTTTATAGATGAATATAAAATTCGTGAAATGTACTATTATTAACAATTTTGATGAAGTTTTGACTTCTGAGGTATTTGTTGGCTCATGAAGACTTGCTTCATGATTTTTTTCTGATTTTTCTGTTCAAAGATGTCCAACCGCATGGGGAGACACTGATTTTTCGTACATTTCCCCTTACCCAACATCTCTTCAAGCAAATGCTTCTAGTTTAAACTCTGTTTTGAAAAGATTTTATCAAGATCTTCTTTTTGACCACCATATTGGCTACATTCGGTAAAACAACTTTCTGAACGGTCACCCTTTATATGAGGAGACACCCTTAAATAACTTAAAATATTTTTTCGTACTGAAACTTTTGAGAGGGTACCTGTTTTGACCTACTTACAAAATTTTATCGCTCTAGCTCATATGGTTTGCGAGGGAGCTTGCTGCGACGCACTAGCGGACAGACAGGTCGCAACTTTAGTAGGGTATTGTAAAAAAAATTTTACAATACCCTAAAAAATTGTTCTTTTATCTTAGCCAGGCTCCAAATAAAAATCTTGTCATATATCCCGTCTAAAAGGAGCGCCACTATAAACTTGCAGAGAAACGTAACAATATCTAAATCTATGAAAGCATAGTCTTGATGACTTTTTAATACATTGTCGACCAGTTTGTAAACTAGAACACAATTTTTGCATCATAAATTTTTTCCAGACTAACTGAAATGAAACAAGATATCCTTGAGGCAGTTGATTGTTTATTCGCAAGCATGCACGTATACACAATCACTTTTTCATGCCTAAAATAAGCCTACATACTCGTACGATGTACATGTGTGAGAGTGGATTGTGTCACTACTCTCCAGAACATGTAATGTGAATGAATGTCAGCTTAAAAAATTTTCCTGTGTGTTCATACTTGCTAGCAATGCTTAAAGGTACTAAAACATATGTATTCATGTATGAATTAAACTCTACGAAACCTTCAATGCAAACTTTTCTTCAAAAGGAGGATAAAAGAAAAAAAATGTATGCAAGGTACGTACAATGCTTGGAAGTTTTAGTCCTTTGTCAACTACAAAGTGAAATATTTTTTTAATCTAACGTCCTATTTCGCTAAGTTACATTCCAAAAAGTATTCTTAATGTAAAATAATAACGTTGTTTTTTCGTTTCACTTTACAGTGGCACAATTTTAGATGGAGTCTGTTGTTTCAAAGTTCAAGGACTTGAGTGGAGATTCAAGATTTACTTGAGAAATTCATTTTTAGAATGTTCTTGCACGTGATATGCTTTAGATCGTAAGTTCTAAAAGGTTTTTTGTATATCCTCATATGTTTCCCTTTGGTAATTTTTTATGCAATAAACATAAAGGAAAAAATTAAAATAAATCCAAACAAGTACTTCACTTGGAAATGGACTCATCTGTAGCGAAGTATCTGGGGACTTTGACATTGCTTATTTTCACTTGAACTCATCGATTGCAGAGGTATGAGCTGAAGTAGAGGAATTGAAGGTAAGAAACTTGAAAATATATCCGACGTCATGTTATGGTGCCTACATCGAAAGTGAAAAAAGATCAAAATTCTCTTGCGTTAGAAATGCGATTGATATCGATTTAATGAATTAGAAGTATGATTAAAGTAAATTTTGTTCTAAATTTAATTTCAAACGGTAGTGGGAAAGAAAGTTATGGAATTTTAAGCAGACTGTGGCGTTTTTAACATGTAGAGCTAGCAGGAGACTGGTACTACATCAAGGAAGTTATGAAAAACTTAAATATTTTAGGCATTTCAGTAGTATATTCGTATTCAGACTGACTCTTAAAGTTCTAGGTAAGATATTTGAAAAACATTGAAAACATTATCCGTAGCAATTCTTCTTAAATTGCGTTAACGTTTTTTTATTTGGAGAATCCATTAAAGAGGAAAAATCTTAGTTAAGGTTGGTTTCGACGTATTTAATGCAAATAGACACACACAAATGAGGCGACCATGCTTGGAGGTGGGAGAAACATTCCAATTTACTCTTTTTATGCAAACTCAATAAGTTTTTGCCATTATCTTCAGAACCGTATTTGGAATACTGTCAACTTCTTGTTATTTATCCTGCCAAATATGAAACAGAAGTTTTCATAGCTGACAAAATAATAGTATGAGGTCAGATGTCAATGTTTCATTGAAGTGAAGCATTTATTCGAATTTCAGGCTTGGTTTGAAGTCGGAAACTTTTGCTTCAACAACCTTTGAAAATATTTGATTCCCTTTCTCAGGGTTTGGTGGATGAACCAATGTAAAATGAATTCTAATATGAATTTCATGGGGCAAACATACTATCATCAAATGAAAATCCCAATTAAACTTCTTTTGAAACTTTCCTAAATCCATTTTTTTGAAGCTCAACCGATGATAATCATAATCCCTTTGATGATTTATTTCCATTATAATTGTGTTATGGTCGCTATCATAATGAAACACCTGCAGTTTTTGTTTAGGACTATCAAAGCTAAATTCAAGTCTTGGGTCACTAATACAGAGGTCCAAATATCCTAGGATATATTGGGAGCTCTGACCCATATACTCGTATCCTGCACCTGTATTCAATTTGATTCTCTTTAGGAATATACCACTTGTATTATTGTTGGCGTTCAGCCATGATGTACCTATGCTGGGCTAGAATATCATAATTATGTTTGTAGCGTGTTCTC
The DNA here is from genome assembly GCA_963969285.1 of Odontomyia ornata. NCBI lineage: Eukaryota > Metazoa > Arthropoda > Insecta > Diptera > Stratiomyidae > Odontomyia > Odontomyia ornata. Next base: position 388,332,616 of record OZ017738.1, read on the forward strand.
TTTGAATATTTGAAACAAGAATTCGAGCTCCTCTTTGAACTTGAGAACGTTCCAACCAGGTGCAAAGGCAGAGATAACGAAAAGATTATCCCCACCTGGCAGTGAAATTTTGATGAAAGACTCTTTTGTTTTCAAATTTTTGACTATTTCGAAAACAGTAGGATCTTTAAAACAATATCCAAGTGACATCTCCCCCATCACCGTTCACCCTGTTGTTTCTTATGATTTCATAATCCTTGAATGTCATGAAGTGTCATGAATTAAAGTGGGTTTTAGTGAGAAACATGATGTCAGGCTTTTGCTAAATAATGGATTCAAGGAGATAGTCATGTCGATGTAGAGTGACAAGTTTAGTAGACAGACCTACGCTCATAACAGAAGGGTTTTGTACCCAACTTCTCCGAAATTCAGTCACCAGCAACGAAGAAAGTCAAAAAATATGTCAAAGAGAAGAAAATCCGTTGTTTTTCTATTTTCAACGGTCGCCATTTTGTTGCATATTAACAGAAATCACTCAAATCATAAGTTACCGAAAATATCTATTTAATTGATCTTACTTGAAAATTTTAAGAAGATCAAATTAAAACTGCAGTGTCCATAAAATACCAAAATCATGTGTAATTGTTGTTATAATTGCGAAAATTTCAAATGGCTATAACTTTCATGTATATTATTGAATTTTTATCAAACTTACAAAGTATTTTTATAAGACATCTTATATATTCATTGATTTTAAGGGTATCCATACGATGTTATTGGGGAAAATGTGAAATTCGAAGCGGGTTGTTGTTATGTTCATAGACACCTACCTCCATAATTTTTTTCAGATTTTTCAAATCACAGGTGTCCAATAGCAAGGGAAGGATACACTTTTTTCATATATTTTGCCACCCTGTGCCCTGTTTCAAGCAATAACTGTCAGTTTAAGACCCGTTCAGCAAAGTTCTCATCAAGACCTTTTATTTCATACCCATATTAACTACCTTTGATGAATTTTTTTTCAGGGGCCACTCCCCTCTATGGGGAGACCCCTCTTAAATACCTTAAAAAATTTTTGTAAGAAAGCACCATTTTACACCCACATGTGAAATTGGATTCTTCTAACTTATTTGAAAAATTGCTGTGTAGTTTGCGAGAAATTGACGGGTGGACCGACAGGTAGCGATTTTAGTAGGGTTTTGTATAATAAAATGAAGTTGACGTTGATCGAGCAAAAACGAAGCCTATCTATGGGAATAAGACTGGATGTACCATCCAGTCTTATTCCCATTTATTTTGAGACATTTGAAAGATCCAAGCGCTGAAATACGAAGTTAATTTTTGAATCTTGTTTATCAATTTTCTACGATAAAGAATTAAGCTGCTGGTAAATTTTAAGAACAAGCACATTATTACTACAGATATTCTACTTCTTCGTAGTAGTACAGCCCCTTTCGGGCCTTCGCTTCCTGCAAATAGCGCCTCCAACTGTCTTGGTCCATTGACCGCGTCCTCTAATTTTGAAATCCGAGCAGCGATAACCTGTCTCCGTCGACCGAGTCAGACCAGCATTTCCTCGGTTTTCGCACTGGTCTACAGCCTTCAGTTCTCCCAACGAATACCTTTTTAGGTATTCGTTGTTCATTCATACGATTCATATGTCTAGCTCATTGCAGCTTCCGCAGTCTTACATTGGTCGCCATTGGTCCCTGTCTAGCTACGCTCCAATTATTCGCCTCAGAATTGGTCACTCAAAGGCTTTCAATATATTTCCGGGGGCTTGGGTTAGGGTCCATGGTTCTCACTCATAGCATAACACAGGTCTTATCACAGATTTGTATACTTGGAGCTTTGTTTTCCTGTGTATGCAGCTGGTCTTCAAGATCGTCAAAACTGAATAAAATATTTAATTTGCGAGCTGTATTCTTTGGCGTAGTTTGCCTCTTTCATTACCCATCTTGTGGCGCCTAAATACAAAAATTTGCCAACTTTTTCGATGCTGTATTCGCCAAGTGTGGTATTTTGTGTATTTGAGGTATTTTTCCTTCATTGCATCATGAGCTTTATTTTATTCTCATTGATTTGTAGTTCTACTAGTTTTGCTTTGCTGTCGAGCTTCAGCAAGAGTTCTTTGGCAGTTTTTAATGACAGTGACATAATTTTGTTGCTCGACTTGTATACTGATGTACCTCGTGTATCGACAGCTAGCTTCCTTATGACGTACTCCCGAGCAAATTGAATAGCAATGGGGCCAGCCCATCTCCCTGTTTTAGTCCAATATTTTTATCAAAGGCATCGGTGAGTTGATTATTGAGGCGGACTTGGAAAGTCGTCGACGTCATTGTTATTTTGGTACGATGGACTTAATTGGCTTGGGTACTTGGTACAGTACGTTGCGATCTATTCTGTCGTATGCTTGCTTAAAGTCAACGAAAATTTGGTGTACGTCTATGTTGAACTCCCAGTATTTTTCAAGTAGCTTGACTGTGAACAGTTGGTCTAATGTCGATCTATCTGCTCTAAAACCACCTTGATACTCTCCAATAGTACTGTTGGCATATGATTCGATTTTATTTTCTAAGATCTTTGAAAATATTTTGTACACACTGCAAAGTAGTCATTTGCCTCTATAATTTTCGCACTGTAACTAGTCACCTTTTTTGTGGATAGGGAATATAATTGATTAGCTCCACTCTTTCAGCATATGTTCTTGTCGCCAATTGTACTAGATGACTTTGTGAATAGTTTTCTGAACACTACTGCCACCATATTTGATAAGCTCCATGGGAATGGAATGGATGCCTGGCATTTTATTATTCTTTTGGGCTTTGATGATGGCACACATTTCATCCAAAGTTGGTGGAGCCAATGGAGGCTCTCCGTAAACATTTATAGACCCCGATATTCTGGAGCTTCTTGAAATATGATGCCCATCTTTCCTTAACTTTTGCTTCATCAGCGATGATATTGCCAGTGTCATCACGATAGAACATGGTTTTGGGCTGATAACCTTGTTTCAGGCTTTTCACTACTTTATATGCTTGTCTCGTGTTGTTGCTGGCTTACATCTATCTTTCATTACATTACATCTATCTTTCTCAATTGGTTGTCATAGTATTTTCTCTTCTTAATTCTAATTATCTTATTTGCTACTCTTCTGAGATGTTCATAGTGTTCTCTCTTCATCCTGGGTTTGCTACCTACGTATTCTTTGTACGCCTGATTCTTTTTATTTAACGCATTTTGGTACTCATCATCAAACCATTCATTCCTCTTGCACCGTGCTTGATGTCTGATCTTCTGTTCTGCCACGGTCTTAATAACCGCTTTTGCTTCCAACCAGGGCTCGTCATTTGTCTTTAACGATGCGTCTGATAAGATGGGAACCAGCTGGTTGTCGAGGCTCTCCGTGAAACTTTTGACCACAGATGCCGTTTGGAGCCTTTCCATGCAAAATCTTTGCAGCGGGTTGGTCTTCGCTGAATATGGCTTTGACATACGACATCGATAGTTTAGTTTAATCAAGTAATGATCTGAGTTACAATCAGCCCCTCGGTATGTATGGATGTCAAGTATGCTCGAAGCCCAACCTTGTTGGACCAGAACATGATCGATCTGGTTTTGTGCGTTGCCACCCGGTGACACCCAGGTCATTTTATGAATGCGTCGATGTGGGAAGCAAGTTGAACGTATGATTAGATTTCTGGTACATGCAAAGTCAATCATGTGCTGGCCGTTGGCATTTGTTTCATCGTGAAGGCTTTATTCTTCAGTCGTTCCCCGATGAGATATCTCGTTCCAAACTTAGCGTTAAAATTACCCAGAACAATTTTTGTGTCGTTTGTAGGCAATGAGTCGAATAGTCTTTTGAGGTGATTGTAGAACATTTCCTTCATTTCTTCGTCCTTTTTTCGGTTGGGGCGTGAACAGTGATCATCCAGATTTTGAAGAATTCCACTTTTATACGGATTGCACACAACCGTTCCTCTATTGCCTTTAAAATCCACAACAAAGGCCACTTTGAATTCTCGTTTTCCACTAGGCTACCCACTTTTGAACATTGTGTACGATCTCATGTCTTGAACGTCATTACCAGTCCAGTTCGTTTCCTGGATTGCCAGTATTTTCAATTTGTATTGACTGAACTAAACAGCACCAGTGTAATTGAGTGATATGACATTCTAAGATCCAATGCCATAGTCGTTTTCCCGGTTGCGAAGTTGTTGCCGTGAATCCAATCCATACCGCAGCCCGTCTGCAGGTTTCGAAACATTTAAGGGTTTCCAGGGACGGGGAGGTAGCCCCTCGCCCAACCTCCATTCTGGCGGCATGGTTATAATGTCGATTCCATTATCAGGCGCGAATGATTTGCCTTCACCCTCTCCCACAAAAGTGTAAGGAGGGCTTAGTTACAGAGCTGAAGCTGTTTTTATACTTATTAGCATTTCTCTACATTTAATGTCACATTATTGGGGATCCAGTAAATTCAATGTACAACCCCGAGGGTATCATGGACGCTGTAGGTTGGGGTAACAAGGGGTTCCATCCTCCTTTCTCGACGGGCTTGGGACCGTCTACATCGGAGTTACTACTGACATTATTTACACTATTTACAGCATTATCTGCTAGTCCTTTAGCGGTGAGTGCAAATGATATCCCATGCTTGACGAAGTTGGAAGTTATCACACTGCAATGTACTTGTGTTTATTTTGGAATAAATTTTAATTTTGCATGTTGATATCGGGGGCACCAGCGATAAAATTGTGGATGACCAAATACATCACAGTTGACGCAGTACAATTTTCGAACTCCATCTGAGTCAATTTACATTCCCTGGGGGGCATGAACTTCTTTGCATTTTACGAATCGATATTGCATGGCGCAGTTGGTAGCCGAATAACCAAATCGTTGACAGCGATAACACTGGTTGACTTTTAAAGATATTTCCACCTCACCCCTCTGAAATTCATGTACCTTATTTGTTGAAGGATACTTGAACTGCTTTTATTCAAAATTTGTTCCAGAGAAAGTGGTGTTAAGTTCTTCTTTTTTACTGCCGATCTTCTTATTGCAAAAGTTTTAACAGAAATAAATTCGATTTCTGGTGCAGTGTCTTTAAGCACGTGAAGATTCGCCGTGTTTCCTCGGCAATCTAAAGCCTTTAACAAAAATGTCAGATTTTTTCGTTGTTTGAGGTGTAGGTAAAGAGCGCAACCTCTCCAAAACTAAGCGCATCTTTGGCTAACTTGAAATCAACCAGTGATTTTGTTTTAGTTTTTAATTTTTGTGCATTTACTTTTTTGATTTCGAAATCACTTAATTTATTTTCAGCTACCAACAGCCGAACCATATTCCTTCCACTTTGTCAGAATGCATTTATTGGCGGAACTTTTTCTGCTTTCCTGGTGGCCTTTTCAGAGGAACCAGAAGAACTACAAGTTGCTTTCTTCTTTGCATTTTTGATTTTTAAACATTGAATAAACCTTCGATATTTGCTTCAATTTTCATTGCTTCTTCCAGCGCTTAAAATAGTTTTGACTATCATTAGTACCACCAGCACTTAGAATTTCTTCCGGGATTGGTTATTCTACAATTTTTTGCCATGTTTCCTATTGCACTACATTTTGCGTATTTGCTTTTTGAGCTTTTATCCTTTTCTGGACTAGATATTTGAGAATCTCTCTCTAGCTTCAGTTCAGCATTTCCTTTTCATAGTTTGATCATTTTTTCGTTGTCTTCTATTATTTATAGTTTGCACCTGCGGAGTTTTCTTGGTTTTACCTCTTTTTATTAATAATGGTCGTCTTCTTCTTATTTGACATTTCGAAAGGTTCTCCCAGCGTTGGGAGGCTGTTGGGCTCCTTCACATCCGCAGTCTTTATGCATTTTATAATGAGCATATGGGCGGATTTGACCTTGCGGATCAATTTTCACCATTGTATGATCCAAACAGAAGGTTAAATAAATGATGGAAAAAAGTGTTTCAAAAAATGTTGATGTCTGCAGTTACTAACTCGCGGATTGTATGCTAAGAACTACAACCCAGGAAACACCCTTTATCGAATTTTTGGTGAGTCTAGCGGAACAACTAATTATTTTTGGCAAAGACCGAGCAGCATTCCAACGAAAAAATAGTTCAGGTATCAGGTTCAGGTATAGCCCTAAACAAGTCATTACTGATCAACAAATTTATATCTCTTGGTAGACTATCACTCAGGACTAAAAGAATGTAATAAATGAAGATAATAGATGAAAAAATGTAAGTTACTTTATTCACTGTAGAAACATATTTTGCTGCGCAAAGTTACTAGTGGGACATATACGTCTTGCGACTATTTCTCGAAAACCATGGAACGGAAAATTTTAAAAATAAAACTATAGTCCTTTTAAATGTTCTATTTTACAATTATTTAACTATCCTTTTCGTACCATTTTGAAATAATCCGTACCGAAAGTGTTAAAGTTAAAGAAAGAGACCATTAAAATTTATGTAAATGATCAAGTTTCTGGAGGGAAGAAAGAGATTCCAAGTGACAACAAAACACCAAATACTTCGTATGATATGTTCCATTATGATCTTATAGATGTTGATTGATAAAAAAAACTTGTTAGCGTGACAAAAAAACATTGACACGAGATTCAGCGTAAACTTTAAAGAATTTCAATCCTCTTTTACATTTCCGTCCACAGATATCGAAATGTGAGGTTATATTGGGGAATACATCATTTGAAAGTATTCAACTGGTAATACCTGTACTTAGATTCAAAGAAATATCGCGAAATTTACATTTCTTCAAATATTCTGTAGCAGTTAAAAAAGGCTAGCGTTTGAAGTTTACACGGGTGCAGACAATCAGACAATACCTGAAGGTACATCAAATCTTGCTGCCTCATCAAATTTATTTATCTAATAACATACTTAAGTTTGTGAACTACATACTATTAAGAACGGTTCGGGGTAATCGAGTGCTAAACTGTGTGCTCGCGGCATGAAGAACCCATCAAGAACAAGGCTCACCGTGGATATACTGAAGAATATGTGACAAGGGCATTTTGAATTGACATTTCATCTATATGATGAAATGATACAAAACCAGTGAGGCTACTTTCCACTTCTATAGGAATAGCATAATTTGTTACCAATAACCGAACAAATTGTCACTAAAACTTCAACAATAGCACAAGAAGGAGAGAAAGCACAAATATATCTATTTCCTTCAAATATTCCGCGAACGCAATGGCTATATGGGAGGTGCAGATCTGATGTATGGACTTTTAGGTCGGCACTACATACAAATAAAATCTAGAAATTGACAAGCCACTTATTCTACCATCTGTTTGACGCTGCGATGGTGAACGTCTACTTATTATTCCATCGAATCTATGACAATGAAGGACACGTAGAATTTCCAAAGTTTCGTTCTGAAGTTGCAGAATCGCTCTGCAAATATAGATCCGTGCTTGAAAACGCCAAACGCAGATAAGCGATATGATCAAATAAGCCATTGATGGATTTATCGGGATAGATCAGGGAAAAAGCAATGTAAATTTCCAAAATTCTGATCATAAATGCAAGCATATTGCACGAAATGTAATGTAAATCTCTGTGATTCTGCTTAAGAACCTGTTGTTTTGATTTTCATATTAAGAAATCAACTATTGACAAGTAATATTGATTACATATTTACTGCATACCTCCGCCTTTAAGTGGGCTCCTATTTGGATCAGAGAAAGGAAGAGTTGAGGATCAGAAAAAGTATATTTTATTTCTAAACTGATTATTTTGGAGTTAGTGAAAACATTTTTTCATATTTCTCTTGAAAAAAAGTTCGATTATTGGAGGGTTAAGCCACAATAATAAGTTTTTTAAAACTTAATTATCTTTTGCTGGTTTTCGCTTTTCATATCCTATGTTAGGTATTTGAATTATTTAGAAGAAACATGTATAAAAAAGGTTTCCATGTTATTTCCTTGTTCAAAGTGTATTCATAAAAAGCCACGAAAAATTCAAGAAAATGCAGTCTCTATTGGGAAATCAGAAATCTAGTATTTAATTCTCGTGGTTCATCATACGCTGTCTATTTTTAGTCCATTGTAATTTCCTTGAAATGAAATCTTACCCAAGAATATAGATGGATTTATAAGAAACTCATTTGCGCTCAGCATATCTTATGGATATGCTTTTGATAGATATATTTTTTGCTTTTAAATCGTCGAGTAACTTGATTTTGTACCCACAAGATGTTCACGGTAGGTGATTTCAAAATAAATCAATATTTCTCAAACCACTTACATAGGTTTTTTGAGGACAATTGCCGACTAAATAAAAAAATCCAGAGCATTGATAAACTAGTTAGTCTATTGGTTTTGGTTTTTCTGCTATGAATTCATTGGCAAATCTAGCTTGACAGAAGTTTTCCTCTCTAATTTGACTTAAACAGATACTATATACCCTCTTATTTCCACTCTTCAACCAAATAGTTGATCCTATATCCAAAACATTGGCATGAAAGTATACGAAACCGTCTTAGCAAACTCTCAAATATATCTCCTTAACGACAAACTTTATCGGCAAAAGTATTTCAGTATACTTAGAAAACAATGAATAAATTACTGATGAGAGCTTTCAAAATGTTATACCGAACAAGGGTTGAATAGGAAATTAGATCCCCAATCCAATCAGAATGCTTCAAAGAACAATCACTAAAACTTTTATGTCCACGTGATGTAAATCACTTTCAAAGAACTTTATCTGAAAATGTCTTTGTAGAAATGTTGATGAATTAATTGCAAAAATAATATTTGATGAAATCCTGTTAGATGTAGTTTCATTATTTAGTAAATTGTCTTGAAAATACATTAAATTATCTTCATTTGTAAGAAAAATTATCATTTTTTCGGGAATGATAATAAAACTATTTGACCCAACCACAATTGTATGAACACTATAAAACAAAAGGCTACAGTTTTCACCACAAATTAGTTCTCTTAACATTTTCCATCATAAGCAGATAACGACCTCGTCGTAATGAAAAGAATAATTTCGTAAACTTCATCCCTTATCCGCATTACATCCTATCAGCTTTATGTCTGGACCTGTCTGGCATAGTGTAGATGAATCGCAACTCTGAAAGTTAGCCGTGGCAAAAGGAACGGGAAAATTGCGAAGTATAACCCTTCGTGGACTAACCTATTCACCTATTCCTTTTGAAATTCTTTTTCCGTTTAAATACGGGCAAATAAGCCGGAAATATGGAAAGTAGAATGAAAAATGTTTTTATTATAGCTTGGAATTGTAGTTGGATTAACTATTAAATTAGCAGCCGGCATATTTTTTGAAAGCGTAATTTAAAACTTGAGATTCTGCTTCAAAACGTAATTAAAAAATGCGTAAGAAAGTCAATAAGCTATTATGAACATGTGTCAGTAGATTTTTTGTTAACTATTTAATTTGAATTTGTAGTTTGACTACATACCTCTATGATGTCGTATGTGATGTTGTCCGTTTGATGTTCCACCGCAGCAGGGTTGCTCGTAATATAAATTCCATGTGTTTTCATAATCACATGATGCCTTATCCATGAATGTAACCGCCAAAAATGCACAAAAATAATTAACCACGTATTTACACATTTTTATTGATATAAGTAGTCACACGGTTCATTAACGGTAGTCACACTGTTTATCAATCGTAAAGATATTATTCATCAACCACTCTTTTGCTATCACTTGAACACTCACGCAAACATCTGATTCAAAGGTAAAATATTTTCTGGTATAATATATATGGGTGTAGTACTTCCAAATCGTATATATTGTTGCTTGATTTCATCTTGACTTAAGCATTTTCACACATCACTTCTACAGTTAAAATCTTATGCACAATTTATTTCTATTGAAGTATTTTTCATATTTATTTCATTCATTTATTTCACTTGTCACTTCACTTTTTAATTAGAAATTTGCGATTACTGGTTAAGACATTGCAATGCATTGCTGTAAAAAAAAACAATATTTCCAAGAAGTAACAGTAAATTTGAAAGAATTTTCGCGTAATTCACCACCTGTTTTCATTTGAACCCGTCATTTTTCCGGCAACATATTTTCCGTCTTGTATCGAATACGCTTTGCGACTGACTGAATCACATTCGAATCACTTGTTATTAAACACTTTCTCAGCCATCTGTTCACTACACCGCGAGTCCTTCTCCATGAAATTTCGTTCCACAGGACATCCAATATGGGTTAAAAACCCATTTAATGTTCCACAGCCACCCACCAACTCAGGTGGTAAGTCTCATTCCGACAGAAAACGTTGCTTCTGCTCCGTTGAGAATTCACACAGAAGCTCTCACACTTCGTCCTTTTTAGTAATTATCCACTTTCACCCCATTTATTCTCACCGTGGTATACCTAGAAGAGAAGAACAGGACAACAGACATAGAACAATTTTCTCTCCTTGCATCGAGAAAGTGGAACTTCATTTCAATTTGAGAATACGCCTGCGCTTGACCTTGTTACTATGGCCCCTTATCCCAAAGCTGTTGTTGGTACTTGTGTCCGGTCATGAGGATTCTCTCAGATTGTATCACCCATTTGAAACATTCCCAGGAATCAGGAACAAGGAAGTAACTCACGACCAGTAGTCGAGTATTGTCTCCTAGGTAAGTAGCAAAATATTTCCCTTAGACTCAGTTTTTCTGTCATTTCACAGGATAGGGGTTCGAATGGATCCTTTTCCCATTTCGTTTGTCTATCTTCTCAAGTTGCGCTACATCACTGTCAGCTTCGTCGCCGCGTCACGTCACTTTACTGTTTAAATGAAGAATGTCCATCGGTGCATAAAAATAATGAAAGCAGTTTGGTGGTAGCTAGGCAGAATATCGATGGTGGATAACGAAGAACTTTCCACTTTAAAAAGTTATTAAACTATAAGTGATGGTGCAAGGAATGGTGGGTTGTAAAATGTTATCACGCAAACAATCGCAATATTCAGGAACATTGTCATTATAGGGAGCATCTTAAAAATTTTTGTGTGGTCCTAAAGCTTTTTAAAAATATCTCATGAAAACGTTGAACATTATTAAAACTAGCTTGGTCTATACCTAATCCACCAGTCACATATAAAATCTGCAAACAATACTGGAATACCAAGGTGAAGCTAATCAGTTGAGTTCGTTTTCTATTATAGCTAACTGACTCACTTGTCAGATCATCGACACCTGAGTCCTGCATGTAATTTAATAACCCCTAATCCCTACGATACTAAAAATTGAACTGTTTTTGATCAAGATAATTAAAAATCTAAATTTTCAAGTAAATTCATAATTGCATCATAGAAAAGATTAATAAAGCCAAAATTATATTGTCAATTTTGTGGCTTAACCTCCCATGGAAAGTTTGTATCTTAGCCTGGTTTGTTGGCTAATATTATCATAAGTAGAGATATAGGGTGTATTAGTATTGCTTTCTTCCACCAGTATTATTGTAGCAATACAACCCACTTACTAGATTTCGCTAGAGATAAGAGCCTTATTATCTCAATTGCATCGGTACTCGAGAAGTTGATATGGTAAGCACCATACTTCACTGTATATCCACTTATCTGTGGCTTGTTCCGACTTCAAACCAGTACGTATCACAGTCGAGTGGCCTCTGCGTCCGTTTAAACTATCACTTGACACAAAAACCTCATTTTCACCACCGGGATTTGAACAAAGGCGTTCAACTTATGCAGTGAATACACCAATCACCACACAAGTTGGCTTCTTTTCCACCAGTATTCTGGCTTTTGTTTTTGGTGCTTGACTTCAAACTTTAAATTCTACAATCCCAATACAATCTAAATCCTTAATAAATATGCAATAAAACTTGATGAAGTGAAATCATCACTACTGGCCTTCATAAAAGTGTACAAATGAAACTTTCCTCTAAAACTCCTTAGCAGAAATTGCTGTCGCAGATATGCAAAACAACCGACAGGATTATCATCAATGCTTTTGCTCAAAATAAGCATTTTCAACATTTTCCCTTACCTTTTCAGTTATCATTACAACACTTTCCCTTACTTTTTCCGTTATCATTACCATACATACTTTCAACACATTTTTAATAATCAGTGATGTTAGGCAAACCAGCATGGGCTTCAAGCTCAGCAGCTTCATTGTCTTACACCTAATATACTTGTTCTGGAACAGTAACATATCATTCAGGTATAGCTGTATAGTGACGGGTGAGTTCACACGCGTCGCATAGTTTTGTTCCTCAATAAAAATATCCAGTTTTCTCGGACTGAACAGAGAAAAGAAGTTTCATAAGTCTAAAAATTTCCCAAAGACACAGTCACTTATACTGCAACAAATAATGGGTGATTCATTATGAGGTTTGATTTTTAATAGGCTTTTTTTTGATAGATCACGCATGACTCCTGTCAAACTGTTATGTAATTTTTATTCAGTTTTGTTTGACCAATCACAACAGAAAGACATACCGCACCAACGTATCCAAATGGTTCAGCTGTATTATGAAAGTCGGAGTCTATGAGAAATGTTTTTTGTGCTCTTAGAACAACATCGTGTGCATCGTCGACCTACCGAAACCACTCTAGGCATCTGCAAATTTGACACTCAGCAGTCATTATTGAATGATACTTGACCGATTAAACCACATTTAGTATATAGTGGAGATGATATAGGGGCTGTAGCTGAGAGTGTGGCTGAAGAGAATATGATGAATCGATTCGGCGTCGTTTTCAACAGCTTGGTTTGTCATACGCAATAACTTGGCATATTTTCAACAATAATCTTCATTTTATGGCATACAAAGTTGAACTCGTACAAAAATTGTTCAGTGATGAGACGCGATTTTGGCTCAATGGATATGTCAATATACAGAGTTGATTAAAAACCTAAAGAGCTTCAACACCTACCACTAAAGCCAGAGAAATGCACATTTTGGTGTGGTTAATGGGCAGGTGTAATCATTGGTCTTCATTTCTTTAAGAAGAGTCCGATCAAGACGTAACCGTCTATGAAGACAGCTATTGCATCATGATAACGGATTTTTTGCTACCTGAAATTGAAGCCCGTGATATCGGAGAGCTTTGGTTTCAACAAGACGGTGCTACGTCCCATACAGTGAGAGAAACAATAGATTTATTGAGAAATCATTTTGATGAGAACCTAATTTCACCAATAAACGGGCCACGTAGATCGTATGGTATCAAACCTTTAGATTATTTTCTTGGGAGTCACACGAAGTCTCTGGTCTTCAGGGATAAGCTTTGAAAGCCAACACTCCTTGTGTCATTCGCGAGATACCCCTCGCTATGATGGAAGGCGTCCTCCAAAGTTTGGCCCTGAGGATGGACAATTTATTGCGTAGTCGCGGTCAACATTTAAACGAGATAATCATTAATAAGTTGGGTAGACAGAACAACGCTCATGTCAGAAGTGTTTTGTACTTAACCTACAATATGTAAAATTATTTGATTTAAGAAAAATTTTCATGAACTGCACAAAAACATATTCTTACTTTGAAAGAACTGCATTTTAACCAGCCAACAACAGAATCTTAAATGTATTTTTGTTATCCATCTTATCTGAAAATTTGGAGAGGATCCAATCAAAATTGTAGTGTCTCGTTCAACGGGAAGCCTATTTACTAATCGGAGGAAATTCAAATGGATTTAGTTTCTGTAAATTTTATTGAAACTTGCGAAATATAAGAACCTTTTAAAATCTACTTTAATGGCTGATTTCAACCAGTTTAATGTTACTAATATAGTTTTACTGACAATCATTGGCAAAGTTCAACAAACAACAATAAAGTGGAACTTAGCAAATTTTTTCATCAAATGCAGTCGAGTAGTCGAGTTTCACCTTCAGAAAAAGGATTTTTTTGCATCACTTTCAGATTCTGAAAAAGTCATTTTTTGGACCAGGGTGGAGGAGGCAAAATGTACGAACAATATTTGTACCCTCTTTGCTGGTAATTGGACACGTTTGAGCTGAAAATTCAGAAAAACTCCTTATGGTTGGTATTTATGAGTCCAAGGGCAACAAATATTCATTCAAATTTTGCAAATTTTACGTTCCCCACAAAAATTAAAACGGTGCATTTGAGGTTCTTAAAATTTCGTCTACGAAATTTCATGGAAATCAAATCATAATCAAGTTATCTATCACCATTTCAATTGAATGATATTACAACAACAATAAAACGTGTTGGTGGTTGATACATAATCTAGATAGTTTTATTTTCTTCCAATTTTCATGAGTAGTGAGTAGTGTTTAATTTAAATATGTTCAACGGGGCGGGCATTTAGAAAAATTATTTAAGCTGGAACAAAATGGCGGTTGCAATATGCTTATGACAGAAACTCTACATCTTTTGTATAAATTTGACGCTTTCTTCTTGAAGTATTGGGTAAATAGTTTAAGCCATCGATTCACGATATTAGAAAACTTCTTTCGAACCCTAGAATGGTTACAAAGACCTTCTGGTAGGAGCTCTCTCCTATTTACTTCAACCCTAAATTCTAGGCATTCATTAATAAATTCAATCAATTTTAATACAAACGCCTTAAAAGGAATATGTATATGCTGCTGTACCCTGAACAACCATTGAAAAACGCGTTAAGATATCTCATATTTGCCTTTTGGCGGTGGCAGAACAGCGTTCAATACCTTATGGCACTTACGATTCTCACAGGCAATTACGTATGTCTTCGCTTGCTGAGCTATTTTTGGCCAAAAGATGTGGCTCTTCAGCCACCTAAGCGTCCAGTCGTAGCCACCATCTACGCTCAACGGATGATCGTGAACTCGTTTGATCAGATCAATGGTCAATTCCTCAGGCACCTATAGTTTCCGCAGTTCTTCCAGCAGAGGGTCTCCGGTTGTATCTCCTGCGCTTGTACACGAATTCATCGATTACTTTCAAGTCCGGTAGCTGCGACCGTTGGCTCTATATAGTGTCTATCAGCTGAATGTATTTTTTCTAACTTAAAAGTGGGATCTTCGAAGACTATCACAAAAGAGCTGTCCAGTACCAACTCTTCTCCTTCTGGGGCAAACATCCTCGATCAGGTATCGGGTACCACATGTTGTCTTCCCTTCCAGCGGCTCCGCATAATAATTTTATTACATATCTAGTGAAAGGTTTTGATGAGAGTTTTTACAAAACTGTCTAAAATTGGCAATATTTACGTTGAGTGGTGCACGGTGAGGAAAAATTTGCAAAAAATTTTGCGATTGAGTGTAAAAAGCCCAAAAACACGTAAAAGTCTAAATTTGATCAACTTTGTTATTATTGTATTTTTTCTTGAAAAGCCGTCGGGCCTTGCGTTGTTGTCTGAGCAGATGCGTTTTGACTACTTTGAGTCATATTCAGTGACTCCAAATAGCCAAAACGTGTCTACTCACACAACAAAACCAGGCCCAACAGCTTTTCAAGAAAAAACAGAATTGGCCTGCGGATATCAAATAAACAAAACAATTGATTACTTTTTTGTTAATAGTACGCTTTATGGTTTTAAGTTTTTGCCTATAATATAAGAGAATCACAAAGTTCATCAAAACTCGTAGCTACATTTCTTGATTGGACGCATAAGCTAATTATGTATCAGGAAAATTTTAGAGCAATCGAGGTATAAAC
This sequence comes from Odontomyia ornata, assembly GCA_963969285.1. Taxonomy (NCBI): domain Eukaryota; kingdom Metazoa; phylum Arthropoda; class Insecta; order Diptera; family Stratiomyidae; genus Odontomyia; species Odontomyia ornata. The sequence goes on from OZ017738.1 coordinate 388,348,252, forward strand.
AGATGTGTTATAGTCGATTGATAATTTATCAATTAAAACAACAATACGTGATAATGTAGATATACGCGTTTGCATACACACATGCAAAAACTCATTGAGACTTTATACATACATGATTATACATACATGAAAGTACAAGAAAGGAATGAAACATACTGACAGCGACACTATGATTGTCTAGTAACTAAACACTGATAAGATCTGAGCGTAACCAATACAATATTATTAAAACATGAAATGTTTAGAGGATACCAGCGCCCAATGGCTTTATAGTAATGAAACAAAACAATGGTTTAGCAACTAACATGAGATTAAATTTTTAAACATGAGATTAAATTTTTAAAAATCTAAATAAATTGAATAGACAAGAATAAAAAAAATAAAAATTCACCACTGAAATTGCAAATAATGTGGGATAATCAAAAGCTAAAATAATGGCTTACTAGAATCATGTTTTAAGAGATAGAATAATTGCCAATACACAAAGTAGTAATACAAGAAAACTCAAATCGTTCTAATTTCGTTAAATACCATTCGATCTTTGTGAAACTTTCAACTTTCAGGACAGGTTAATTTTATAAAAAGTCATTTGTTTATTGAATTTGAAGGTACCATTAAGATTTTATTCAAGAAAACGTAAAATGGATTAATCATACTATTACAAACAAAATTGAGAGAATTTCGACTTCTCACATAAAGGCCTACATTCATGATATTTTCCAGATTTTTCGGATGAAAGGTGTCCGATCGCGAGGGGGGGGGGGGGTGGTTAGCAAAAAGTTCTTACATTTTCCTTTCCCCTGCCACCCACGATACTGATAAGGCAATTTCAAGACTTTTTTTAAAAAGATCTCATTAAGATCTTTCCAATGACACCTTACTCAATTGCCAATGGTGAAAAAAAAATGTTAAAAGGTCACCTCCCTATATGGGGAACCCCCCCCCCCCCCCCTAAACCCCTTTGAAAAATGTTTCCACATCAAAACTTTCAAGAAGTCACCACCTCTGACCTTTCTACAAAGTTTCATGGCTGCAACTTTAATAGTTTTGGAGAAAAAACTGCTTTGACATACAGACGGACGGGTGGACGGACGGACAGACGGACACAGGTCGTGATTGCAATAGGGTTTTGAATTTTAGTACAAAAACTTACAAATATACCCATTTGTGCTTTCCATAGTAATATTCTAATTAAATGATTCTCTTATGAAGAAGTTGTAGTAATTTGCGGCTTGGTCTCGGAGAGAGATCTGGAATTTGGCACTCTGGCAGCCCCAATCGGTGCATCAAGCACCGGAGTAACATAACTTTGTCCCGGAACCGCTGCGACACTTTGCGGTATCGTCTTTTGCGGTAGTTGCCGGGTAACGTAATTCATTCTCTATCATCAGAAATTGAATCGTTGTTCTTCGTGTGGAATCGTGTTCACGTGAATCTAATAAAACTAATTGAAAAGGCAATAGTAACTATATTATCTAGAATTAATGCATCTTATTTCTAGTTTCCGCGGAAAGTTGCAGTAAAGAAAGAGAGCTAAAATGAGTTAAAGATGAATCTCACCCCAGTTTCTATCGTGACATCGTGACATTTCACAAGTAAAAACTACGCCATTAATAAATATGGATTAATACACGCTTCAACGATGCATTGAAATTATTAAAATTCACTATAGAATTGGTGGTAATTTGGCAGAGACGGTTCATAAAACTCGAACTCGAACTCGGACCGCAATACGGAAATCAGTGGAAAAATTCGAGCTGTCGGAACAACTTAGTGATGTGAAGAATAAAACCCGTGCACGTCACTCAGAAATAGCCGAGAATATTGCTGCTGTAGCCGAAAGTGTTGTTGAAAACCCAGGTTTGTCCATTCCTTGTCGAAGTTTGGAATCAGGCGTTCCACAAACGTCATTACACCGTATTTTGCATAAAAATTTGGGTCTTATGGCTTACAAAGTTCAGTTAGCACAAGAACTCAAGCCGGTCAATCATCAACAACGTCGTGTCTTTGATGATTGGGTCCTTGAAATGCATGAAAATGATCTGGGGTTTCATCGAAAAATCATCTTGAGTGATGAGGCCCATTTTTACCTCGGTGGCTTCGTCAGCAAGCAAAATTGTCGCATCTGGGGCTCGGGAAACCCAACAGTTATTGTTGAAAAGCCTCTCTATCCTCAGCGTGTGACTGTTTGGTACGGTTTATGGTCCGTCGGAGTCATTGGACCTTACTTTTTCGAAAATGAGGCTGGAGCAACAGTTACGGTGAATGAATTGCGCTATTGAGAGCTGATTAATGATTTTTTATGGCAGGAATTGGTTGGTATTGATCTGGACAACGTTTACTTTCAACAAGACAGTGCTACGTGCCACACAAGCATCAAAATCATTGATCTTTTACGGGAAAAGTTTTCGGACCGTGTTATCTCTTGTAGAGGTGATCACAATTGGCCACCAAGGTCTTGTGATTCAACACCTTGTGAGTGTTTTCTTTGGGGTCACGTGAAAGAGAAGATCCACGCCAAGACCCTAAAGATGGAATTCGTGTGGCTATCGAGGACATAGGACAGCCATTTTGCGACTTGGTTATGGAAAATTTCATGAAACGGATATGGTCCTGTAAGCGTGGTCGTAGTGGTCACTTGTCGGATGTTATTTTTCACTTTTAACGCCATATCTGTTTCTTTATAATGAAATAAAAATCCGATCATATATATTAAAAACTGGTATTTTTCTTTTAATATCAAAATAACACCTCTTTTTAGGGTTTTGTACTAAAATACAAAACCCTATTGCAATCACGACCTGTGTCCGTCTGTCCGTCCGTCCGTCCGTCCGTCCGTCCGTCCGTCTGTATGTCACAGCACTTTTTCTCCAAAACTATAGAAGCTACAGCCATGAAACTTTGTGGAATGGTCAGAAGTGGTGACCTCTTGAAAGTTCAATGGTGGAAAAAATTTTCAAAGGGGTTTAAGGGGGGTCTCCCCATATAGGGAAGCGACCCCCCAAAAAAAAATTTTCATCATTGGTAGTCGAATAGGGTGTCATTGGAAATGTCTCAATGAGATCTTTTCAAAACATGTCTTAAAATTGCCTTATGAGTACCGAGGGGGGCAGGGGAAGGGTAAATGTACGAACTTTTCGCGTACCCCCCCCTCGCGATTGGACACCTTCCATCCGAAAAATCTGAAAAAAATCATGGGTGTAGGTCTTAATGAGTACAACAACAACAAATACATGAGAAGTCGAAATTCACTCAACTTTGTTAGTAATAGTATGATTTATTGATTTTATGTTTTCTTGAATAAAATCTAGACGGTACCCTTAAATTCAATAAAATTTAGCAAACAGATGCTTATTTATAGGATTGATCTTTTCTGAAAGTTTCATAAAGATCGAATAATATTTAACGAAGTTATAGCGATTTGAATTTTCCTGCATTACCATGGAACAATATGCCCTGTATTACTATGGAAACATATGGCTATGGAGCCATATGCGCTTTTTACCGACTTAGAAACTACAGCTTTGCTAGGATTTGCATGAAAATTTCAGGAATGATAGGTATCATGAAAGTGAGTATATACAATTGAAACAAGTCGGAAAGGCAGGAGAGAGATCCTAGCAAAAGGGCTTTGTAACCATTCTAAGATTCTAACAAACAGGCCATGAATCGATGGTTACAGTACAGAGGAGTGGCCCCTGAAAAAAAAATTCATGAAAAGTAGCCGATATGAGCATCAACTGAAAGTTCTCTATGAGAGCTTTTCAAAACAGTTCTTAAACTGACAGTTTTTGCTTCTGGGGGGCATAGGGGGGGGGAAATACATCAAAAATATGTTTCCTCCCTCGCGAATGGACACCCGTGATCTTAAAAAATCTGAAATAATTATCAAGGGAGATATTTGTGGGTATAACTATAACAAACACCTCAGAAGTCAAAATTCTTTCAACTTTGCTAATAATAGTATGATCCTCAAACATGACATGTTTCTTGATTTTATTCGTTACTGGTTACTGCATTTTGTAAGTTGAGTACAAAACCCTTCTGACACGAGCATAGGTCTGTCTACCAAACTTGTTTGTATATTCGATTCATTTGAGTTTGACAGAAATTTTTTCAAAGCATATAATCGAGCATTTCAATCATACTCCATATATTTAAAAATAATATGATACACTTGCTTAATAGTTAAGGGAGCTACTTAGCTTTAAATAAAGGTTTTTCCAAGCACAATTGTCGAAACAATCTATCAAATATGCTCAAAAGCTTGGAACTCATGCCACAGCTCCTCAATAGTATTCGCAAATTGAATTAATAATAATATGTAATGATAATCCATCGCACAACAGTCTGAATTCGTACCTTGGCGTTGATATTTATTGTTAGGCTATCTTATTCCATGATCTTAACGGAATTCAAGATGATATGGTCAATATTACGCTAAACCATGTGATTATTACCTAATTTTTCAATTAGTATCCATCACAGCTGGGTAGACTGATAGTCAGGGAGCAGCAGCAGAAGCTCAAATTCAATGCTGCTACCGAGGCTTGAACTTAAGAGCCGCTGTGCAAGCGACGTTTGCCCTTACTCACTACTCAACACGGACTATAAATTGAATTATACATGAACAATTATTCTAAAGTGTATCCAAAACCTTTATCGGTAGTAGGCTCAATAATTTAAAATCTCGTTAACAAATGTCTAGAAAAAACATGATTCCCTACACTGGCCTAGATTTAATGTATCAAGATTGCGCTGCTCGTCACTTATTATATAGTTACCGAACTCACCTCATAAATTCTTTAATAATATACAAGTTAATAAATTTGTCCATACCGATTATTATCCAGCCAGATTACTGTTGCACTTGCAAACAAAATTTTAGTGAAGGAGTACTTCAGAGTCTAATCAATTTCAGATCAGTTACCAGTGAAGCAACTTCTGCCAATTTGACAAAATGAGTAGTATGAATAGCACGATCGTAAAAGTGGGAACGCGTATTTCATATTGAAAGGCACTTAAAAAGGTTCGAACAAGAAGCACTTAGATTTGAATTCTAAAGAAGACATTTCGAACGAGAAAAGTGAGAACTAGTGCGAACACAATATAGAGTGCCCAGCTTTTGCATTGAAGGTAATTTTCTTCAGCAGCAAAAGAAAATATTCGATAAGGTTATAACTAATATGCAGATACTTTTCAAAAATTTCTTTTTCTTCAGAAGTTGCCTTCCTGCTACGCTCAGCAAACTCCAGGAAGGAGTTTGGTAGGCTCTGAAAATGAGGGAAACGATCCCAACTCACCTTTATCTGTTGACCACGAATCCTCTTCTGCTTTCTCCGAATCAGAAATTGAAATGTTTGATTCAAATGAAATTTTTTCTGATCCCTAGGTACATGCTCATTTCGGGCAGCATCCAGGATTATAAATAGACCGTTTAATTTTAATTAAAAGCTGGAAAGAGGCGATCCGAAAATGTTTATGTAAATAATGTTACATCTTTCCATATTACCAGTCAACTGTTTAGCCAAACAAAATATAGAATTAGCAGATAAAGTTCGGAAAAGTATCTTGAAATAAAACAGTGTAAGTTGCAAGATGCAACGCTGAACAATTATAAATTGATAACGGAAAATTTTAATCTAGAAAAATACGAGGGAAACATTCGATATAGGTCTGTCATTGAATTTTTGGGTTTTTGCAGATAATCATTTTGAAAAGTAGATAATCATTCTGAAAAGTATATAGTTAATAATCCTTTTTTCTTTCCAGTAGGCAGACTGTATTGAGGTATTGAGATCAGGTATTGAGGTCAGGAACGCGCAAATCTATTTTGATTGATCGGTTGCCTCTCAAAGGCTGAAAAAAAAATAAAAATATATATATATATATATATATATATATATATATATATATATATATATATATATATATATATATATATATATATATATATATATATATATATATATATAAATATATATATATATATATATATATATATATATATATATATATATATATATATATATATATATATATATATACATATATATATATATATATATATATATATATATGTATATATATATATATATATATATATATATATATATATATATATATATATAAATAAATATATATATTCGGACTTAGTCTGCTCAAGAAAGACATGCGAATGAAACTTCTCTCCAAACTAGCTAGCCTGCCAGCATCCACCTCGGAGTAGACTAACGGTGTCCGGACTAGTTGACCTGTTGGTGGCAGTCCGTTAGCACAGACCAAGATTACACGTCAATAAATGATGAGAGGTCAGTTAAGACTTCCTTCGGGAGATCTTAAACGATTGGACGAAAAGGGTAAAATCATTACAAAACCAGCATGAGAAATTCAACTATATTAACATTTGATACTCAATTTAATCACATAAAGTTGGATAGGTTTAATTCTGGTCTTGTTGTAAAGAGAATCGTCCCGATAATATTTTTTGTTTGCTCATCTATACTTAGAGAGGTATTTCCTAAAAATTTTACGTTCGAAAATTTGCAACTCTTCTGCAATGTTAGATAGAACAGAGAGGCAAACTGCAAAGCAGTAGGTAATTATTGGTCGATCTAATGTTTTATAGATAAAAATTTTGGTAATAAAGTTCATTAAATTACTTGAAAAGAGAAGCGCCAATATGTTGGATGCTCCAGCGGTTTTTCAAACAATGAACGTACAGATTCATTGTATTTTAAATGATGATGAAAATAATTACCTAAACACTTAATTGAAATTTTGGAGTTACACGGTGACCTTTGATAGAAAATGTTAGGTACTTGCTTTCAGCAGGGGTGTTTCCGTAACCTTTGCCATATGCATTACGAAAAAATAGAATATTTTGTAACATTGATATGCTATTACAATCATCTGATTAATGAAATTAACACACTGGACATAAAAACGCGAAAATTTAAATACATAATAACCATATATTAGACGTAGGTGGTCCCAAGTCCATTTGAGAGAGGAGGAGAGAAATCGCTTATTTCTCAAACGCACAGCTTCCATGGTTCCTCATGCCAAGCCCCCCAATTAAATGGTAGCAAATGTTCTCGGGGTCGCACATTGGGTATACTAGCTTCCCTATAGTGGGACATTAAATGGCGAGAAATTCGAAAAACTGTAAATATATCTACAGCTCTGATACTAAATCCTACTAACACCTCCTGTGCGGTAACGTAAGTGGGTGAAGCGGAATTTTCCTCGTCTGATAACGGAATCGAAGTAATAACTATGCCGCCGGAATAAAAATTGGGCGGCGGGCTAATTTCACGTCCATTTAATACCCTAAAATGTTTCGAAACCTGCAGACGGGCAGCTGAATTGATTGGGCTCACGGTAATGACCTCGCAATGGGACAAAGGACTATGGCATTGGATTCTGGAATGTCAGAGCACTCAATTACCCTAGCGCTATTAAAAATCTTTTACAGCAGGCTTGTCAATATAAATTAAAAAGACTGGACTGGAAACGGTATTCAAGACATGAGATTGCACACAATATTCAAAAGTGGGAAGTCTACTGGAAAACAAGAATTTGGAGAGGCCTTTGTTGTGGAAAGGGAGTACAAATCACACGTTATTGATTTTAAGGCGTTCATCGAACGGTTGTGCGCGATCTGTATATCATTGAAATTCTTCAAAATCTGGCTGATCAATGTACACATCTCGACCGAAGCAAAGAACGGAGAAACGAAGGAATCGTTCTAGAATCACCTGAAAAGCCTAGTCGACTCATTGCCTACAAACGTCACAAAAATATTTCTGGTTGATTCCAATACTGAAGTTAGCGATAAGATATCAAATCGGGGGGACGACTGAAGGATATAGCCTCCACAATGAAACAAATGACAACGGCCAGCGCCTGATCGACGATTTGCATAAAGCATAATTAGAATTAAGAAAAGAAAATACTATCACTACCGATTGAGAAGTATAGATGAAAGTTTAGCGAGCAACAACACAAGTATACAAAGTAGTGAAAAGCCTGAAACGTGGATATCAGCCCAAAACCACGCTCTGTCGTGATGAAATTGGCAATATTATTGATGACACTAAGATTCAGGAAACATGGGCATCATGTTTCAAGAATCTCCTTAATCTTCCGCACAGCTCCAGAACATCGAAGCCTTTAGATGTCTGCAGAGAACCACCTTCGGTCCCACCAAATCTGGATGAAGTTTGTTCCATCATCAAAGCCCAAAAGAACAATAAAGCGCCGGGCATCGATTAGATTTCAGAGAAGCTCATCAAATATGGTGGTAGCAGTGTTCATCAAGCTATTCACAAAGTCATCCAGCACATTTGGTAACAAAAACAAATGCCGGAAGAGTGGAGCCAACCGATTATATTCCCTATCCACAAAAAAGGTGACAAGTTACAGTGCAAAAATTATAGAGGCATGTCACTAGTGTAAAATATTTTCTAAAATCTTAGAAAATAAAATTGGATCATACGCCAACAATATTATTGGGGAGTATCAAGGTGGCTTTAGAACAGGTAGACCGACAATAGGCCAATTGTTCACTGTCAAGCAGACGATTGAAAAATGCTGGGAGTTCAACATAGACGATCATCAAATTTTTGATGACTTTAAGCAAGAATACGATAGTATTGATCGTAACGTACTATACTAAATAATGCTTTGCTTGGCATCTCAGCCAAATTAGCCTTTCTTACCAAAGTGACAATGACGTTGACGATCTCTCAAGTCCGCATCAATAACCAACTCAACGAAGCCTTTGACACAAATATCGGACTGAAGCAGGGATATGGGCTGGCTCCATCACTATTCAATTTGGCTCTAGAGAGCGTCATATAGAAGCTACATGTCGATACGCGAGTTTCATTATTATACAAGTCAAGCCAAGTAGTAGCCTATGCGGACGACACCAACATTTTATCACGGTCATTAACAACAGCCAAGAAGCTCTTCCTGAAACTCGACATTGAAGCAAAACTCGTAGGGCTACAAATCAATTAAAATACAACAAATCTCATGACGCAGTCGGAGAAAAATATCTCAAATATACAAAATATCACACTTGGCGAATACAGTACCAAAAATGTTAGCAAATTTGTGTATTTAGGCACCAAAATACCGAAAACGGGTAAAGAAAGAGACGAAATACGCCGAAGAATACAGCTCGCAAATTAAGTATTTTATTCAGTATTGACGATCTTGAAGACCAACTGCATACACAAAAAAAAACAAAACTCTAAGTAAAAAAATCTGTGATAAGACCTGTGTTATGCTGTGGATGGGAAACATGGACCCTATCCCGAGCATCTGTCAATATATTGAACACCTTTGAGCGACGGGTCCTAGGGCAAATAATCGGAGAGAAGCTAGACGGGGACCAATGGTGAACTCGGAACAACCATGAGGTGTATGAAATTTTGGAAGAATCGTAGGTCTCAACGGTTCAAAGACTGCGGAAGCTGCAATAGACGGGATACATGAATCGTATGGACGAACAAAGGATAACCAGAAAGGTATTCGCGGGGAGAACTGAAAGCCGGTTTTCCAAATTGGAGGACGCTGTCAATGGACCGAGATAGTTGGAGGCACTATTTGCAGGAAGCGAAGCCCCAAGAGGGGCTGTAGTTCTGCGAAGAAGAAAATATATTAGTTTTCCGAACTGAATTTTTCGCATTATATGTATGAGTCAAGTTTTGCTTTTCAGAAAACTTTTTTCGAATTACCAAGTGGTTTACAAAACCCTCGTGATAGAAGTACTCTCTTGCTACTGTGACTTGAAGTAAAAGTCAAGCAGCGAAAACTCAAAACATTAACAAACTAAATATTTTCAAGAAAAATGCTATGGGAAAAGATTGTCTTTGTATCAATACGGAATATTTGGTAGTCCGATTTTGATGCTCAAATGCCATTTACTTATTAAAATGTTCTCAGTTTTTCCAAACTATATTTGAAATTTCACTCTAGAAATACTCATTAGAATTTTTGATTTCTTTGCCTTTAGCTATCAAGTGCAAATTCTACTAATCAATTTGAACGTTCAGTTTAAAGATTACTTTGAAACTTTGATAAAACTTTGATTTATTTAAGGGTTACATTCGCAGAACTTGCAATTCATTACAAGTTTCTGTTCTTTTTTCAAATCCTGATCAAAAATGACTAATTTTATCTTCGTGCTTAAATCATTATCAAAGTTTCAAAAAAAAAATTCAACGTAGCCTTTTTTCTAGTGAAAGACATCGGTCAACATTAATTAACTTCGACGAGTTTTATACTAACATGTTTTTCTATAAAGTACCAAATATAAAACATTCTATCGTCAACTTTCTCCTTTTTTTCTTCAATCACATCGTATTCTTCTTTCAACTTCAACAACGCCGACAGCTTGCCTTTCACCCTTAAAGGGTTGGAATTCTCAACTTTTTCGATACGGCCACAATCGGTGACATGAGTGTGAATGATTCGGCTCAGTAACGGTCCAATTCATTCGTTAGTTGCTCTGTGTTGGACATACCCGATTATATCCTCAAATATACATCCCAGCAGTGGTAGTATCAACAGCAGTAAAAACAAAAAACCCAAGGACGGTGGTGATACGGGTAAAAATTCTTCAACCAGTTGACAATCTTTTGGTCAAACATACAGCAGGCGAGTGTACTCACATTGAACAAGTGTCCCAACATTGAGTTTTTCCGATGTTGTTTCTAAGCAACAACAAGGAAACTGGTATTTTAGGGTTAGTTCAAATGATGGGGCTTACGTTGTATAATTAAGGACAAGGATTTACCTAAGCTTCTAAAATGAGAAGTTTCTTTTTTCAGTTCAATTTCTATTTCCTATCAAGGACATATCTGCGAAGGTTCTATTGATGTGGGGTGTTTCTAAACTGAAAGGACAACAAGTGGTAGAGGTGGCGGTGGCGGCAGCAGCGGTCGACGTTGTGATAGGATAAAAAGAAGGGTGAACATTACAAGTACAAAGTAGTGAGTTTGTTTTTCCGAGAAAATTGCATAGATACTATGTTTCTAGCGCATTTCAGTGGCGAAGGGCGAGAGTGCAGATATACAATACAAATGTACATACAATGCATTCACATATGTTAGAGAAGGTTTGAAATAGGATTTCGATTTGTCGCAGATAAAAGGGTGCACGTATCTATGCATGGCGTGGGGTAACATCAACTGAAAGTATTTTATCACATGTGAAGTGGAATAAAAGATAACAGTAATTGAAAGTAAATGCAATGCGCGATGAATAAATTGTTCAAGGGAAATTGGAAAAGTTCATCGTAGTGAGGCGATTACAAGGAGAAATAATGACAGACTCGTGCAACGCATGATATGGAAAATAAGTTTGCAAATTTTCACCACCCACTTATTCAACTAAGTCGATATTCAACAATTTCAATTATGATGTCCTTGGTATAGAAGAGCCTTTTGCTGACCATATTATGGTTTATTTTCACTATGGTATATCGCCATGATAAAATATTAATAAGCAATATAACCCGCAAGAGTTGTTGAAATAAAAAAGAGTTATTTGTGTAGGAGTGTAATTTGCTGGAATAATGAATTATTTTGATAATAAGAAGATTATTTTCCGTAGTCATTTATCCATTTTTATGAAGATACGTGGGAATAATGCAGGTTCACGATATTTTCATATGCGCGGCAGTTTTAGCATGTGGATACAAAACTCACTAAATAGCTACAAGTATAATCTAGGTGTTCGGTGTGCGAAGTTGATGAGTAGGATGTAATAGTGACTCTGTCTATAAAGTTGATTGGAATAATTTTAAAATATATGTATGTTAGAGTTGGATTAGTTTTAAATAACTCTACAAGAATGTATAAATCACGTTATGTTTGGCATTATATTGATGGGGCTATGTAACTGAACAGGTTGAATAAAGGAAGGGTCCTCACAGTGGCGGGGCAATGCGTGGGCTACTTGGACGACTGTTTACGGCGACGCGCTGTCGGAGCCTGACGCTTGAGAGCCTTTTCTAACTCAATAAAAGTTTGAAAAGTATTGATACCAGTGAAAGCTGTGAATGATTTTACTGGAAGCTAAACAATAAAACAATTTTAATTGCTAGCGTTTGGCGTTACGCATCAATTGTCCAGCCCATACTATAGTATACTGAAATAGTGACCACGGTCAACTCAACTACAGTATGGCATTTAGGACGGATGAGACCATTGACGGCGATCATCTTGGCTTACAGTTTTCTTTCAGAACCGACTTCAATGTTGTCTCTCAAATCACAATTGCACTCCTATCCTCGGTGTTATATCTACAATTCGTAGAATACCAGCACACTTCCGTGAAGCTCGAAAGAGGTATCCGATGGTATTTACTAACATATGCATATCTTACTAAATGTTTAAATGAGTTTTCTTTACCGTGGGAACACATTTTTATCTTGACAGGATATACAATTTTTATGCAACTCATTATGCGTAAATTTCATGCCATACACATAATGAACCCGCCATCATAAGTCGCAAATTACAGAAGCCGGTCTAACCGCTCTATTTAAGACATACGTGATGCGCCGTCTAATTGGATCCAAGGACCATGGTAAATGTTCCAAAACAGGTTTGAATCGGGTATAAGGTTATTACCATCCTCTCACTGCTTCTGAGAAAGAATGGTGAGTATTAATTTGTGCGTAACGCCAATTCTACATGCGTTGATTAACATGGCAATTACTTTAAAGGGAACTACGTTACTGCAAACGATTCTGATTTCGATTGATTCGTGTCTACCTCCACTCTTTCTCTATGGCTCGTAAAACAAAGCAGTGTACCGTAAGCATTTCTAGTGTTTTATTGTGAGTGAGAATGAGTACTATTGTGTTGAAGGTTTGAAAATAATAACTATTAAACTAATACGTAGTAATTGTTGATCAGCTCGATTTATTGAAATAGAATTTCAGTGAGCTATTTAAGATTATTTCATAAACTAACTGTAGACATGTGCAGTGACTGTAGATATGTAAGTAGAACCAAAATTATTGTTACTGTTAATAAGTTCAATATGTGCCAAACGATGTTCGTCATGTCACGCCCAGGTCCCAAGAAAGAGAGAGATATTGGAAAAAAATGGGAATTCGGGTCCACAAAAAGACTAAAGAAAGCTCATCAAACCTGGTTTTAAGTACAGGGTTGATGAGTTACCTCAAAAAAAACACTTAATAATATGGCAAAATTAGATAAACTGATTTCTTTGACGTTGGATATTGCAGCATATATTTCAATAAGATATGAACTAAGTAATGAGACTAATTTTATTGCCGCGTTTGTGATAAATTTGCGACCTTGAAATTCCCTTCTCCTTCCCCGGCACCCTTCTCCTCTCCATTAATATATTTACCATCACTCTAGCCTGTTTTGTTTGCCTACTGTATCGTTTTAAGTAGACGTGTGTTGGTGGTGCTCGTCAAGAAAATGGAGAAATGAAATCAAGAGCGATAAAGTTTTGCGCCAGATTTGGCGAAACAGCTTCGAAAATGTGATTTTCCATTATGAGATCTTATCTTAAGGGATGATTTACTCAAAATAAAAGAATCCCAAGCTTCAAAAACTCGATTGTTAGCTCATTACTTATCTCCAGTTTTACAAAATGAGTTTATTGAAACTGTGCAAATCACGTTATCTCTGCTACTAAACAAGGGAGGAAACCTGCTAAACAGTATGCAGTAATAGTTGATGCTACACTAGATACAGCTCATATTGAGAGAATAGTTTTATCATACATTATAAACTACTGGATCCAGATGTTAATAAATATAAAATTTATGAACGCTTTTTGGAACTTGTAGACAGTAGTTAAAAAAAATTGTTTGCACCATAAGCCAGAAAAACAAACTTCTCGTAGGTACCCTTATTTTTGAAAGCAAATAATCATTATATTGGTCCTCACTTTGATAGTCAAACAATTTTTAAGGGCAATTTAAAATAACAGGAGAGTCCTCCTGCAGGAAGGGTTTTGTGAAGTAATAAGTATATCAAACAACGTCTTCTGAATATCAAAACTTGACTCGCATATATACTCGTATTCCACGAATTGAGCTCGGTAAAATAAAATATGGTTTTTGTATAGCACAATTTAATCTGCCGCCATTTCATTTTCAGTCTGTTGACGTTAATGCTTGAGTAGTCATGATAACATATCAATGTTTTGAAATATTTCGAAAATTTTCATCAAAACCCTTACACATTTTTGGCAAATTTTGAGGTCAACCTTTACTATTATAGGTAGAAACGTAAAATTCATTACATGTATCATTTAAACCAAAGTTGATCAAATGTAAGCTTCTGAAGTATTTGTTAGCCTTGCACTTATAAGTATAAAGACCAATTTTTATGTTTTTTTCTGATTTTTCTGTTCAAAGATGTCCAAACGCAAGGAGAGGGCACAAAATTGTTCGTACATTTTCCCTGTCCCGGCATCCCTCCTTAAAAATGCTTTGTTTAGGACCTGTTTTGAAAAGTCCTCACCAAAATCTTTTGTTTGACACACATATTAGCTGCCTTTAGTAAAAAAAAATTATGAGCCACCCCACTGTATAGGGGGACGACCCTTTCTTAAACATCTGAAAATATTGGTTTGCTTTTGCACTGACGGTTTTGAGAGGGCATGACTTTTGATCTACTTGGAAATATTCATTACTCTAGCTCATGTAGTTTACGATGAAACTAAATAACGCTCTTCAAAAAGACGAAACGCTCTCCAAAAAGACTCAAATGAAAATTTTTCCCTAAATAAAGATGGTTTGATGAAAGTATTTGCAGTTTTGTTTCTATCCGTTTATGTAAAATTACCTCATCGTCATCTGTACTGAGAAACAAAAGGAGACGTAAATAATGCCGCAGAATCGGGGTTCATTTCTCGCAACCAATTTCTTCAAATACTAAAACACCTGCATTTCAATAATAACAAGTTGGAAAGACAGACCTATGCTCATGTCAGAAGGGTTTTGTACTCAACTTACAAAATGCAGTAACCAGCAACGAATAAAATCAAGAAACACGTCATGTTCGAGGATCATACTATTATTAACCCAGTTGAAAGAATTTTGACTTCTGAGGTATTTGTTAAAGTTATACCCATAAATATCTCGCTTGATAATTTTTTTAGATCACGGGTGTCCATTCGCGAGGGAGGAAACACATTTTTCATGTATTCCCCCCCTCTGTGCCCCCACTAAAGCCGTACATTTCCCCTTCCCCTACCCCCCTCGGTACTCATAAGAAAATTTCAAGACTTGTTTTGAAAAGATCTCATTGAGACCTTTCCAATGACACCCTACTCGACTACCAATGGTGAAAAATTTTTTTTGAGGGGTCACCTCCCTTTATGGAGAGAAAAATGTTTCCACCCTTGAACTTTCAAGAATACACTACTTCTGACCTTTCCACAAAGTTTCATGGCTGTAGCCTCTATAGTTTCGGAGAAAAAGTGCTGTGACATACAGACGGACGGACGGACAGACGGACACAGGTCGTCATTGCAATAGGGTTTTGTATTTTAGTACAAAACCCTTAATAAAAACTTTAATCCCACAGATCGCTGTTATAAGATCCGCCCACTACTGGGAATTTCGAACAGCAACTCTAACAAGCATTTTCAGTCTTTACTTTTAGTTTGGTCGTTTGACGAAGATATGGAACCATACTACGGTAGACATTACTTGAAGCAATTTATACGAGGAAACCGATAAAGTTTTATATTTTAGTACCTGAAGGGTACTGTGTAGAATTTGATGTCTACCATGGCAGAGAAAACTGAGTACTAGGTATGATTTGAGGGGCTTCGGTAACAAAAAGAATGGTTGAAGACGTAATCCTGTTGAACAGCAAGCTCTACTTCGATAATTATTTCAATTCATTAGCTTTATTAAAATATTTTATTTATTTTACATTGAAACTATAAGAAGCGATTGCATTGTGGTTCATCTTTAGAAGAGCTAAAGAAAAAACCGCGAGGTTCAATGCATGTGTTGGAACACAAGGGACGAGGGATAACTCTTTATAGGTGGCATGACAATAACCAAGTAATAGTTGATACAAACAAGACCGATGAGATAGTGAAAACAAAAACGAGGTGTGTGAGATATAGTGCTGAAGCACATAAAAAAGTAGAGTTTCCACAACCAACGGTTACAATCTTATACCATAAAGGAATGGGAGGGGTTGAATTATTTGATATGTACTGAGGCAAATATCGAATATCAATTCGAAGCAAAAAATGGTACTGGCCAATGGTACGCTTTTGCTTCAACAAAGCTATGATCAACGTGTGAAAGCTTTATCGAAACGTTGAGCCCGAAATTTTCCTCCTTGAATTTACAAGTTGCAGTAGCAACGTTTGAAGCAAAATTAGATACAATGGACTACACCATTGGTCACGCAAACGTTTGCCCCAAATATGCTGTGAGATTTCCAATGAATGTATAACCCATATTTGCTCAATATGTAACGTTGCTTCACACATTCAGTGTTTTCTTATTTATCACAAAAGATTAACTTGTAATATGTTTTTAGTGTTTATGTATAAAATTTTACTCTTTACATTTGTAATTTTTTGGATTTTAGAAGTGAACCATGGTTTTTATTTTGTTCAAAATTAATAACTTATAGATAAGTTGAAAACAATTTTCTCTTTTCTGTAATAAAAAAATTATAATCGTTGCAAACAGTCCATCGGACCTGTGCATTGAGATGAAGGCGAGCATCTTATTTCATGACCATAACGGTACTTAGAAGGTGATGTGGTCGGCATTATTGTTGCTCGTATGACTATTACCTGATTTAACTCAGTACCCATCACAGCTGGGAGGGCTGGAAGTCCTTCGACGGATACCGACCTCAAAAACACGTGACACCGGGATTCGACCCTAATACCTGTTGCATTCGCGATGAGCCTCCTACTTACTATACCATGGCGGGCTTCTCTGTAATAAAATGCTTTAAATGAGAATAGTCATTTATAAACCTGCCCTAAAGCCTAGGGTATGAAAAATCATACGTCAAGCATTTTTCACTTTCGTTATTGAAATATAAATTTTTAGGTTTAAACATATTTGTATTCAGACTTGTATAAGGGTCAACTTTTCGAAAAATAAACAAAAAGCAACCAGTAGATCACTGTGCACGTTTCAAAGGGATAAATCAATTGGAGGCTTTGAACTGTTCACCTGAAATAAAGGTAGATATAACTGCCATTTCAAATTACATAAAATCATTTGAATGCCTAGATTTAGCATGCATCTCGATAAAAGCATTGACTGCTTTTAATCTTGCAATTAAATTTTGCATGCCAGAAGTTCTACGTAAGATGTAGAAATTGGAAACACATATTTTAAATGAATGAACACTAGTATAGCAAAAATAAATTTTCCCAAAATAGAAGGAAAACATAAAACTAATTCTTCGATGAATCTGTAGAAGATGTGGAAAGATTAAATCGTACAACCCAGTTGAATTAAAGTGTGTATTACTTAACTTTTCGTGCTTTGTAAAATTTTTTTACAAAAATTTTTACAAAGAAATTTTTTTGCGACCTGTCTATCCGTCTGCCTGTCCGTCCATCCGTGCATCACAGCGAATTTTCTCAGAAACTAAAGAAGCTAAAATGCTCAACCTTTGTGAAAAGGTCAGAAATGGGATTCTCTTAAGAATTCAGGTCTTCTAAAAAATTAAAAAATTTTTTAAAGGGTGCCCCTAATAACAAGTGGCCCTTAAAATTTTTTTTTAATTAAAGCGAATCGAGTTGGGTATCAAATGAAAGGTCTTGATTAGAACCATAAGAATCTGAAAAAAGGGCGTTTTATGCATCAGGAGTGTAATGAATCATGCGACGTCGCTGGTGACCACTACCAACACACTTTGCTGCTAGGTGGCTTGTCATTTTACGTTGGTTGCGACCAGTGCACATCCCACGTCTATTTTGTCGTGGGATGCCAACAGAGATTGCCAGCCACATGGCAGTGAATTGAAGTGTGGAGGTAGTGGCCGCCACGCATAAGCAGTTTTGGCCGACAGCGAACGATTAAACAGAACAAACAGTGCACAAATACGAAGTGGTCGCATGAATGTATAATCACGAAGTTTTCTTTAATTTTTCGGAGATTTGTGCAATATTTCGATTTTTTAGCGTTAACAGCTGTTCGTGTTCAGTACTCAGAACTTGCTCCACGGTCGATTCGTCCCAAAAACTGTTTCAATCCTCTCGAAACAGCATTGGAAACTTGAGTGCAAAACAAAAAAGGAACGGACTGTGTGTGCTACGAATGGTGCCGTTTATTATGTGCTACGCCACCGGCACCGATGGGCAACGGGCTATTGTTCAGTTTGCAGCAGCAGCACCAGCAGCAACATCCACTCAATTACTTAATTACAGCAGCCGCTGCAGAAGATATTCCACAACTTTTCACCCAGATGGAAAACTCATCAGCGTAACCATTATAGAAAATACAATTCCAACCAATCAGAACAGTAGTGGTGGCGAAAACACTGAAAACGAGGATGCTCGGGAAAAGCGCACAAATTGCATAAAAATCGTTAAAGATGAAATCCTTGAGAATCCTCTGCTGCCAATATCAATAGCCGAGCCCAGTATTACACTTATGGAAACGGAAGAAGTGAAGTAAGTATGCGACACGATAGATTTCCCACTTTGTGGTCAGTTGGTGCTCCTTCCTCTACTCTAACCTCAAACTTACTTTCAATCTATTAATATAAAGCCTAAGCTGTATTTTGCATTTATCTTTGTGAGAATGAGGTTGAAAGAAGTCATTCATTACAAGGAAACTTATTTCCTATTTTCTCTCAAATTATTGCAACAAAAGCACATTTCGCACAAAGAAAATTTCAAACTACTCGTACATGGCACAAATTTCTAAATTTCTTGGACATGTCTAAGATTCCGATCTCTTTACAAAAACACAATCATGCGAAGTATGAAGTATACATACGAGTATATATATTTACAAAGCAATACTTAATCGTATTTTTATTACGGAAATATTTTTAATAGACTAAAATTATTCGAAATGACATTATTCAATAATGAACCTAATTAAGAAAAATGTTTCTAAAACATTATGAATGGAATCGATATGAAAATCGAAAAATATCCAATCGTATTAAATATAAGAATAACAAAAATAAACAAAAAACACACACAAAAATGCAATAATTTTCTTTTTTAAGAGTAAACTCATTTTCGCTAATGTAATAGATATATGAAAACCACAATTTACAATTTTGCTATGTGCCTTTAAGAGTAAATTTAGATTAAGCTTTTCGTTTAAGTTAAACTCCGTGTTGAAAGAAATTATTTTTTTTGTACTTTGTTTGATTACTAATACGAAATCAATGTACTTTTTACAAAAACAATGAAATAGGAAACGCAAACATTTAAAATTTTGCGTTAAAAGATGAACAAACGAGTAAAGTCAGGAGAAAAAAAATTAATTTAATTTTTTTTATCAATTTTTGAATATATTTATAAGTTAAGGAAGCGTTGATTCGCATTTATTAAGGTTGTAACTAATGGCACAAAGCAAGAAAAGTTTTCTTAATATTTTGTCATGAGTATAAGTAGATTATTTATTTATTACATTCAATTACGTAAAACAAAAATAACCCATGAAATATCCAGTAAATATTTTAAATTATAAATTAATTTACTAAATCTTTCCCCTGGCACCTTTCACTCCTTGTGATATCTTTTCCAGTCTGTCATAACGTATTCAGTTTATTAAGCTATAAAATAAATCATTCAAACATTTAAATCATAAATACTCATTTGAAATGAATATTTACACTTTGTTGTAAATTAATAAAATTTAATTAACAAAAAACTTCAAATATTAACTTCAAGGAACCTTCCCGAAATATACCATCCATTTAGTATAGTAAATCCTTCCCATTTGCTTCCCGCACCGTTGTAATCATTTGAATGAAAACATACTGATCACAACCCTATTGTACTCTGGAAACAAATCGGCCTGATTAATTAATGTAGAAAACAAAATAGGTCTGAAAAATCTATCCAACATAATTAATTTAATCTTGTCGACTATCTAAATGGCCAAACTGCTCTTTGATATTTTTGAAAAAAAAAACAATAGGCAATTATATAAAAATTAATAAATAATTAAATTCCAATTGTCACTATGAACATTTCTATATGCTTTAACAATTGTTTCTTTTTTTTCGGATTAAACATTTTTAATTTTGAGCTTTCATCTTTTTACGCCCTACAAAAATCACTTCACTCACAATAGGAATCTTCCATAAAATTAAACTTAAATGTATTACATAAATAAACTAAATGCAAACAAATCAGTACAAGTTGTATATAAAAATCATAAATTTAGAATAAACTACATTAATAATTTAGAATTCTTAATATCATATTTATATTTATAAATAAACATTTATATAACAACATGAATTGCTAACGAAAAAACATGACTTTCCTTTCCAGTGGTTCTTCTTTTCAGCGGGAAATGAGGAGCAGGGTAGTTATGCCGTCGCGAGCGTAGGGTTTGAGAAAATCCGCTGAGGTTGGTTTCGCGTTGCGCGCGGTACGCGGTACCTTAGTTGAATTTGATTTTTCTTTAGCGTAGCTTTTTTCGGGATTACGTTAACGTAGTGTATTTTTCGGTACCGCGTCGGAAATTCGGGAACGCGAAGTAAAGATTAGATCTTTGTCTTTTGACTGGTTATAGGAAGAAATACGGAGTAACGTAAAGTAGGTTTCCTCTCCGTATGGTTTTGTTTTGTAACGCGTTTGAAAACGGGCATGTATAGGTGGCTGAATATTGTAAGTGTGCGTAACCCACTCGGAGACCCGCGACCGAAATCCTCTCCAATCTAGCTGGCCGACAAGCAGCCACCGCATGAATGGGTTACGGTGCACGGATTGGTTGACCGGTCGATACCGTCCGTTGGCACTACTCAGACTTAACATCTAGAACCAATGAGAGGTCGGTTCCGCGTTCGCACGTAGACATAAAATCATTACAGGAGGTCCAGGGGGTGGCAAAATGTGTTTTCTTCAAATTTTCATTAAAATTTCAATAAAAGTGTCTAATTTAAATATGTTCAAACAGCTAAGTATTCAGAAAAATTATTTAAACTCCATCAAAATGGCGGCTGCAATGTGCTTATGAAAGAAACTCTGCATCGTTTGCATAAATTGGAACGATTTCTTATCCATGTATTGGATGAATAATTCAAATTACCGATTCACACCACTAGAAAATTTATTTCGAACCTTAGGGTAGTTACAAAGACCTTCTGGTAGGAGCACTCCCCTGCTTACTCAACTTGTTGGCAAATTGACTGGCAATATTACATCGTGCCATGAAAAAAATAAATGAATGAGTTATTTTTTTATGTTAATATACGAGCCTCACTGATGAAAGTATTCGGTTGAAAGCAAAAAATTTTAGCAAATTTTATGAAACGCATGTGTCTTCATAACAAACAATTGATGAACTGTTTCTTTTGAAGTTGATACCTAAACCAAACTTAGGGGATGACTCTCTACCACCATTCTAATTGCTTAACACTCCAATACACGCGCGTCATCTCACAGATGACCAGTTCTGTTTTTTCGTCATAAGTTTGATGGAGGGAGGGAGGCCTGGTCCCCCGCCCTAGTATTCCTCAAGCTTGCCTAGCACGACAGTTCAGTTGCTGGTCTGCGTGCGCCCAGTTCAGTTTGCGCGTGTTTTGGCCGAGTGAATCTCACAGATGACACGCGTGTAAAAATGTAAGTTTTTCATAATGCCCGATTTTGGATTTCTACTTCTACATTTTTTAGGGTTTTGTCAAATAATTTTACAAAATCCTACTAGTTTCCCAACCTGTCTGTCCGTCTTTTACTCCGTCCGTCCATGTATCACAGGACTTTTTCTCGCAAACTACTTAAGCTAGAAACATAAAGTGATGCTCTCTTCAAAGTTCAACTACACAAATTTTTATAAGTTATTTAAGGGGGTCTCCCCATACAGGGGAGCGGCCCCCGAAAAAAAAATTTCATCAAAGGTAGCCGATATGGAAAGGAAAAGTCTTGATGAGCACTTTCCAAAACAGGTCTTAATTTGATAATTTTTGCTTCGAGAGACGCGCAGGGAGGGAAAATACAGGAAAAATTTGTGTCCCCCCCCTCGCGACTGGACACCTGTGATCCGAAAATTTTGAAAAAAATTATGGAGGTAGGTGTTTTTGGGTACAACAATAACAAATACCTTAGAAGTCGAAATTCGCTCAACTTTGTTAATAATAGTATGATATTCGAATTTCACATTTTCCCTAATAAAATCACATCAATACCCTTAAACTGAACAAAATTCGATATTTACACAGTCCTACTTAGAGTTCACAAACTTTGTAAGTTTGATGAAAATCGAATGATATACACGGAAGTTATAGCCGTTTGAAATTTGTCCAATTACAACAACAATAACACATGATTTTGGTATTTTATGGACTTTCCATCTAATCAGTCACTGCAGTTTTGACTTGATCTTCTTGAAATTTTCTAATAAGGTCAATGATATCAATATTTTTGAGAATTCATGATTTGAGTGATTTTTGTCAGTTTGCAACAAAATGGCGACCGTTGAAAGTAGAAAAACAATGGCGCATGGTCATCTCACAGATGGCACGCGTGTATTCATGCTATTCACAATGAGAACATTTTTTGTCTTCAACCATTTTCGTTCAGATCAATGTTCTGGACTATTTTATTTTATTTGCGGTATGTTTTTTGACTTTTTATTTCACAGATTCAATATGGCGACGAAAAAGTTCTTTGATCTGAATAACCCTGATGACATCTTACAAATTCATCAACTTCTTCTTGATGGCTGCAACCTGAGTGATGATGAACACTTTCAAGAAGATGACCCTGGATCTACAGCTTCAGGGCCCTCAAACCTTGTTGCTGAAGTTCCTGAAAAGGAATTTGACACTGATGCAGAAGAAGAGATTGAAGAACGGGAAGAGAACTCAGATGCAAGTCAAAGTGATTCGGAAGCATCGACTGACTGTGATGACACTGAGCCTGTTTTTGTCTGTCACCAAAAGAAGGGAAAAAAGGTAATCGATTCAATTACATGGAAAAAAATTCCCTTCCCCAGTAGGAAGAGAGGGACCCTCAACTTACTAAAAAGACTCCCTGGCCCGATCCGCCAAGGAAAGGGTACAGAAACATTTTTCGAATCATGGGCTTGCTTATTTGACGACAGCATGTTGGAAATTATTGTATCTTTCTCAAACCAATATATCGAGGTTGTCCAACACAATTATTCACGACCTAGAGACGCAAAGAAGACAAACAAAACAGGATCAAAGCGTTTATTGGCCTACTCTACATAGCTGGGATACATAAATCCGGGAAGCTGAGCCTGGCAGACTTATGGGCTAGTAATGGTTTTGGAATTGAGATATTCCGTCCCACCATGGGCATCAACAGATTCCGTTTCCTACTTATGGCTGAAAGATTCGATGACAGGCAAACCAGAGCAGAGCGAAAAGCACAAGATCGACTCGCCCCAATCAGAGACATCTTTGAAAAATTTGTCAAGAACTGTCTGGTGTGTTATCACGTGGGAGAAGATGTCACCATTGACGTGAAACTGGAGGGCTTTAGGGGTAGATGCAACTTCGTTCAATACACTCCCTCTAAGCCTGCAAAATACGGCATCAAAATTTTTGCAGCTGTAGATCCTGGCGTTTTTTACACGTGTAACATGGAGATCTACTCAGGCAATAAACCTGTGGATGTCGTTTAATGCATGGTTACCCTCTCCGTAACTCAGGCCGTAATATCACTGCCGACAATTTGTTCAGCGACACTACTCTCCTTCATACTCTGTCAAGAAATTATGGGCTATCGTACGTAGGGACTCTA
Organism: Odontomyia ornata; assembly: GCA_963969285.1. Lineage (NCBI taxonomy): Eukaryota > Metazoa > Arthropoda > Insecta > Diptera > Stratiomyidae > Odontomyia > Odontomyia ornata. The sequence continues at coordinate 388,372,216 of OZ017738.1, forward strand.
AAAAAAAACAAATGGGAAACCCCAAAAGAGATGAAAGATTTGAAAAATAGAGAAGCGCACTCAAGTATTTTTGCATTCAGTAAAAATGGAACTATGGTTTCATATGTACCTCAAAATAAGAAAAAAAATGTACTTTTGATATCAAGCATGCATACGGTTGGAGCAATCGGCGAAGAAAGTGGAGAGAATAGAAAACCTGAGGTGATTATGTATTATAATCACCGTAAAATTGGTGTGGACATGGTGGATAAAATGTCCGGTGCCTACAATGTCCAAAGAGTTACAAGAAGGTGGCCAATGGTAGTATTTTACGCAATTTTAAATGTGGCTGGTATCAACAGCCAAGTCATCAGTCTGGAGAACGGACAAAACATGCCAACTTGCCGACTTTTCCTTCGTGAACTGGGGAATGAACTCATCAGAGATCAGTTAATTATGCGAGTGCAGCTCAGCAATTTGCCACGCACCATGACCTCACGTCTTCGAGAACTCCTTCCCAATGATCAAATACCACCACGAGCTTCAAGCAACTCAACAGCTACTGATGCTGGTGGACGCCAGCGCTGCGGATTATGTTTGGAAAATAAAACAAAACGATACACCAAATATTCTTGCAAGGAATGTGGCCAATATTTATGTCCGCAACACTGTGCCTTTTCTTGTGCTGATGGATGTAACGTGGGTATAGGTAATGAAAGTGATTCAGAGTGAAATTTAAGTTTAATTATTTAAAAGCAAAGGGTTTTTGGTTTTTTTTTATTATTTTTTTTATTGGTCATTTCCTTTTGTTTGAGTAACATTCCAAGTTCTAGAAATGAGGCTCAATTGTCAATGGTTTCATACATTTTACATTATTATTATGTTCTCTCAAACTATCTTACAAGACTGATAAGAGTTGTGTTCCTAGGTTTACTAGTTGATGTACCTTTTGCAAGCCAGTAATAAGGAATAAAATTGAAACTAAGCTACCGTGGCAACTGTGTTACAAAAAATTCACATTTTTGAAGATTTATGTTTAGATAATTTTTTTCAAATACAAATTTATGAACATTTATGAACATTTTCATTTATCTATGCACCATTATTCCTGCAAAATTGCGAAAAAATAATTATACTATTCACTTTTGACAAATAAGTGAACAGTCATCTGACAGATGACACGCGTGTATTTATGTCTCACTAGGGGGCGCGTGTATTGGAGTATTAATAAGCTTTTTGAATTGGAGCTCGAAGTTCTCTTTCCAAATGTTGTGGCAATATTGCGCATTCACTGCAGAATCCTCGTGAATGTAGCTGAGGAAAAATGATCGTTTAGTGTTTTCGCACGTATCAAAAACGAGCTGCGTTCCATAATGGGCAATAAAATCATCGTTAGCAAGGCTGCTAAATTTTGATGAAATATTAACGTAGTTTACGAATTAAAAACCCGAAAAGCATGTTAATATAAATTTTGTAGTAACTATACCAAAAAATAATATCCAATTTGAATATTTATATTTATTGCGCAAAGCCATTTTTTTCTAATTATAAATTAATTTTACCTATATTTATACTCATATAACATATTCTTATTGTTTTTAATTGCATTGCAAATATATGAAAATATAATTATGAAACTTTAATTCAAATTTTTTATGTTTTAATTTAGGTATATGAATGCAAGATTTTCAGAGGAGGGGCCCGTAAAAGTTTGGTCCCGTAAACTCTTCTATCCCTTAATGGCCATACTACCTAGCATGCGTTTCATGCAGTTATATTTTCCGGAAAATGTTTGATCATTTATTTCATCCTATTTTATGGGTATTTAGATAGACAGATGTTAATTTCAAAAAAACGATCTTTAACTTTTCAAAGTGATCTTGTCAGCTATAACAATATTGGGAAAGTTCTAACTTAATAATTTGAACTAACAACTCATTTCTTTGAGATAAATGTATTTACTTCAAAGTATCAAACCATATCGAATATTGAAGATTCATTGTGAACCTTAATACAAATACAATTTCTAAGGAATTAGCATTGTAGCATAACTTGTGGCAAGGTTAATGTTTATTCCCAATTTTATCAACTTTGAGTAAATTTTCATTCTAAGTATTTATCGTATTTTACCAAACAATCATATCAAAAAACTTTTCCCCATTTTCTTTATAGGAAAATTGGAACGTACGTTGAATATCTCCAAAATCAAAATTTTCCATGCACAAATTTACCAGCTAGCAAAGGAAATGACATACATTTGTGTGCTATTAAATGCACTGTAATTTGGCCGGGACAATAATTCTCCATAATTGGCAACGAACGAGCGATAAACTGTAATTTAATATTAGCCAACATTAGAATAAATTGGCAGCAGTTATCCAATTTACTAGCCCCTCGATAATCTTCCAATCGTAAATTACTTCGGCAAAAGATGGACAATTTACCTAAATTATGAAATTTCGTATGTTCATGGACAGTATGGATTCGAGACATTGGGGACACTTTATATTATATAGATATTTTGAATGAAATTAGATAACATTTATGTTTTTCTGACTTAATAAGATAATTATACTTTAACTAATCTCATCTGAAAAATATTCTGTATTTTTGTTGAGAAAATTAACCATCACTCGTTTTTGCATGTGTTTGGTACTTCATTTTAATTAGCCTACTATAATTGAATTTATTCGAAAATAAATAACACTTATCCGTTATTAATGGTTTAAAACAAGAATCCCCCCAAATAGATTCGTAGAAATGCTAAATTAATGTTTATAACAATGGAAGCTATCAATCTGCGATTCTTTGTATCATCTCCTGTTTTTACTATGGAATATTCATTTCAATTCATTATAGTCAAGAAAACAGTTTCACCAACAATAGCTTCCCACATTTATTACTTGCCATTTGCGTCAATCATCATTTCATTGTCGTCATGTTTATCACTAAGTCTTGATGGTAGAACAAGAATGCAATAATGAAAATAACTTTCTTAAAATACCACAAGTCAAATTCTTTCGAGCCTCCATTTCATCATTTAATTCACTATCTAGACCAAACAATCATCGTATACCCCAGCATAACACTATGTATATATAGAAATCATACTTTCTTCGACATTCATCCCACATCACCATCCGTGGCCTATAGGGTTCGTGCTAAGTAGAAATGCTGCACTCTTAAATTCTTGCCATCTTTTCAAATGGCATCTATTCAACCAACTTCCATCTTGTCCAGTCTCACTCTCGTACAAGAGGAAATATGACCTGAAGTTACCACAAGGATACAACTATCATTTTAAAACTGAATTCACATTAATCTTCTTTAGTGCAAGTCTTGCTTCGCAAAGTAGTCTCTGTTGGGAAAGTTTATAGTGAGAAAAGAGCTTGAAAATTTTGCCAAAGTTACTTTGCAAAGACTTTTCCACCGTAGAATATGGTTGTTTTCAGTTTTTATTTTGGATAACTCCGTAACAAAAGGAACTTAACAAAGACCCAGGTCAAAATGGGACAATAAAGTTGTTGCTAGGATCAAAAGTTAAAGCGAAGACAAATGAGTCTATTGGACGTAAAAAGAACAATTTGTTGATCAATCAGGTCAATCTTGAACACGAGACAGCTCCGATGTGGTATTCTCAGCAATCGAAATGAAGTTCACACCAAGGGTGAAAAATCACATACTGTTGATTGTTTGAATGCTCAAAGATTTGTATTTGTTTTCACTTATGCCACTTGGTCACATGAACTTAATCTAACTTTACATGGAAAGGATTTTTTGAATCACGAGATATTCAACGCACAGAACTCTTCATTTACTCATACAGTGAAGTATGTCCAATGCGCGCCTCGAACTTCGATGTCCGATAAATGCGTGCGAAAAATCAAAACACCAGTATCCAAAACCGCGCGACAAAAGCCGACAACGTCCAGACGTTCACTAACTAGATACGATTGCAAATATCCTCGGCAAGGGGGAAATTTAGGATGGAATGTTATACGCATGTCCTTACCTGGTTGGGGCTGTTCTAAAAGATTCTAGTAATGCCAATTCATATCGAAAGCTATCATTGGGGAATTTAGTACAGAGTAAGTCTTGCGCATTTGATGAAAACAATCATACTCCACTACGATTACTAGGTTTGGAGACTAGTGGAGACAATTTAACCATCAAACTTCCTCAGGAATATTCAGTCTCCTTCCTTGATTCCATATTCTGATTACTCCTTTTTTCAGCTGCACAGGAAGTCTGGCAAAGAGGTCAACGACGTACACCTCTAGAAAGATTACCAAAGTGGTTCATGAATTTGTGCTTCATATTTTAAGTTGGCTGCAGGCAATGGCACAGCTTAAGTTATCGTTTGATGCGATAAATTTGGGATTCATTTTATTGGATGAAATTTTACGGGCACTAATTAAAATGTTGCATAAATAAAAGGTGGAATATTGAGAACTATACACAATAATGCGATATATTTTTTTTGACAACGAACAAAAAAATAATTTCAGAATATTCTCTGGAACTTTATCTTAAGAGGAGACAGCAAGGCTACGGGGTATGAATCCAAACTGATTTTATGCTTGTAATCAATTCTTAGTAAGAGTGCTTATAGACTAGAACCTACCGCTACTGTTTGGCCATTGTGGAGAAGTTAAAAATAGATTGTTTGATTTTAATGTAATTTAACCTCCTGTCACGACTTGCTTTCTACTTTTCTACGTTACCAAATACCAAAACAAATAATTCTTGTTCTTTGTAGCATTACAGCCCCTCTCGGACCTTCGTTTAGAGATAGTTAGAGTATCTCATTTTCATGACCGTATCGATTTTTTCGGAAGTTGATTTGGTCAGTACCATGCTCCCGTGTGCCTGCTCAGCTATGATATGATCTGATTAAATCAGTACATATCACCACTGAGTGAACACTAATAGTCTGTCCAAAAAATCCCCTGAACTAAATCACGTTGCTCCCAACGAGATTTGAACCTGGGACCTTCGGCTTATGCATTCATGCTCTAACCTCTAGGCTACACAGATAAATAATTATAGCTCTTAAAACAATAAATATAGAGATATTAAAGATTATTTTGTAGTTAATATTGAATATCTTATCAGGGCTGCATAATATGCTCTGTGGTGAGTTCTAAAAGCTTCTCAAAGTCGAATACAACATAATTGCGTTGATTATCAACAACTTCAACTCAAAAATAGGACGTGCTTTTTTTATGGTTAAGAGGTGAAAGCTATTCACATCGGGAGTGTGAGACTCCTACAAGTATGTGCACCAAGCATTATATACTAACTACGAAACACTTCCCCTTTCAGATGAAAACCTGAACTGAAACCGTTTAGTGTATTACTTCAGGATGTGTCTTCGTTACCCAGAAATTTAATTTCAAGCAGGAAAGAAAGGGTGAGAAAGGATTACGAGAAAATAAAACCTTTTCTTTGACACCTCCTGATGCTCAAATATGCCTATTTTATCCTGCAGGATGACCAGTAATTCGTTATAGTCTCCAGGGAGAGCGCTCCAACTTAATAGAAGAGGTAACCACATTACCAGTCCCATTTTATGCATCCAAAAAATATATGGCAATCATTATGTACCTCTTCTGCGTAAGATACGTGTTTGGGAAACCATGACTTACCAATCTTGTGCAGGTAAGACCGAAAACATCATTGCTCGTTCAAAGGCTAGATCAAGTATAAGCTAATCTCACCAGACTTTCAATCGGATCACTGCCTCAATCCAGGGATTAGATGTGCAGTCCATCTTCACTTTGTGCCACTCTCACAGGACTGCTGCGAATTGCAGCGGGTGCGCCATCTTTCTTCCATTGTAACTACCACGATGTTGTCTTCGCCTCTACGTAGGTAAAAATAATGGGTTTTGTAATAAATATAAGCAGTCGAGCAGCCCCATGGTGATCATGAGTGGCTGTTGCTGAAAAGATAAGGTGGTCACCCCGTCGAAACTGCTTAGTTTTTTGTTTTACTAGTGTTAAGTAAACTACATCTGTCAAGTTTCCGTCCTTTAGGCCGAGATAAGTGGTTCACTTCAGCCACTTTAACATCTTTAGGTTTGACATTCCCCTAGTAATGCCACGACCTTCTTCGGAGAAAGTAACGGTTGCTTTTTATGTAATGCTTGCGTTTGTCTCAAGCCTCCGTGTCCGCTAACTTTAACGAGACAAAAAAAATGTTGAATCACTGCAGAGTAGCTTAGTTGACACATAATAGAACACTTCTAAAGATAATAAATACTGATCGGTACGTCGCGTAGAGTAGAGTACGCGTGATGAATATTTTGTAGTGTAGCTTCATGGCTCGACAAGAACCCGCCTCATATGATCCCCCAAATGCTAGTGATCAAGCACGCGTACGCGGTTGTTAAGCGAAGCTAGTTAGCTGGGCCCGGTGTTTTTTATAGCTTGCTGACACTTATGCCAGGCAATCGGCACCCGTGTCCTACACGGATAATTGAAAATCGTTACAGTTTCACCCCCTACGATAATCAACACTACCGACTTGGATTCTAATCGATACACACATGCAATTCGTAGCGCTCTTTGTCTCTGCACTTATGCTAACCACTTTCAGTGCAGGTCCTTGTTGAAAATGCCGCTCCATATTTCCGATCCGGAAAGAAGTGCAGACTACACAGAGCTTATCAAGAGTCATTTGATGAAGATGTTCCCCGTGAATTGGTCTTTAACCCTAGAACGTTACACTGGGGTACAAATGTACCCCACGCCATCTTAAGGGCTGTGTGGAAACGAGAATCCTGCATTTATCGACCGGAGACCCGAATCATAATTCAATTTAAAAATCATAAAGGGAGTAGGGAATGATGGCAAGAGTAGTTTGCCTTTGGCCTTCGTGTGTGTGCTGTATAACAACATTTCCCCAATTTTCATTTTTACCTGCAAAAATTGCGTTCTAGGGCGTGGGGTAAGTTTGTTACCCAGTGTAACGCTCTAGGGTAAGAAAAGTAAGTGTAACGTTTTAGGGTTGAACGTGCAAGCGCCATTACCCTCCCTGCAGCCTTATCAGTTGTTTTCCTTGTTCTTTCGGAAAAGCTCATCTTCGAGTCGCGTACTACGTGGTAGTATCTATTCGCAGTAGTAAGGGGTCATCTGGAGTCCGTGCAATTTAACAGTTTGCTTCCATTCCTAGCTCCCTTTTTCATACGTTGTTAAAGTTTTTGATAGATCATTTATTGATTTTAGAGTTGAATATACCAATTATGCCCTTAAGTCAGGTATTTTGAGAAATTCCAGGGTACTACATTCGTGTACGTTTTAGGGCTTGGTTTCGTTTATATTTACCAATCGTCTCAAGTCGAAGATTTTTGTGAATACCCATGTTCCTAATCTACCATTTAATTGAACGCATCCACCGTAGCGCTTTTTTAAGATTTTTATAAAAAAGTTTTTGTTTACAATACCGTATTGATATTGTTACCTGTCCATCCATCAGTGCATCAAAGCAAGTTTTCTCAGGAACTACAGAAGCTACAGCAATCTCATTTTGTGAACAGTTCAGAACTTTCTGATTAATGAAAGCTTCGTAGTCCAAAAAAATTTTAAGACTTTTAAGGGAGGTCTCCTCATATAAAGATGTGAACCCTTAAACATTTTTTCATCAAGAATATATGAATAGGGTACCCAAAACAAGGTTTTGATGAGATCTTATAATATCTGTTCTAAAATGCAACACTGTTGACGGGGTAGGCAGGGAGGCAGAAAAAGACGAAAACATTTTGTCCCACGCCCCTCGCTATTGGACACTTCTGGACCGCAAAATCTGAAGAAAACTAATGAGGTAAGTCTCTGTGAGTACAATATGGAGAAATACCCGAGAAGTTGAAATTCAAGAAACTTTGTTAGTAATAGTATATTATGATTTACCAATTTTACATTTTCTTGCATAAAATTGTAAGAGTACTCTTATATCCAGTGTAGTTTTACATAATCGAATATACGAGGTGTGTTCAAAAAATATCGCGAATTTTGTTTTTTTTCAAAAATTATTTATTTATTCATAAATATCTATTTTGTCCCCTTCAAAGTAATCCCTATGAGATATTATACACTTGTGCCAACGGTTTTACCAATCTTCGAAGCACTTCAAAAAATCATTTTTTTTAATCTTGTTCAGCTCCTCCTTCGATGCCGTCTTTATCTCGTCAAGCGTAGCGTAACGTCGTCCTTTCATGGGCCTCTTCAGTTTAGGAAACAAGAAAAAGTCACAGGGGGCCAGATCTAGGGAATACGGTGGCTGCGGCATCATTAGTGTGTTGTTTTTGGCCAAAAAGTCGCGCACAAGCAACGATGTGTGAGCAGGGGCGTTATCGTGGTGCAAAAGCCAATTTTTGTTCTCCCACAAATCCGGGCGTTTCTGGCGGATCGCTTCGCGCAAATTGCGCATAACTTGCAGGTAATATTCCTTATTGACCGTTCTTCCCTGTGGCAAGAACTCATGATGCACCACGCCCCTGCAATCGAGGAAAACTGTCAGCAAAACTTTCACATTCGACCGAACTTGGCGCGCTTTTTTCGGTCTTGGTTCATGCGGCAGCTTCCATTGAGATGATTGAGCTTTGGTTTCCACGTCATAACCATAAACCCACGATTCGTCACCAGTTATGACCCTCTGGAGCAAATTTGGTTCGTCGCGGACAGAGTTTAACATCTCATTAGCAATGTTCATGCGTTGCTGTTTTTGGTCGCAATTGAGCAATTTTGATCCGAATTTCGCGGCGACCCGTCTCATGCCCAAATCGTTGATAAAAATCGAATGGCACGAGCCAATCGATATGTTTAGGTCCTCAGCAACTTCTCTAACGGTGATTCGACGATTGGCCAATACCATTTTCTCCACTTCATTAATTTTTTCGTCTGTTGTTGAAGTGCTCGGGCGTCCGGCACGCTCTTCGTCGTTCACATCTTCTCGGCCTTCTAAAAACATTTTGTACCACCGATAAACGTCGCTTCGGTCCAAAGTAGCTTCTCCGTATGCCACAGTCAACATTCGGAATGCATCCGCGCACTTAATTTCGTTTTTCACACAAAATTTGATACACGTTCTTTGATCCATTTTTTTGAATAAGTAAAAATCGAAGACGATTGAAAACACGTGCAAGTAAAGCAGCTATCACCAATTAAGTGAACATTCAAAATGGCCGAGCTTGTCGGCATAAGTGACAGACATGAGTACCAACATAACGCCACAAAAAAATCGAAATTCGAATATACGTAACCCGCGAAAATTCCAAATTCACGATACTTTTTGAACACACCTCGTATATATATATATATATATATATATATATATATATATATATATATATATATATATATATATATATATATATATATATATATATATATATAGATATATATATACTTGTATGGCCACTTACAAGGCAAATAAAATATGACGATTACAGAAGAAGTAGTATTTAACGAAGTTATGGTGGTTTAAGTTTTCGGTATTATAACAACAAAAATACGTGGCTATAGAGCAACATGTGCTTCCAATCGACTTGGACACTACGGGCTTGTTGGGATTTGCACGAAAATTTCAGGAAGACTCTATTATTTAATGCGCACACCTTTGAAAATCTGTTCAACGATTGATATTACTTATCGTAAAACAAAATGGTGGCCGTTTTGAATAAGAATATTGAGTAAATTTAAGTTATTTTTCCCCTACTTCAGCATTAAAAGTAAAGCCTATAAACTTTTGATGAAAATAACAAATATCTTAGAAGTTAAAATTCACTCAACTTTGTTAATAATAGTAGGATTTGTAAATAAAACATTTTTCCCTGTGAATTCATACGGTTACATGTAAATTTAAATGAAAGTTATTCAAAGCAACTTCTTTATAGTCTGGAATTTTCAATAAAGTTAAATAGTCGTCACGGAAGCAATACCAATTTGAAGTACAACAAAATAAAGTATGGTTTTTCTATCATTCAGGCTTTCCATTGAATCAGATACTAAACTTTTAATTCATTCTTCTAATTTCCAGGTTGAATCAATAATTAAAAATGTTCTTAAGATTTCATTCAATCAATGGTTGTTATTGATATTGCAATAAAATAGCAGCAAGTTACGAAGGTAGTCCCAAAAGTACCCAACCTGACTTATGAATACAGGTAGTTTTGAAAAAAAAAATACTGCGAATGACAATACCCCCTTTCAACAGCTTAATGTGAAAAATTCATAACGGTACGTTTATTATCTCAGTGGATTTGTAAATTTGGAAAAAATCTGGCATCATCTAAGTCCAACCGATATCAAAGCCAAGTTGGATTCTACTGTGGGGAAGTCTGCTCCTTCATTTACAACGGTCAAATAATGGGTAGCTGAGTATAAGCAAGGTCGTACGAGCTGCCAAGATGAACACCGCAGTGGTCGACCAAGTGTGGTCACTACGTCAGAAAATGTGAAGAAAATCCACAACATGGCATTTGATGACCGTTAATTAAAAGTTCGCGACATTTCAGACATGGCAAGCATTTCAAAAAGTGCTGTACATCGCATTTTGACCAAAAATTTTGACATGAAAAAGCTGTGCGCAAGATGGGTGCCACGTTCGCTCACAATAGAGCACAAACAGCAATGTCAGGATGTTTCCATCGAGTATTTCACAATGTTTCGCAGCAATAACCATGGACGAAACATCGGTCCATCATTTTACACCTGAGACAAAGGAGCAGTGAAAGCAGTGAACTGAAAAAGGAGAACCGGCTCCAAAGTAAGCAAAGACAGTTCAGTCAGCTGGCAAGGTCATGGCATCCGTTTTCTGAGATGCGTGTGGAATAATATTTATTGATTATCTCGAAAAAGGAAAAACAATCAGCGGCGCATATTATGCAGCGCTTGAGTGATGAAATTAAGAAAAAACTGCCCCGTCTGATGAAAAGGAAAGTATTGTTTCATCACGACAACGCACTAGTCCACACGTGCATCATCGCGATGGCTAAAATCAATGAGTTCCCTTTTGACATGAGTATAGTTCTGTCTACCCAACTTTTTTTAGTTTACGTCGCTTAGCAAAAAATGGAGCTACCGCAGAGTAACATCGGCTATACAAATTGTTTATTTATTTATTTACAATTCCATTTAACAGATTAAAATAAATCCAATTACAAAATGGAAAAACGACAAGCAGAAACAAGTAAGAATGAAAACTTAAATTAAGCAAAGAAAAATTAGGAAGATTAAATAATATAAATATTGAAAAATTAGGCATTATTGTCTATTAAACTATGAAAAGGTTAATATGAAATTAACAGGCTTAAAAATGAAGTTAAAGCGCAAACAAAAGAAAAAAAAAAAACAACAAGTCGAACTATTCAAAATGAGTTGTAAGGACGAGGTTTCTTAGTCTTATTTTGAATGAAAAATTGGAATCAGAAAAAGGACCAAGCTCAAGTTTATTATGTTTCCTTAACATTCGCACAACGGGAGAATGAAAGTATAAATTCGTACGGGCAAAGGGCACCTCGAACAAAGTGTTTAATCGAGAAGGACGCGTTGATTGACGGAAGTGTAGGTCAGCATATAATATTGGAGAGATTTGATTGTAACATAGTTGATACAGAAAACACTGATCCAAGTAGATGCGACGGGATAACAAATTCGGAAGACATAAAAAGGATAAGCGGCATTCATAGGATTGATATGGGAGTTTGAGTTTGTAGAACAAAGCCCGACTAAATTTACGCTGTACATTCCCTAACGAGTTCGTGAGGTAGGAGTATCGGGGGGACCAAACTACAGAGCAATATTCTAGGATAGGACGGACAAGACAAGTAAACAAGCGGATAGGAGTGGATATGTTGGTGAACTTGTATGTTTGCCTAAAAATAAGCCCCATTATTTTTGATGCCCTGGCAGTCACATTTAAGATGTGAGCATCAAAATTGAGGCAAGGATCAAAAATAACACCAAGGTCTTTAGCAGAGCACACAGCAGCCAGTGGGATATCATTTAACGTATAGGTAAAGAAAATGGGAGATTGATTGTTTGGAAATCGAAAGTATATTTTTCATCTTGAGTTTAGCAGATTTTAGGAAGTGATGCAGTGACTTTAGTCCTGCATGCCACATTTTATTGATTACTTTTGCTATTGGAACATAACTAGGCCAGTTAATTTCCTACTATTCATCTCATTTCTAATGTATCACCATTATCAGCTAAATTTCCGTAAAGTGTACTGCTCTAAAGCCGAATTGTTCATTAGGAATCATACGCCGTTTGTCAATAACCCCAGCAAACTATGAAGTAGTGAATACACTACTTGCAATAAAAAACTAATAGTTTTTGGAAAAAAATTCATCTATTTGCTTCTCGTCGGTGAAAATGCGTGTGCGTTTCCCCTATCGAATACTTTTCAGATGTCTTGCTCCGCATCTGGATGGCGCCATGTGTATTATATAGATATCTATTAATATTTCGAAATAAACTATAGCCAATCAATTTATTTGACTAGCAATAATCTTAATCCCTAATACTTATAATTTTTCATAAAATTTAAATTATATTAAATCCTCGAAGTTAAAGGATTAATTATCAAAACTGCTTTGAGCATACATACATATGTATGTGCATTCCACATTTAACACGTGCTGCCTATTAAAGCATCGTTTATTGAATAAAGTAACAAACTCGCCCATGCATAGGATGATAACAAATAGAGAAATGAAAATGAATGGGGTCAATAGCCGTACTTTAAGAGTAGGGGTAATGAATTTTTAATTACTTAGGATACGTTTGAAAGCTTTGTGACGTGGAGTAGAAAAATGAACTAAGCTATATGAAAATATCGTGTGAATGTGTGCAAACTAGTGAGGAGTAGTTTGCTGGGATTTCATTAATCCTGATCAGCAATTCTTTTTCTGCTAACTTGGCAATGAAGAAAGGTCATAGGTTTCCGCAAAACTGGAGATCTACAATATTAGGGTGGTCCGATAAATACTCATCCTCGCTGACCGATGGCAGCTCTAACGCAAGAAAGATTCACTATTATGTAGTTCGTTATTGTAGACAGCTACTGTCAAAATTTCAGCTGAAGCGGACACGTAGTTTTGTTTTGACCTCGTGTGGAACCGGGCGCGACAACGGATTTTAGAAAAGTGGAGAAGGAACAATATCAGTTGGTGATTCAATTTTTGTTTTTGGAGGAGAAATCGCACAGCGAAATCAAAGAGCGCTTGGATGCTGGGTATGGTGACTCAGCTCCTACGATGGTGACTGCAACAAATTGTTTTAATTTAAGTTTCAACGTGGTCGCACATCAGTTTTTGATGAGCCACGCCCAAGTGCCCCAAAAAAGCCACCATAGAGGATAGCCTGAAAAAAATCCACGAGCTCGTATAAGTAGACTTTTGATTGAAGGCGTGCAAGATAGTTGAGATAGAAGGCATCTCAAAAGCATACATGCGTAATACCCTGTAGGAAATTTGGGCATTAGAAAGCTGTCCGCGCAATGGGTAGCATATTATCTCACTTCCACTCTCTGCTCCACTAGTACACACCAGAGACCAAGGAGCAGTCAAAACATTGGACTTCATCCAGCGACGTGTAACAAAGAAGGCAAAGACTCTCCTATCGGCCGAAAAGGTGATGGTCACCGTTTTCTGGGATTCACAAGCTGCGATCTGCATCGAATACCTCTAGAAGGGCAAAACGGCCAGAGGGCTCTACTATGTTAAATTATTGGGACGATTTCATCTCGAATTGCAGAAAAAAGGCCCCATTTAGTGAAAAAATAATAATCTCCCACAATGACAACGAACCTGCTCACACGTTCGCCATCGTTCCGGCCAAATTTGTTAGATTGGGCTACAAACTGCTACTCAATCCACTGTATTCTCCCTAATTGGCCCCGTACGTTTTCTTTTTGTTTCCAAACTTGTCACTCATCGCGCGAAAATTGGAGTCGAATGAGGAGGTCATCACCACCATGGAGGTCTACTTTGCAGACCTCAAGGAAGCACATTTACCAGATAGGTTAAAGAAGTTAGAGCTCTGTTGGGTAAACTGCATCGAGCAAAGAGGGGATTATATTGAGAAATAAATAAATAAATAAATTCTTTTGTAGGCTAAGTACTTATCGGACTGCAATGTATGATTCTTGCCTGGTTTGAAAATGTTTGATCCTTGCGTGGTTTCAACATTACAAGAAGAACAGCTGACATTTATACCTTAGGATATTTCTGAAAGGGGAATATGACATTAAAAATCTATGGATTGTTCGTATGAAATTTAATGGAAGCCATTTGAGCCTATTGTTTATGATTTGGTTGAAAACCGGTACTTTGCGTATCATTTTCAATATCTTTTTCAGCCTTAGTTCCCATGCCACATCTTCCTCCACATTGGTGGGATACATTCGACCATTAATACTTATGATAATCCGGTCTTTTCATCAAAGTTCATCTCTGGGAAAACTTTTTCCTGCATTTATAAGGTGCTGCTTGGTCATAATGTCTAGCTTGGGGCCATCGAATAATGTATATCATCTTGCGTATATATAATAATACACAAAAATGCAGCGTTAAGACCACAAAAATAGTCGACGCAAAGGTCCAACAGGGTACCGTAACTGTCAGCGTTTTGAACATGGAAGTAGCCATTGACTCAAATCACTCAATCTTGCTTTGGAATATGGAGTGTGGAGTTGGTGCAATGTAGCACCTTAACTCCTTCATATATGAGAGTACTTCAGTACTCACCTACCTTCTCCAACCAGTTTCAGTTATTATAATATTATTTGGCAGACAGTTGGTCTTAAAGTCAACTCTGTTTGGTAAAGTTAGATGGAATACTATTGAACTATTAGTATGGTTATCGGTTACGCTGAAAAGTTTAAGTGCTTTATCACGTGCGAACTTTTCCACGATCTCAATTTTTAGGTGCTTGTAGATGTTAATATTTTTAAAATACCATAGAATCCCCAAAAAATTTGTATTAACCCTATTTTGAAATGACTGAAGAGCTCTTACGTTTCCAGCACTGCAGCAGAACCTTTTCAGACCTGGGTTCCTATCAGGTTAAGCTTTTAAATCGACTCATATGCACAATATGGTCAAAGGAGCAGTTACTAGACGGCTAGCGAAAAAGATTGATAGGATACAAGCAAAGGAGGGAAAATTAAAGAAGCATCACTTTACTGTGTACGTTATATAAACAGCGCTTCAAAATAATAGGAAACTAAAGTAAAGTGCCAGCGATGCTTTAAATTATATTGTTATAAAATGCTTGAAAAGGCTTAAAAATAGAATATTGATATGCACCAACTCTGTACAAAATAATACTTGACTTTGTTGTCCCGACAAAACTAGTCTGCATGGTCACACTCTCGATGCCAAACGCAGATTTCCAGGTCGAGGTAAACGGTAAACATGATGGAATCAGGCTTAAAATAGCTTCATAATGGAATCAGGCTTAAACAAGAGGATGGACTTGCCTCAATATTCTTTAATAATTTGCTGGAATACGTCATCAAGAAGATAATAGCTGAAACGTCTGGTTTACTAACCTTGAAGTCCACACAATCGGTAGTAAATGCTGATAATGTTGTTATTTTGGCATTTTTAGTCTTCTTCTTCTTCTTTTTAGCAGTACAGCCCCTTTCGGGCCTTCGCTTCAGTTCTCCCAACGAATACTTTCTTGGGTATCCGTTGTTCGTCCATACAATTCATGTGTCCAGCACATTGCAGCTTCCGCAGTCTTACAATCGTTGAGAGCTCCGGTTCGTCAAAAATTGCATACAGCTCATGGTTGTATTGAATTCGCCATTGGTCCCCGTCTAACTTCGCTCCGATTATCCACCTCAGGACGCGTTGCTCACAGGCGTTCAATATATTTGTGGATGCTTGGGTTAGGGTCTATGTTTCACACCCATAGCATAACACAGGTCTTATCACAGATTTATATACTTGGAGCTTTATTTTCCTGTGTATGCAGCTGGTCTTCAAGATCATCAATACTGAATAAAATATTTAATTTGCGAGCTGTGTTCTTCGGCGTATTTCTTCTTTTTCACTGCCCATTTTCGTTATTTTGGCACCTAAATACACAAACTCGCTAACATTTTCGATACTGTATTTGCCAAGTGTGATATTTTGTGTATTTGGGGTATTTTTCCTCGACTGTGGCATGAGCTTTGTTTTATTTTCGTTGATTTGTAGCCCTACTAGTTTGGCTCCGCTGTCAAGTTTCAGGAAGAGTTGTTTGGCAGTTGTTAGTGACCGTGACAGAATGTTGTTGTCGTTCGCATAGGCCACTACCTGGCTTGACTTGTATAGTAATGTACCTCGCGTATCGACAGGTAGCTTCCGTATGACGTACTCGAGAGCGAAATTAAATAGCAATGGGGCCAGCCCATCCCCCTGCTTTAGTCCGATATTTGTGTCAAAGGCACCGGTGACTTGGTTATTGATGCGGACTTGGGAGGTCATCGAGGTCATTGTCATTTTGGTAAGACGCACTAATTTGGCTGGGATGCAAGAGCAAAGCATTATTTGGTACAGTACGTTACGATCAATACTGTCGTATGCTTACTTAAAGTCAACAAAAATTTGGTGCACGTCTATGTTGAACTCCCAGCATTTTTCAAGTACCTGCTTGACTATGAACAATTGGTCTGTTTTTGATCTACCTGCCCTGAAACCACCTTGATATGTACTCTCCAATGATACTGTTAGTGAAATATCTGATTTTATGTTCTAAGATTTTAGAAAATATTTTATACGCCGTACAAAGTAGTGATATGCTTCTATAATTTTTGCACTGTAGTTTGTCACCTTTTTTGTGGATGGGGAATATAATTGATTGGCTCCACTCTTTCGGCATATGTTCTTGTTGCTAAATGTACTGGATGACGTTTAGTCTTGGATGCAAAAAAAAAAAAATGTCTTGAATGCCCAAAAAAATGTTTCTGTGCCCCAAAACAAAGTGAATTATCCTACAAATTAATTGAAAAAAACTGAACTCATAACTTGAATGAGAAAAAACCATTTTAACAAAACGTAACCGTAAGAGGCTGTAACGTTTGAAGTGCACATCATTTTGTTTATGTTGGAGTTAACCTGAAAAGAAGATGAATCAAAAATGTAAAACTTGAATGCCGCATAAATGCCGCAGGTGAAGCCTCTTACTCCGTACTTACTATTTCAATGTCCACAGCTGTGCAACAGCTAAATAAGCTCCGTATTTACAAATAAAACATGGACCCGAAGAAATGAATCTGAAAATTGACATATTTAAATGCAAAGTGCTCCAAAAATGTATGGACTAGTAAAACAAGGAACAAAGTGGAAGCTGCATTACAATGAAGAGTTCGTTGAATTATTTGATGAACCGCTAACATGCATAAAGCTTTGCAAATTGAAATGGATGGCACATATGGAAAGAACTTTTTAAAAAAACCGGGTATTGAGAAGAACATTGAAGGGTAGAGCATGGGATAAACTTCCAGCGGAAAGGTGGAGAGCTCGATTGAAAGGTACAAAAGGAACTGACAACATATTCTTACTGGTAATTATCAACAAGCAAATGGGGTCGCAGAGCCGTAATAATTGGAGTAGACTAATTCTAGAGGCCAAGACCTAACATCGGCTATCGCTACATAGATTATGATTAAGGGTATTTTCACAAATCATACTATTATTGTAAAAGTTAAGGGAAAATTGGTTTTCCAGGGACTTGTTGCTCTCGAAAATATAAAGATGTTCCTTTGCACTTCTTTAGGTTTTCCATATTTTTTCTCTTTTTAACATGTCAATATACGAGTAGATTTAATACTTGTTGCAAAAAGACCTTATTAAAATTATTCATTTTCTATTATATTGTTCCTTGAAAATGCTATCAGCTGGGAAATCTACGCTAGACCACCACTTCTGAGCTTTCTCTAAGCTTAATAGTCTAGCTCCTTTTGTTCTTGCGGAAACTTGCAATAAAAAATGGGTAGACAGGCATCGTTTTTGATAGGGTAAACCAAAGTCCAAAAGGAGTGTTGTAAAATTTGAAATCTGGAAACGCTGAAGCATTTGACAATACAGCTCAGACTTTTTATGGATGCTACTGTTTTACTTTTTTTTAAGAAATTATCTAGCTATAAAACTTTAGACTAAATTACATGAAATAAATAGACTGTATTGTGGCTAAAGTACTTAGTGTGAAAGCCGCAGGTTCCTGTTATGACTCCCGCAGGAGACAACGAGATTTGCTCCGAGTGATTCTTTGGACAGACTATATGCCGGTTCAGTTAAGATATGCACTGCTTTAAATCAGAATGCACCGCAGCTGGGTAGACGGCTATACGACAAAAGCGTGGAACTTGACCATCTTCTTCTTCTTCTTAGCACTACAGCCCTTTTTGGGCCATCGCTTCCTGCAAATAGCGCCTCAAATTGTTTCGGTCCATTGACTACATCCTCCAATTTCGAAATCCAAGAAGCAACGAACTGTCTTTGTCAACCGAGTCAGACTAGCGTTTCCTCGGTTTCCCCACTGGTCTCCGGCCTTCAGTTCTCCCAACGAGTACGTTTTTGGGTAGCCTTTGTTCGTCCATTCGATTCATGTGGCCATCCAATTACAGCTTCCGCAATTTTAAAATCGTTGCGACCTCCAGGTCTTCAAAAATTTCATACAGCTTATTGTATAAACTTGACCATACCACCTGCTTAAGTACCGATACATTCAATAAAGATAATGATACTCTTATCATGTCTAAGCATAGGCCAAAAAGGGGCTGTAGTGCTAAACGAACAGAGAAAGTATTCTGTTTCTGCTATATCAATAGCATTTTGTCCGTGTAGAACTCTGGGTTAGGGTACACTCCGTTGGTGCAGCAGCTTCCAAGTTCAAAGTTCGGTGGTGGCATCGAGTTTAAGCTTCTGATGCTGCTGTTGGAATATCAGCCCACCGTGGTGTCTACTAATTGAAAAATTAGATAATAATCACATATTTGAGCGTTATATTGACAATATCAGCTCGAATTCAATTCTGGTCATGGTATGGGATACCCTAGCAATACATTTCAACGCCAAAGTTCCGGTTTGGACTATTGTGCGATGGATTATTATTATTATTATTATTATTATATTGATAGCATTTCAAGAGCAGCATACGAGAAAAAAATAATTTTGATAATCGTATCAATGATAAAAAACAACCAGTGAAAGTAGCAGAAAAGTGCTCCTGCCAGAAGGGTATTGTAAAATAATCCGAAATACAAACACCGTCTTCCGAATATCAAAGTTTGGCCCATACATATATATTCCATGAATTGAGCTTTGAAAACTAATATATGGTTATTATGAATTTCGATTTGCCGTTATTTTATTTTCAGTTTGCTGACCTCAATATTTGAGTAGTCGTGATAACATATCAATCTTTTAAAACATTTCTAAAATTTTCATCAAAATCCATACAAATCTGTAGTGTTTGTGTCCGTTGTATTTACACAGTATTGCCGAAGACATACTATTGTGTTGTGGTGTGTTGTGTCATGGCGTCACATGGAGTGTGCACACTAATCTGTCGTATTGTGGTGTTGCATTGAAAGTTGTGAGTTTGAGTACAGTGTGTGAGTTTTGTTCCTCAGGCATTTTTTCAATATTGCGCCCTGTCTACTTTTTAGTTTTATTTAACTTTTAGCAGTTTTAATCTGCCTTTACAGTATTTATATGAACATTTTGTCTTGATCTTCAATTTCTCTTACAAATCGCCCTTCTTGAGAAAAAAAAAAGAAAAGAAGATACTGGGTTCATCCTATAAACAGACGGAGACAGCAAAAAGTGAATTTCATTGTCTAGTTAAAGAACTAGAAAGTCTGGAAGAGAAATTCCATGAATACTTCAGAATGAACAAAACTCAATTTGAGGAAATTCATTCACTGATTGAAGGAGACATAAAAAATAGATGCAAAGTTTCGCAAATCAATAGGAACTAGAAAAAGACGCGTTATGTTTAAGGTAAGTTTGATTTATTCAAAAATGATTATTTTTTGAATATGATTGAGAAAGAAACTAGGAATTTTCAAAAATTATAAGAATAAGAATAATTAATTTTAGCTACGTCCATTATTGAAAATCGATGTTCTCATAATATGTTATTATGTTTGAGTTTGATGTTGTTAACGGAACGTCTGTTGAAAATTAAGTGTGTGGAGTTGACTGGCTGTTTGCTGGTGGCTTCGATGTTTATGGAGAGCGGATCCTGTAGAGCTGACTGGATTATTTGTTCTGACAAAATGTTAATTGGAGGTCATATAATGTTTTTCTTGTCTTCCAATTGCTGTATTTCGGCTTGGGAGATAGCGGTGTGCAAATTTAATTTAATTTTAGTTTGTTCCAGTTTTGACAGCTTTTTAACTGCCTTACTCATACTCACGAAGAATAAGTCAGTTTCATCCATATCTTGTTTTACGTTAAGTTTTTGACGTCTTAATTCATGGGAGGATTTCATTAAATCAAAGAGATCTTCTAATTTCTTTTTTTATTGGGTTCTTCACTGGCCAAACTGGATCGTGTTCGAAAAGATTTATAACTACAAGTAGAACTTGCACTTGTTGTACCACTTTCAAAAAGGTCATCTACAGAAGCTGACGGTGATTCGGGTGGGGTCATACTATTTGTTTTTGTCAACCGACATTCCATATAAGGAAGGACAAAACGCATGCTCTCTCCATGCTTCTATGGCACGAAGCCTACCGCAGCTTGTCCACTTTTTTGTTTCTACGCTATTTCAACGCACTAGCGAAAGCGTTTCTGAGCTTTGTTCACTCCTCCTTGCATTTATTTACTGTAAAAGATAAAAAATTATGATTTCTTTACTGTCCGATTTTTAGCTAGTGGAATCAGATGAAATAATTATGATTTCTTGACTGTCCGATTTTTAGATACAGTAAACAAATAAAATAATTAGGATTTCTTTTCTTTCAAGTTTTTAGCTACTGGAAACACTTTTCGGTGACTAGCGTTCAGCTATCGTATGGGGTTTTCTATTGTGAGATAGTTCGAGAAGTTTGTGAAGCTATTTGGAAGACTACGTCACCTATTTTGATGCCTATCCCTACAGAAGAAATGTGGAAAAATATTTCAAAAGACTACAAAAATGTTTGGCACTTTTCAAATTGTATTGCATTAAATGGAAAACACGTGAACATCATTTGTCCAATCAACGCTGGTTCTATTTTTTTAATTATAAACAACAACATTCCATTGTATTACTAGCGTTTGTAGATGCTCAATACAAATTTATCATGATTGACGTTGGCGCTTATAGACAAAACAGCGATGGCGGCATATACAAAAAATCATTGATGGGAAAATTATTTAATTATCGCTTATCAATGCTTTTGGCATTTTACAGACTCGATTCAGAGTATTTCATGGACCATTGCAAGTACAGCCGAACATGGTAGATAAGATTGTGTTAGCTGCCTGCTGCCTACATAATTTTTAAGAATCTAAAAAGTGAAAGACACACTTGAACCCGATGAAATTTTAATTGATTCTACTGCAGATAACAGCAACAACTCTTGTCTGCTTCATATTGAATCTTTGTCAAGGAATCCATCTCAAGACGCCATTTATGTCAGAGATAAATACAAGGAACATTTCATCAGCCAAGAAGGGCAAGTACCGTGGCAAATACATATGATTTGCAGGACTACACTGGATAATTCAACAGTGGAATAAGCAATCAAGCATCAATGTCTATAAAGCACATGAATTCGCCTGAATAACATTTTTTAATGCCTTAATTGATAGCATTTTGCGAAAAGTTATTTGCAAAAACTACAAAATTCAAACAAAATAGCATGTTTTTGTTAAAAAATGCAATAAATCACTGAATCTACTCAATGTACCGAGTTGTTTTAAGCTACGTTTAATATTGGGTCTATAACTTAATTCGTGCGGTTTGCTAAGAGATGGCGTAACTTGTATAGTATTACATCGTTCCAATATTCTGAACCTGCGTTGGAAAGCTACTGTCATTGTGCGTCTCGTCAGTGTATGCCATTCACTTGAAGCGTTAACAACAAAAATTTTTTTTTCACTTAAATATGTCGAACTTTGTTCCTGAAAAAGTGATTTTGCGGGGAATTCTTCTTCATTACTTTAATATGAAGAACACTGCTGCCGAAAGTCATCGTCTTTTGGTGAAAGTTTATGATGAACATGCTCTAGCTGAGCGAACCTACCAAAAGTGGTTTGCACGATCTAAAAGTGGTGATTTTAGCTTGGAAGGCGATGAACGTCCAGGGCAGCCAAAAAAAATTGAAGATGAAGAACTGGAAGCATTACTCGATGAAAATTGTTGCTAAACACAAGAAGAGCTCACAGAATCTTTGGAAGCCACTCAAGCAGCCATTTCAAAACGTTTAAAAGCAGCTGGATATATTCAAAAGCAAGGAAATTGGGTTCCACATGAACTCAAGCCGAGAGACGTCGAAAGGCGGTTTTGCATGTCCGAAATGCTGCTGGAACGCAACAAAAGGAAGTCATTTTTGCATCGGATTGTTACTGGTGATGAAAAATGGATCCATTACGACAACCCCAAGTGCAAAAAATCAGATGTGAAATCCGGCCAACCAGCCAAATCAACGGCAAAGCCGAATATCCATGGCGCGAAGGTAATGCTCTGTATTTGATGGAATCAGAAATGTGTGCTCAATGGAGCACGCTACCGAACACAATTCATCTGTTTGAAGAGAGCAGTAGCCGAAAAACGCCCGGAATATGCGACCAGACACGAGGCAATAATTTTCTATCATGACAACGCTCGGCCCCACATTGCTTTTCCGGTTAAGAACTATTTGGAAAACAGTGGATGAGCAGTTTTACGACACCCGCCTTAAACCCCAAACCTTGCCCCTTCTGACAACCATTTGTTCCGATCGATGCAGAACGCCCTCACTGGAATACGGTTCACATCAGAGCAGGATATCAAAAATTGGCTTGATTCATTCTTGGCTGCCAAGCCGGCGCAGTTCTTTTGGGATGGGATCCACAAATTGCTTGGAAGACGATGAACGTCCTGGGCAGCCAAAAAAGTTTGAAGATGAAGAACTGGAAGCATTACTCAATGAAGATTGTTGCTAAACACAAGAAGAGCTCACAGAATCTTTGGGTGTCACTCAAGCAGCCATTTCAAAACGTTTAAAAGCAGCTGGATATATTCAAAAGCAAGGAAATTGGGCTCCACATGAACTCAAGCCGAGAGACATCGAAAGGCGGTTTTGCATGTCCGAAATGCTGCTGGAACGCAACAAAAGGAAGTCATTTTCGCATCAGATTGTTACTAGTGATGAAAAATGGATCCATTACGACAACCCCAAGCGCAAAAAATCATATGTGAAATCCGGTCAACCAGCCAAATCAACCGCAAAGCCATGGCGCGAAGGTGATGCTCTGTATTTGATGGAATCAGAAATGTGTGCTGTGTTATGAGCTGCTAAAACCAGGTGAAACCATCAATGGAGCACGCTACCGAGCACAATTAATCCGTTTGAAGAGAGCAGTAGCCGAAAAACACCCGGAATATGCAACCAGACACGAGGCAATAATTTTCTATCATGACAACGCTCGGCCCCACGTTGCTTTTCCGGTTAAGAACTATTTGGAAAACAGTGGATGGGAAGTTTTACGACACCCGCCTTAAAGCCCAAACCTTGCCCCTTCTGACATCGTTCCGATCAATTCAGAACGCCCTCACTGGAATACGGTTCACATGAGAGCAGGATATCAAAAATTGGCTTGATTTATTCTTGGCTGCCAAGCCGGCGCAGTTTTTTTGGGATGGGATCCACAAATTGCCAGAAAGATGGGGAAAGGTCATAGCTTCAGATATATAAATACTTTGAATAATACTCTTGTACAATTTTTTTCTTGAATAAACGTTCAAATTTTGAAAAAAACCGCACAAATAGATGTAAGTTATTTCCATTGAATTAACTCATCAAAAATTAAACAAAAAAATTTCTCGAACAAAATGTGGAAATTTGATGCAAATTAATATGCATGCCTGATATTTGTTCAGTATGTGCATTTTACACATTTTGTTAGTAAATTTTTGTTTTTAAATTTTTGATGACTTAATTCAATGTAAATAACTTAGACCTATTAAACTTAGCTTAAATCAACTCGGTACATCAAGTACTTTCCACGATGTAGTAAACATTTTTTAACGAAAACATGCTATTTAGTTAGTATTTTGCAATTTTTGGGACAAACTATTCACAAAATGTTATTAACCAATTCAATAGCCATAGGTTTATTCTGGTTTCCACTTAAAATTTTTTTTGGAAATTTTCGTAACATTTATGAGATGGAATTTGCGGTTTTACTAGGGGCTGCACCTTAAAACGTAATTTTTATAACCACCAAACTTCAAATTTAAATAATTGATACTTAAAAAAATATATTCAATACACTAACATTGATTCGCATTCAAACACAAAACATTTTGGAATGTAAGTTTATACGTTATATAATTTACTAAAATAATTGATCCAAATATAATTTATTAAGAGTGAAAATTTATAAGTTATTTATCACGTTTGAATCATAAAATCACAGCACTGGTCATCTAATCCATCGTCGTGGTACAGGCAAAAGGTCAGAAAGCAAACAATATGATCAATATGACCAAAGGTTTTGAGTCCTGCAAATTGTCCTTCCTGTACATTATTACATTTCGAATTCGACCTATTGCATGTACCACGACGATATTTACATTTTCAGAAGAAAAGTAAAATACTGTTTCATTTACTCACCTGGCTCACTTAATACTTTCGTCATTTCCTCCCAAGCTGCAATCCTCATCGTTTGGTCCTTGTATTCTGTGCACTTTGTGTCGTACAACACTTTTCTTCCCCGAACAAGTTCAATTTATATATCAGCCATCATTAAACGAACACACTGTGAACATAACCAGAAACACATTATTCTGTCCTGTTGTGTTGTCTTGTGGCGCTCTGGCGCAATCGCTTGCGAGCAGTCGCGCCCGAACAGAATACGCCACAACACAACACACAAATATGTTTCCAACCATACTAGATGTATGAAAGCGATATACTTCTGACGCAACACAACACAACACGACAGAATAATGTGTCTCCGACATATCACGTGTTATTTTTGGTGTTGTTGATAAATTTTCAATCGTCTATGTATAAATTTGCTTTTTACGGCTTAATTTTTATGAAACTTTCAAAAAATATGCGTTTTATATAAAAAAAAATGCCGATACAGATTTTTAGCAAATTAAGGGTCACTTTTCGATTTTATAGATAAAACGTAAAACTCGTATAATGTACTATTACTAACGAATTTGATGAAGTTAAGACTTCTGAGGTATTTGCTACCCTTGAACTTATAAATACCTACTTTCGTGATTTTTTTCAGATTTTTCTGTTCAAAGAAGTCTAAACATGAGGGGGGACACATATTTTCCATGCATTTTCCCGCACCCTGCACCCATCCATGCAAAAAATTCTAGTTTAAGACCTGTTTTGAAAATTTATCATGAAAAACTTTCAAATGATACCCATGTTAGTTTTATTTAAAATATTTATTCATGGGTCACCCCCTATATGGAGAGACCTCCCTCAAACACCTTAAAATGTTTTTCTTACCACAAATATCGAGAGAGCACCACTTTTGACATACGTACAAAATTTCACTACTCTAGCTCATGTAGTTTGCGAGAAAACTTGGTGTGACGCACGGATGGACAAACGGACGGACAGAGAAGTCGCGATTTCAGTAGGATATTGCAAACATTTTTTATAATACCCAGTTGGCAATTTCGCTTTGATATACATATATCAGCAATGTATCAGACAATTATCTTAACTGGAGAACAAATGGGTGTAGATACTGGCGGTCTTTACAAAGAATAGTCTTAATCAGTTTGGTCAAATTGTCCATCGTGAGTCATTTCTACTCTGATTTCGTACACAAATCATGTTTTTGTAAAAATGATAACTATTGCTTACTTCGCCTATTCTTCATTCCAATAAGTGTGAAACCATTTATAAAATAGACGGTGTCAATTTAAAATCCTTTACATTGACGACCCTAGTAGAAATTTGATCCCAATTTGATTTCGTCGAACAAAGTATAAATTCCTGGAAATGTCTTCATTATCACACCTTCACCCCACTAACATGCGTTGAACGATTTTGAGAAGTGTTTTATAATTATGCGGCCAAATGTAATCCATCCAATTCCCGTTTCACACCTGCTGAGCACACACATATAGTATATTCACATTTCGTTTTTGCGTGCCAATGTCAAGTGAAGCAAAGTGAAGTGGTGCATGATCCAACAACATTCCAAAGGGCCAAGGCATGACAACATTGTAAGCAGGACTGAGTCAAGAGCCCCTGTAAGAACTCGGCAATCATATTAATATATTGCGTATATACTCATATGTATGTACGTAGAAGGAACAGGACGATGACAATTTCGTATGGTACTAAACGTCATTTTCCACTCTTTTACTACCTCGTACACGTTACTTAGGTGTAAAAGTGCAATACAATACAGTGTCGGCGGACGTAATCTGAGACTTTTGTTTAAATTGCTGCTGGAATTTGTCGCATAGCCTCGCACAGTTTGCAAACGACAACGACCATGGAGTTTATGAAAAATATGAACACAAAATAAAAATCACGAATCCAGAACGCTGCAAAGAGGACTCTTGTCACTCAAGTGGTTAATAGAGGCCTATATGCAGTGGTGCATGTACCAGGACCTCGTCTGAGAACTAATATATCCGTGGTAGATATCCCTACAGACATGCAATACCAATCTTACGTAGAAATATCACCTTGACAAAACCAAAGCAGGAAGGGTTTGGGAGGAAACCAGTGTAGATAAACAATTATTTTCACACCATCAGCTTGTCTCCATGCACCACACGTTGTTGGCGTTCAAACAACTTGTGGGACTTCAGCCTCCTGCTATTCATATGTGTTAGCAATGGAGTAGATTTGCTTTTGTAGACTAATCAGGATTAAGGTGTGTTTTTAGCGAAATGTGTGATATGTGCATAAACTTGAAATGATAAAGGATTTGCAAAGTTTACTGATTTTCATATATGAATTGAGTAAATACGAGTACTTTTGAAATTGACGATGTGAAATGTGTACTTTTGGTATTGTCCAGTAATTCATTAAAGTTCAAAGCTTATTTTGTGTTTATATTGGGTCTATAACTTAATTCGTGCGGGTTTTTTTCAAAATTTGAACGTTTTTTTAAGAAAAAAAATTGTACAATAGTATTATTTAAAGTATTGCCCATCTAAAGCTATGACCTTCTCCCATCTTTCTAGCATTTTGTGAATTCCGTCCCAAAAGAATTGCGCCGACTTTGGCAGCCAAGAATGAATCAAGCCAATTTTTGATATCCTGCTCTGATGTGAACCGTATTCCAGTGAGGGCGTTCTGCATCGATCGGAACAAATGGTTGTCAGAAGGGGCAAGGTCTGGGCTATAAGGCGGGTGGGGTAAAACTTCCCATCCACTGTTTTCCAAATAGTTCTTAACCGGAAAAGCAATGTGGGGCCGAGCGTTGTCATGATGAAAAATTATTGCCTCGTGTCTGGTCACATATTCTGGGCGTTTTTCGGCTACTGCTCTCTTCAAATGGATTAATTGGGTTCAGTAGCGTGCTTCATTGATGGTTTCACCCGGTTTTAGCAGCTCATAATACAGCACACCTTTCTGATCCCACCAAATACAGAGCATTACCTTTGCGCCATGGATATTCGGCGTTGCCGTTGATTTGGCTGGTTGGCCGGATTTCACATCTGATTTTTTGCGCTTGGGGTAGTCGTAATGGATCTATTTTTCATCACCAGTAACAATCCGATGCAAAAATGACTTCCTTTTGTTGCATTCCAGCAGCATTTCGGACATGCGAAACCGTCTTTTGACGTCTCTCGGCTTGAAATCATGTGGAGCCCAATTTCCTTGCTTTTGAATATATCTAGCTGCTTTTAAACGTTTTGAAATGGCTGCTTGAGTGACACCCAAAGATTCTGTGAGCTCTTCTTGTGTTTGGCAACAATCTTCATCGAGTAATGCTTCCAGTTCTTCATTTGCGAACTTTTTTGGCTGCACAGGACATTCATCGTCTTCCAAGCTAAAACCACCACTTTTAGATCGTGCAAACCACTTTTGGCGGGTCCGCTTAGCTAGAGCATGTTCACCATTATCTTCCACCAAAATACGATGACTTTCGGCAGCAGTTTTCTTCATATTAAAGCAACGAAGAAGAATTCCCCGCAAAATCACTTTTTCAGGAACAAAGCTCGACATATTTGAGAGAAAAAAAATTATTGTTGTTAACGCTTCAAATGAATTGCATGCACTGCAAAGACGCACAATGACAGTAGCTTTCCAACGCAGGTTCGGAATATTGGAATGATGTAATATTATACAAGTTATGCCATCTCTTAGTAAACCGCACGAAGTCATAGACCCAATAGCCGGCTTAAAATTCCTTTTGCACAGTGATATGACAAAAAGAAATTTATTAATATGTCAATGCCATTGCTTGGTTGAAAAGTCCTGGTAAAAGAGCATTCTAGTGCCTTACAACATAGCCATTATATATGCACACTGCATTGAAACTCTTAATGCTGACTGCAAAATATGTTTCCCTCGCATTACGTTCACGCATTTTTTAACAACCTATCTAGCTCTCATAAAGATTTGTAGCCATTGCGCATCAGAGATTTTGTGGCAGTATTGAAACAATTATAAGCAGATGTATCAAAAAAGGCATCTGAAAATAATATAACTTCTTGGACACTGTCCAATTGACCTTCATAGTGCGCATAGAACGTTAAGTCTCCAAGACATGTAGACTCCTTAGGAGTCGTCATGATTTCTAATGCTGAAGATAGCCATTTAATATGGATAACAATCACGAGACTGAAGAATTTTAGCGTTCAACGGACTTCAACCCCTAACTTATATGTTATTGGAATTACTTTCATGTTTTATCTTCTTTTCTTCTTAGCACTATAGCCCCCATCGCTTTCTGCAAATAGCGCTTCCAACTATCTTGGTCTGTTGGTCGCGTCCTCCAATTTCGAAAGTCAAGCAGCGATAAACTCTCTTTTTTGACCGAGTCAGTCCAGTGTTTCCTCGGTTTCCTCGCTGGTCTCCAGCCTTCAATTCTCCCAATGAATATTCATATATGCAGCCCATTGCAGCTTCCGCAGTTTCACAATCGTTGAGACCTCCGGCTCCTCACAAATTCTATACAGCTCATGGTTGTATTGAATTTGCCATTGATCCCCATCAAGCTTCGCCTCAGGACCCGTCGGTCAAAGGCGTTCAATATATTTGTGGATGCTTGGGTTAGGATCCTTGTTCCACATTCATAGCATAACACAGGTCTTATCACAGATCTGTATACTTGGGGCTTTGTATTACTATGTATGCAGTTGGTCTTCAAGAAAGTCAAAGCTAAATAAAATATTTTATTTGCGAGCTGTATTCCTCGGCGTGTTTTGTCTCTTACATTACTGATTCTTGTTATTTTGGCGCCTAAACACACAAATTCATTAAAATTTTTGATACTGTATTCGCCAAGTGTAATATTTTGTGTATTTGCGGTATTTTTTCTCGACTGCGTCATGAGCTTTGTTTTACTTTCATTGATTTCTAGCCCTACTAGTTTTGCTTGACTACGGAGTTTACAGAAGAGTTCTTCTTTAATGACCATGACAAAATGTTTATGTCATCCGCATAGGCTACTACGAGTACTTTGCTCAACTTTTATAGTAATGTACCTCGCGTATCTTGACAGGAAGCTTCCTAATGACTTTCTCTAGAGCGAAATTAAATAGCAATGGGGCCAGCGCATCTCCCTGTTTTAGTCTGATATTTGGGTCAAAGGCATCGGTGAGTTGATTATCGATGCGGACTTGGGAGGTCAAGGACGTCATTTTCATTTTGGTAAGACCGACGAATCTGGCTGGAACGTCAAAGCAAAGCATTATTTGGTATAGTTTGTTACGATCAATACTGTCGCATGCTTGCTTAAAGTCAACGAAAATTTGGTGTACATCTATGTTCACCTCCAAGCATTTTTCAAGTACCTGCTTTTTTTTGTGGTAGGGAGGTGAATGCATATTAACGCACAGAGTGTGGGACTCCCATTCTCGCAAGAAGGTGACTGAAATACCCACTAAACACCTCCCTTGTCAACGTGAGAACCCAAACTGGAACCGTTCGACACATTACTTCAGGCCAGGCCTCGCTTTGTTACGCCATGAGACGCCTTCAAGCTGGCGGATCCCTTTTTTAGCGGGAGGAGAGAGAAAGTGCTAGAAAAGCGATCCCCCAGCCGCAGCGCCCCCGGCTGCTATGAGTACCTTTTATATTTTAGGACTGCCTGAGCATAATGTGCCACCTGGTTCCATTTGTCGACCGATTCGAGCATCACCGCAACTATATTATCCAGAGTGAGCTCTCTCGTCTTCCTGTAGGGTTCCTTTCGCAGCCTGGCCCATTTTGTACACGCAAAAAGTCTGTGGCAGGCATTGTCCTCCTCTCCTGGGCAAAACCGACAATCGGGAGACCGTGACTTACCAATTTTGTGCAGGTAAGACTGGAAACACTCATGCCCGCTCAAAATCTGGGTCAGATAGAAGTCAGTCTAACCATGCCTTCAATTTAACCACGGTCTCACATCTGGGATGAGGCGCGCAGTCCACCTTCCCTTCGCGCAATTGACCCAAGACTGCTGCTAACCGTTGAGCGAGCGCTGTCTCTCCTTGCAGACAACTATCTCCCTCGCATCCTCATTTCGGCGCAGGCAAATAGTGCGGTGCTCTCTAGCAAGAAGGGCAATAGATATCACGCCTGCAATCACTCTCACCGCCGGATTAGAGACTGTTGGATACGAAGATGCAATTCTTAGTGCTCCTCTTCTCTGTGCCTGTGCCAAACGTTTTCGGTATACCTCCTTGCTGAGAGCGTGGCCCCATACCTCTGCTCCATACAGTAGCACTGACCCTATAGCACTCATCAAGAGTCGTCTTCTTGACGGACTGGGTCCCTCTAGGTTGGCCATAAGTCGACTCAGAGCCAATATTCCCGAAGCAGCATTCTCAGCCGTTGCCTTGAGTTGCTCAGAGAAACTCACCTTCGAGTTCACTACCCGTTTGACTGCGAATAATTGGTCCCTCGTCGATTTACCTGATCTAAAACCACCTTGATACTCCCTAATAAAATTGTTGGCATATGATCCAATTTATTTATTTATTTAGCCAAGCAAGGCACTGGTACAAGAAATATAAACAAGTTGGGTAGACAGACCTATGCTCATGTCAGAAGGGTTTTGTACTCAACTTACAAAATGCAGTAACCAGCAACGAATAAAATCAAGAAACATGTCAAAGACGATTTTATTGGAGAAAATGTGAAATTCGAGGATCATACTATTATTAACAAAGTTGAACGAATTTTGACTTCTGAGGTATTTGTTAAAGTTATACCCATAAATATCTCCTTTGATAATTTTTCTGATTTTTTAGATCACGGGTGTTCATTCGCGAGGGAGGAAACACATTTTGCATGTATTTCCCCCCCTGCCCCCCCCCACTGAAGCAAAAACTGTCAGTTTAAGAACTGTTTTGAAAAGCTCTCATAGAGAACTTTCAGTCGATACTCATATCGGCTGCCTTTCATGAATTTTTTTTTCAGGGGCCACTCCTCTGTACTGTAATCATCGATTCATGACCTATTTTTTTCGAATCCTAGAATGGTTACAAAGCCCTTTTGCTAGGAGCTCTCTCCTGCCTCTTCGACTTGTTTCAATTGTATGTACTCATCTTCATGATACCTATCATTCCTGAAATTTTCATGCAAATTCTAGCAAAGCTGT
Source organism: Odontomyia ornata (assembly GCA_963969285.1). Classification (NCBI taxonomy): domain Eukaryota; kingdom Metazoa; phylum Arthropoda; class Insecta; order Diptera; family Stratiomyidae; genus Odontomyia; species Odontomyia ornata. The sequence goes on from OZ017738.1 coordinate 388,404,137, forward strand.
AGTGTCTAAGTCGGTAAAAAGCGCATATGGCTCCATAGCCGTATGTTTCCATAGTAATACAGGGTATACGAGTATTGCTCCATAGTAATACAGGAAAATTCAAATCGCTATAACTTCAGTAAATACAATTCGTTGTTTATGAAACTTTCAGAAAAGATCAATCTCATAAATAGTCATGCTTTTATTGAGTTTAAAGGTACCGTTTAGATTTTATTCAAGAAAACACAAAATCGATAAATCATACTATTGCTAACAAAGTTGAGTGAATTTGGACTTCTCATGTATTTGTTGTTGTTTTAACCATGAAGACCTACATTAATGATTTTTTTCAGATATTTCGGATGAAAGGTGTCCAATCGCGAGGGGGGGGTACGCGAAAATTCTTACATTTCCCCTTCCCCCGCCCCCCTCGGTACTTATAAGGCAATTTTAAGACTTGTCTTGAAAAGATCTCATTGAGACTTCTCCAATGACACCCTATTCGACTACCATTGGTGAAATTTTTTTTGAGGGGTCACCTCCCTATATGAGGAGATCCCCCTTAAACGCCTTTGAAAAATTTTTCCTTCCTTGGACTTACAAGAGGTCACCACTTTTGACCTTTCTACAAAGTTTCATGGCTGTAGCCTCTATAGTTTCGGAGAAAAAGTGCTGTGACCTACAGACGGACGGACGGATGGACGGACACAAGTCGTGATTGCAATAGGGTTTTGTATTTTAGTACAAAACTCTAAAAATGCACCCACAAATCTCTACTCTGATATTCTAGGTGACTGATAATTAAGAAAACTAAAGTCCATTCTCTAATCCTTCTCTTAGTGTACCTGATAGGTAGTCAGAAATGCGGCTCCATTCATATTTTTACTAGGAAACATAGACAAAATTTATGAATTGTAGAATTGTGTTTCAGTCAGAGGGGAATCCCAATAGTTTGGGAAAATTTCATCACGCAAAAATATCAATGAAACTTGCAAACAATGCGCATCTAATTTCCGATGCGTGTTCAAGTAAATATTCAGTTTTGTTTGCTAACATTGTAATTGCATTGAAAATCATTTGGTGCAAATATTTCTAAATGTCTATGAATATTTTGTTTCCTTAATTATTGGTTGTAAAGAAACTAAATTGCAAAATGCAGTAACCAGCAACGAATAAAATCAAGAAACACGTCATGTTCGAGGATCATACTATTATTAACCAAGTTGAAAGAATTTCGATCTCTGAGGTATTTGTTATAGTAATACCCATAAATATCTCCCTGATAATTTTTTCAGATTTTTTAGATCACGGGTGCCCATTCACGAGGGAAGAAACACATTTTTCATGTATTTCCCCCCCCTGTGCCCCCACTGAAGCAAAAACTGTGAGTTTAAGAACTGTTTTGAAAAGCTCTTATAGAGAACTTTCAGTTGTACTCATATCGGCTACCTTTCATGAAGTTTTTTTTCAGGGGCCACTCCCTTGTACTGTAATCATCGATTCATGACCTATTTTTTCGAATCCTAGAATGGTTACAAAGTCCTTTTGCTAGGAGCTCTCTCCTGCCTCTTTGACTTGTTTCAATTGTATGTACTCATCTTCATGATACCTATTATTCCTGAAATTTTCATGCAAATCCTAACAAAGCTGTAGTGTCTAAGTCCATAGTAATACGGGGCATATTGTTCCATAGTAATACATGATTTTTTTCGGATTTTTCGGTTGAAAGGTGTCCAATCCCGAGGGGGGGTACGCGAAAAGTTCGTACATTTCCCCTTCCCCTGCCCCGTCGGTACTCATAAAGCAAGACTTGTTTTGAAAAGATCTCATTGAGACCTTTCTAATGACACCCTACTCAACTACCAATGGTGAAATTTTTTTTTTGAGGGGTCACCTCCCTATATGGGGAGACCCCCCCTTAAACCCCATTGAAAAATTTATCGACCCTTGAGCTTTCAAGAAGTCACGACTTCTGACCTTTCATGGCTGTAGCCTCTATAGTTTCGGAGAAAAAGTGCTGTGACATACAGATGGACGGACGGACGGACAGACGGACACAGGTCGTGATTGCAATAGGGTTTTGTATTTTAGTACTAAGCCCTAGAAAAAAAATAAAAATTAACTTTATAATAAAAAATTCACAATAATTTCTTAATAGTACAATTCAGAATAAATTTATAAATATAAAAATTGTGACAAGTGGAATGTGCTATTACAATAAAATAAGTTGTGAGGATAGGGTGCGTGATGGAATTAAGGTGAAAGGACATTTGATAATAGAGCTTTAAAATGGGTTCTGGAAATGTTTGAGGAGTAATGTGCACTAAGTGAATTAATCTTTTTGCAACACCTGTTAATCGGCTCATTATCTGCATAGATGTTACTATGTCGCTGTTCAACTAATTGACAAGAACGCCTAGTGACTCACAATGGCTCATGCACTTTTATTCTATCAGTTAAAAATGGTATTTTAATCCAGCCTCTGAGGACATCAAAAGCGAAACAACAAGTTTCTTAGTTCTACGGGAAGCAAGTGATGGTATATTGAGAGTTCGCAGCCTAAGCTCATAAGAGGGTAAAACTTCGAAACTCCTCGGATCATATAGCGATCTCAATGCAATCGTGATAAACTGTTTTTGAACAGACTCGAGTCGGTCAATATGAACGTGGAAAACAGGATCCCAAATAAGACATGCGTATTCAAGAATGGGGCGTATTAAGGAGAGATATAATTCGATACCCAAATATTTTGAAATTCTTTGGATCAACGCTAGATAAAGTCGAGGAGCTTATTGACTCTAAAAAGGACAGCAAGGACAGAGTTTTTACGGGAAAATCATATTATCTGACATTTTTTGAAATTCAGAAAGAATAGGTTTTTCCTGACCATTCTAATAGAGGGTTTAACTTGTTTCGAAGGAATTCCGTATCCTTTGGAGACGTGGAGAATAGCTTGAGATCGTGAGCATAAAATAGATGCGGAACGTCTGACAAGATAAAAGAGAGATCCAAAATGAAGATGTTAAAAAGTATGGGACCAAGATGGCTGCCTTGAGGTACACCGGAGAAGACATTTATTTCTTTGGAAAAAAATTCTTGAAATTTGACGATTTACGTCTTATTTTTGAGATACGAGTCGAGCCATTCTAACAAAGGGCCACAGATACCGAAATTTTTTAATTTTTTTCTCAAGATTTTGTGGTTGACACGATCAAACGTTTTACTGAAGTCGATGTAAATTGCATTGATTTAATAGCCTTTTTCCATTTCACAAAGGACACTAGAAACCATCACCGAGAGATTTGTAACTGTTGAGGGTTTTTTTCGGAAACCATGCTGTTTGTCCTTCAGCCGAGGCGTAATGATGGGCGATATTTTTGAACAGACTATTTTCCAGAAAGTTTAGGAATTGCTGAGAGTATTGCGATGCCTCTTTAATTTTCAACTGACGCCTTGTCTTTATTTTTATAAAGTGGAATCAAGTGGGATTTCCTCCAAATCGATGAGGAAATTCCAAAAGTGAGGGACATATTGAAAATGATATGCAGAGGTGGAATCAATTGCACTTTTCAGTGAAACAAGAAGCGAGGAGGGAGTAAATCAGGACCAGGTCCTTTATTTAGATCAAGCGTCTCTATTGCATTGGGTATATCATCTTCGGAAATGCCAAGTTCTTTCATGAGAGATGCTGAATTTATGTCTGAAGAAGATCTGTAGGATGGAGAGTTAGTTGGACAATATACGGATTGGAAATAAATTGCAAAAAATTCACAGATATCCTCGGGATTACATGAGTTTGATTCTTGATACACTATCTAATGTGGAAATCCTGGAGACTTACGTTTGGTATTAACGAAGTCAAAGAACTTTTTTGGGTTGTGGATAATGTTTTCACCAATAATATTAACATACGAACTATATGCTTCCTGAGATTTGAGTTGAAACTCTTTTGCCAGCTCCTCAAATTTATTTTTAATTTCTTGGCTAACGTTTGATTTTGTCTGAATTATTTTGTGGAGTTTATTCCTTTGATTTCGCAAGTGACGCAAATCGCCATCAAGCCAAGGCTCAGAGAGCTTATTTTTATTTTTTATTTTGGGTACATAGCTCTCAACGGCGTCCATGGAAATATTGTAGAAACAATCTTCTGGGTCGTTTGTATCTAACGTTGAAAGCGTACCAGTCCAGTCAATATTGTGGAGATGTTTGTTAATGCTCTCATAGTCGGCATTAAGGAAGTCAAATACAATACAATTATTGTACGAAAGATGGCATGCGCTATCCGTAGTAGTTAATTCAACTGAAATTGCGGAATGGTGGCGGCTATTGGAAAATAAATGTTCCGCATCGCTTGTTGGGTTCACTAGAACTTCGTCCTATATATTAGTAAATATGAAATCTAACCAATTACCATGAAGGTTGGGGGTCGGAGCAACTTGCTGCAAATCATTGCCATACAGGGTGCTAATAATGTTGAAGTCTATACTGTTGAGAAGATTGACTGGGGGTAGACCACTATCAGATTCATCGACCATAAATGTCAGATTTGGTGTGTTAAAATCAGTTTAAATTTGCCATTTTTATGCGGGCAATTTTGTGCTGGTAAGAATTGTTAGAGGCTGTACTTATGGACTCACTAAAAAACGACTTATGCAATGCAATCAAGACACCTCCTCCACGTAATTGCCCTGTGCTATGAGAATCTCTGTCGTCTCTAAAAATAGTCCAGCTTTCATCGAGAATCTCTTTTTTAAGAAAAGACTCGTCCAACCACGTTTCAGGTAAGGAAAGAACATTAAAATGGCATGATTTGGCGTCCAGATATAGTTTATTAGTTTTTCCTTTGATACCACCGCAATTGTGGTAAAAGAGTCTGAGGCGTTTAGAAGTGAGTGCGTTATTGAGGACCAAAAAACTTACGATGTTGCTCTCTAGATCTTTGTAGTGCTGATATACCTGTATAATTAGTGCTCACATGCGACCCGTAAGTTTCGAGATCTTTATTAGTTTGTGCTGATGTTACACCTTATTCCTCGTGGTATCTAATATAAAGCCTAAGAAGGGTACCAATATCCATGGGAAGGCCTTCCCGCTGTATCATAGCCAGAATGTTTGTTTTGGAGCACTGTGCATGTATGCCAGAAAAAGTCTGACATTTTCATAAATTATATGATCTCTATGTCGGGAAAGGAGATATTTGCCTTCCACATCGTTACTGGAGTTGATTGTGGCTTTCACTACTGGAGGTATATGTGGATTCAAAAATGAATTCGATCTAGGAGATGGTAAGGAAGGAACTTGTACACCACCATGTACAAAATTAGGATATTTATCCACCATTCTGTTGTTTTCAGAGGTTGAAGGAGAGATAATAGAATCTTCGCTCAAAATATTGGAGCTCTCTGGTTGTTGCTCAGTTTGTGTTTGGGAAGTTGAGTGATGTGCCAGGGTATCATTCTTTGGGAAGTTATGTGGGGAGTAATGGCTTGGTTGTTTGGCATCTACATTAGAATTAAGATTAGGATTTATTCTAGTTGGTGTATGCTTATCATTAATGTTAGTATTTTTTATATTTAAGCTACACGATACTTCTTTCAACTTAAATTTATTATTAGTAGAAATATGAGAAGAAATACTTAGATGTTCCAAGTTGGTTGATGTTTTTGTCACTTGCCATTTGCTAAAAACCATACCATTCTAGACATACTTGGAGTTCTTGGCTCTCAGATTTGTAAATAGCCATGCATATCTGCTTAGTATAACAACTTTGAAAGCGCGTCGACGTTTACTCCGATGCAGCAAGTCCTCCACTTTGCAGCCTTGTATTTTAAGATCTTGTTCCAAAGTCCATTGCGATCCTATGGTATCGAGACTAGTTGGAGCTTTCCTTAGGTAAAAAAATTTCCCAGGATACTTGGTTGGTAGACTCCAGTTTCCTGATTCTGTTGTTCCAATCGTCTTCGGACCAAAAAGTGCCCAGTTTAAAGATTTGAGATGGAATAATTGGAACTTGAATCGAAGGTGTGCGTGGGGGGGTATCATCGTTTAAACCCAATATCTGCTTCTCAGCTTCGTGTATATCAGCACTGGCAGGATTTATAACCATTTTTTTAGCTGCCGGAAATCTTTTTACATTATCCTCCAAAGATGTGAGCTTTTTTTCAAACCTTCGATTTTTGCCAACACTTCAGAAATGTGTGTCATTTTGTTGTGCTGGCATTTTATTCAATATATTTGTTAGCATCTCGTTCATCTTGTCTTTGTTCAAAATATTAGTACTTGGGAGATGTGAATTTGATACCAGGTTTCTCATCGAAATAAGGCGTTGGTAGACTGATTCAAGAACTCTAGTGATGTTATTATTGCTACTTGATAGCGTTGTGGCAAGTTCATCGAAGCAGGTTACCATCTCCACGAAGCTTTCATCGTTTGCTCGAGACTTTGACCATTGGCGGGCAATTAATTGGTTCTTTTCGTTGATGAGGGTATCAATGTGATCAGTTATTCAATCATAAAAAGCTCTCAATTTCTCTTCAATGTTTTGGCAGTCCGAACAGATGAAATGTGGCTCCAAATAGGGATGAAACCAATCCCTTGGAGCATCCATGCACGCACCATGCAGTTTTCGATTGCAAAAACTTTTGCATATTACTTACTTTAAAGTATGATCAAAAGCCACACAATTTGTAAGATCACATTTATGGCTCATTATTTATGTAATATAGCTCAGACCTGGCAATTTAAGGTCAAGGCCGTAGAATTGTTTTACAAGTATATGCAAGCCAAAGCCAAGGTCAAATAATTGCTATATATGCAATCCAACACAAAAACAAACACTCAATTATCACAAATTGCAGAATTAGCACAAAACAATAAAATCAATCGTAAATATTTCACAAATTAAAATGCGTTCGAATGTGTTTATGCACCAAATTACAATTGCTGTGCAAAAACTACGTGAAATTGGTTCACTGGTTAAAAATGCCGACATTCAATTATCACAAATTGCAGAATTAGCACAGAACAATAAAATCAATCGTAAGTATTTCCCAAATTAAAATGCGTTCGAATATGCTTACGCACCAAATCACAATTGCTGTACAAAAACTACGTGAAATTGGTTCACTGGTTAAAAACGCCAATAATAAATTTATGGCGCTACTTTTTATATTCAAAGATCTTTGCAAATATTTTGCACGGCGGCCAAAGTAGTGATATGCCTTTAAAATTTTCGCACTGTAGCTTAACACCTTTTTTGTGGATAGGGAATAGCCTTATGAAAATTGCTGCCACCATATTTGATGAGCATGGATGATGGAACAAACTTCATCCAGAGTTGGTGGGGCCAATTGAAGCTCTCCGCCGAAATCTATAGACTCCAATGTTGTGGAGCTGTGCGGAGGACTAAGGAGGTTCCTGAAATATGATGTCAATCTTACCTTAATCTTGATTTTATCAGCTAGGATATTGCCGATGTCATCACGACAGAGCATGGTTTTGGGCTGAGAACGACGTTTCAGCCTTTGTATGCCTGTCTTATGTTGTTGCTTGCTAAACTTACGAGTATATCTACACTTCTCAATTGATGGTCATAGTATATTCTTTTCTTCATTCTAATTATCTTATTTGCTACTCTTCTGAGATTTTAATAGTCCTGGTTTTCCTACCTATGTAATCCTTGTATGCCTGATTCTTTTTGTTATGTTTTATAGGGCTTTGTAAAATTTTGTTCTAAACAAACCTACTAGTTTTGCGTTCTGTCCGTCCGTTTATCCCTCCATCCTTTCGTCTGTCCATTTGTCCGTCTATCGATGTCTCATAGCAACTTTCTTTAGAAACTATTGAAGCTACAAAGCCTAAACTTTGTTCAAAGGTGAAAAGTTGTGGTCTTTAAAAAGTTTACGTCTTATGAAACATGTTAAAATTATAATGAAGTTTCCCTTGAAATTTTTTTTCAGGAAATGTACTTAAATAGGGTATCAAATGAAAGTCCTAACTAACAGGATGTCAAAGATTTCAGGCAGAGGCAAAACATACGTTCAAGCAGAGGCAAAACATACGAAAATTTTGTGTCATCTTCACAAATGGACACATTCAAACTATTCAACATTTTCTAGTCATGTAGATTGATATAAGACCGTTCTGCCTACAAATTTTCATGGTAACTAAATTATAATCAAGTGAGTTATAGCCATTTCAATTGTGTGGAATTATATCAACATTAACACGTATTGATATTTGATACTTATTTCAAATCAACTTAGGTACTCTTATTTTCTTCGAGTTTTCATGTAAATTTAAGGAATAGTGTTAAACATGTTTGATAGGCCGAGCATCCAGAAAAATTATTTCAGCTGGAATAAAATGGTGGCTGTTATGTGTTAATGAAAGAAACAGAGCTTCTTTTGTATACATTTGAAGGATTTCTTATACAAGTACTACATTGGATGAATAATTCAAGTCATCAATTCATGCCATCAAGAAACTTATTTCGAACCCTAGGATAGTTGCAAAGCCCACCTGGTAGGAGCGCTCTTCTACTCACTCGACTTATTTCATCTCTCAATTGTAGGTGCTCATCTTCAGCCATTCATAAAAAAATTAAATCAAGCGTTATTAGCATGCACCTCAAATTTATTTAATCTTCGCGCTTAAAACGGCCGTTATATCGTCTTACAATTATTGATGTCCCTCATTGAACAAATTTTCAAAGATATTCATGATAAATATCATTACTGAAATTTTCATACAAATCCTAGCAATACCGCCGGTTAAAAGCGCAGATTGTTCCATAGCAATACAGGAAAATACAAATCGCAAAAACTTCGTTAAGTACTACTGGATCTTTGTAAAATTTTAAATTTTGTGGACTTAAACGTACCGTTACTGTTTTATTCAAAAAAATGTAAAATTGATAAATCATACTATGACTAAAAAATATTTATCGAATGTTAACTGGTGACGTATTTGTTGTTGTTTTACTCACAAAGGAATATCTTCATGTTTTGTTCAGATTTTTTGGATGAAAGATGTTCAATCACGAGGGAGTACGTGAAAATTATGTACATTTCCCCTTTGTGCAGCCTCTGTCGACACTTATTAGGTAATTTTAAGACTTGTTTTGAAAAGATCCCATTAAGACCTTTTACTTGATACCCTATTCGGTTAGCAATGGTGAAAAAATGTTGAAGGCTCAATTCCCTGCCTGGGGAGACCCCCTTCAAACTCTGAGAAAAAAATTTTCACCTCAAAACTTTCTAGAAGTCACCACTTCTGACCTTTCCACAAAGTTTCACGACTGTAGCTTCTATAGTTTCGGAGAAAAACTGTTGTGATATTCAGACGGGCGGAAGGACAGACGGAAACGGACCGCGATTTCCATAGAATTTCGTAATTCAGTACAAAACCTTTGAAAATGATTTCTGGTATGTGGCCGCTGCGGTGCATGACATAATATGGAGGCCGAATTTTCATACACTTTTCGGAGTAATACAGGATGTGTTTCAAGAAAAACGCTTTGAATGTTGGTTCCAAGTGCTCAATTTTTTAGGATTTAGTGGCGTAGACATTTAACTTTACATCTCCCTAAAGAAAGTAATCTAACGGAGGCAAATCGCACCAACGCGATGGCCAGCTAGCATGCCGTTTCCTGAAATCAATCGTTCGTCAAATGTGTCTTTCAGCAAATTAATTGTATCGCGCGCTGTGTGGAACGTGGAAAAATGCTGCTGAAGCTATATGTTAGCAATATTAATGCCTTTTGATGGAGATAGCAAAAGTGAATTAATCCTATCTCTGTACCACTCATCGTTGTCTGTAACATTGTGACCATCATTATTCTTAGAGATATACGGACCCATTATTTCACTGGCCCATAAACTGCACACCGGTGACTTTTTTTACAATGCAATGGTATTTTGACAACCACTTGTGGATTATTATCGCACCAAATGCGGCAATCCTGTTTGTAACGTAGGCATTTAACAAGAAGTGTGCTTCATCACTGAACAATATTTTCAAATGGTATTATTCCTTCGGCAAAGTCATTGCTAAAGTTCACGCGCCAGCAACGTTTGAAAATCATTTAAAAATACTACTGAAATCCTGAGTCGATGGTTGCAACTGTAATAGTACTTACTTCAATTGTCGGCCATAATAATCGTCGTAAGTGCATCGATTCAAAATGAGCCAAATAAGTCAATTCCACGTTGTTCTCAAGAATTGGGCATCGTACAAACGATACTGTGGAAAATTTTCCGACTAAATCTTGGCATACACGGTTACAAGATCAAATTGATTCAAGAGCCAAAACCACTTGATGATTCGAAACATCGAAACTTCTACAATTGGGTTCTGGAAAAGTTTGAGGAAAATAAAGAATTTATAGTAATCGAGCAGCCCGCCTAGGCAAAATGGTCGAGGGACATTTATGAAAAAGACCATTTCATAATAATAACAATGATTTGATATGCAACTTATTAATATTATTAGAACTAACCTGAAATAAAGCCCACCAACATCACCGCTTCCATTATCGATAAAATGTTTTTCCGAAGAAAAAACAAAAGGATAACAAATGAAATCAATAATGCCAACCCCATTGCGAATCTACCGCTACCAACATGAAGAGATCCGTCAAGGTAAACGGGATTCCTACAAAATGGAACTCATTGGGATAGAACGAGTGAAAGAGATCGCGTTGTGCAACCACCTTGAAACGAACGGACTAATTTTGATCACCATATTCGCAGAGAGTTCAAGTACATGTACCTAGATATGTACCATGGATAGTGTGAGAAAATGCAAAAGACATTGTTGAGTTATGTGATATGAGTATAATCAAGTCGAGTATCATAACATATGTGTCAAACAATCAAATTTTTTAATTTTCCGCAGATCTACAATAAGTACCCGTGTGATGACGAATCGATAAAGTGTAGTTTTGTTGAGAATAATTTGTGGTCAGTTCATACATGTGATGTACTCCTTCAAGTTAGTGATTTGCTCTTGAGAGTTATGTTGAATTGAATAATTGAGTTCAGAAATAGCTTCACAAATTCGTATATATTGAATTGCTTGAAAGTCAATTGGAGTTTGGAACATTTCAGGGTCATTTTAACGGGTTCCCATTGATGTCGAATATTAAGTGGTGAATTGTAATTCAGATACATTTTCAAGATAACGTTTTCTCCATCGGGACGTTCTTCGAATTTTTCAAAAATTCGGGACAGAAACAAATTTGTATTCTGCAGAAAAGGCGTACAACAGATTTTTTTTTGTTAGTAGGAGTTAAGATCATTCTGCAGTTTCTATCAGAAATTCGTACATTTCCGTCATTTCTGCGTGATAAATTATAAGAAAATAGTTCAAGTGAAGTGTTGTAATTCAAATAAAAACATAAACAATGACTGTCATTTATCGTGTGAAACCAGGCAATAATAATTATAATATGCATAAGAATTTATTACTTGTAGATAGAATCCTTCTTGGTTATATTATGAAAAAAATAGTGTAAAAAATAAATAAAGCAAAGAATATGCCCGATAATAGATAGGAAATTACATACATTGTTGAAGTCAAAGTAAGAGTTCAGCTAAACAAATTATTTAAAGAAATGTAAAATTGGATATCCACGAATATACTATATGTTTGTGATTGGCCCTTACCCACCCCAACAACGAGCACTCGTCGGAGGAGGATTGAGTAAGTACCCTTCCTTTTTCTAAATAAAAGTAAACAAAAATCTTTCAAATATATTACTTATAGCGAAAAATATTATGATTTCAAATGAAACGACACAAACCGATGTATAAGAAGTAAAACTGTCAAGAAAAATATTTTTTAATCAACTTTTTTTTTGAATGTATTCAATTTAAGTCATCACTCTATATTTTAACCAAGCAAACACGTTTATTATTACATCATTGTAATATTTTGGCATTTAAGTTTTGTATGTTAAGTAAATATTCGAACTTATTGACGAACTATTTGTTTTTTGGTCGAAATTTTGTCACAAGCAGTAAAAGAAACATTAAGCTATAGTTCATAGAATATAAAGGATGATTTATAACAAGTGTACACAGTTTTGTCGAAAAAAACCACAGCTTTTGTGAAGATTGAGCTGTAATGTTTATTTATTATGAAAATTTGACCCCTTACAATCAAATGTGAAATATTACTTTGGGCATATGTGCACCTCGTGCTGCTTCACATCCTATCAAACGATGATTGTAATTTTCGATGACATTTTCGCTCATTTCCGGCGTTAGTAGGCGTATGTTGGCTCGAATATTATTTTTTAATGCTTCAGTAGTCTGGAGAGCATCAGCGCAAACACGATCCTTCAGAAATCCCCAAAGAAAGAATTCGCAAGGAGTCAAATCACACGATCTCGCCAGCCAATTTATGCGTCCATTTCGTGAAATTATTCGATTTTCAAACTGTTTGCACAGGCGATTCATTATTTTTGCAAAAAGTTTTAACAATAATAAAACATTCAGCTGATGTGTATGATGCCATGGTTAAAATTGTAAAAGACCAAACTTTCATAATCTGTCAATATATGGACCTGAAATTGGGGATAAATAAGAGTTAAGGCCCATTCACATGTGTACACTTGTTATGAATCACCTTTTATTAAGTTTTGGATGGTTCGAACTTTCTTCTAACATTTGAACATTGAGCGAGTGGAATGAGCATACATTGTAGGGTGATTTCTTTGCTTATTTGTTAAATTACCCTTTTAATTTAAAAAGTTGAAATGAAAATACCTCTGAAAGTATTTGATTCTCTTCCTCAGGGTTTAGTAGATGAACCAATTCAAAATGTGTTGCAACTAGGGCAAGTTTCTGCAATCCATCACATAGAATCCTGTTTCCACTTCTATCCGGAGTTGTACTATTAATTTCGATACCAACCATATCGAGATTTATCTCATCACTAGCGACTCCAATATTCGAAACCTTCACTCGAGACTTCTAACGGAATAAGCTATTTACTTTTGTGAAAGCGCCATCTGGGTGCTGTGGGCTAATATCCATCAGTTTACCACCCACTGATTACTGAACTCACTTTTGAAGTATTAACTGATTAGGTTCCGGACATTCTTCAGGCGTAATTTCAACACAGCCAACGAGGGTTGTTTGTAGTCCAAAAATTGCCGATAAATACTGTTGACGCGTGTGAAAAGAAGACTTTTCAATCATTTAATCTTGTGGTGCCTCGTGTTTCATATCCTTCCATATTGTTTCAATTAGAGGTCGCAACTTAAAGAGCGCTTACTCCACCCGATAGGCTATGCATGCTATAGTGAATAAGTTCGAGTCCAAGTTTTCACTATTGAACGTTCTGGTTCAAAAAAGATGTCGTACCGTTCGAAGCGAAGGAAACATCGCAGCCGTAAGTGCATCGATTAAAAATGAGCCAAATCAGTCAATTCCACGGCGTTCTCAAGAATTGCGCATCGCTCAAACGACATTGCGGCGTATTTTGTGAAAAGATCTTAATCTACATGGCTACAAGATTAAATTGACTCAAGAGCTAAAGCCACTTGATTATTTGAAATGCCAATCGGGCTCTGGCGAAGCTTGAAAAAATGGAGAATTTCATCGAAAAATCATCTTCGGCGATGAGGCTCAATCTGGCTCAACGGCTTTGTTAGTAAGCAGGATATGCATTATTGGTTAGCAACAAACCCACCTTTGGTTTTTGAGATTCCTTTGCATCCGCAAAAAAATACTGTTTGGTGCGGTTTACATGCCGGAGGTGTAATTGGGCCGTATTATGTTATGTTGGAAGATGATTTATGGACAGAATGAGATGAACTTGACATCAGTTATATGTAGTTTCAACAAGACGGTGCCACTCGCCACAGAGCATGCCTCATAATCGATTTACTGACAGGCAAATTTAGTGAACGTGCTATCTCGAAAAATGGTCCTGTTGAATGGCCGCCTCGTTCGTGCAATCTAACGCCATTGGATTTCTTTATATGGGGCTATATCAAGCCAACAAACCAGCAACTTTCAACAACCTCAAAGAGAACATCCAACGCAAAATTTCCAACGTTCTGGTCAAAATGTTTGCCAGAGTGGTGAAAAATTTGGTGCAAAGAATCGACCACTTTAAACGAACTCGTGGTGAGTATATGTAACACTTGCTCTACATCCACAATAAATTCAAACTCAATATCTTAATGAAATTTTTCCAAAACAAGTCTTAAAATTGCCGTACCAGTACCATGGGGGGCAGAGGAAGGCGAAATGTACCAACTTCATCAAGGGAGATATTTATGAGTACAACAATAACAAATACCTCAGAAGTCAAAATTTTTGTTGCTATTAGTATGGTCTTCAAATTTCAAATTTTCTCCAATAAAATCGTTGGCTGCCATTAAACAAAACAAATTTCGATATTTAAGTAGCCTTACACAAGGTCCTAATACTCAGTAAGTTTGATGAAATTTGTATCATATTCACGAAAGTTATATCAGCTAAAAATATCTCCAATTACAACAAACATAACACACTATTTTAGTATTTTATGGACTTTCCATCGAACCAGACACTGCAGTTATCATTTGAACCCCTTAAAATTTTTAGATAAAATCGAAGACAAATGCTTTTGGGATTTCCTAATTTGAGTGATTTTTGTTAGTTGAAAATAGAGAAACAATGGGTTTTCTTTTAAACAAGCAAATCTCTTTGACATGTTTCTTGTTATTATTCGTTGCTGCTGATTGCATTTTGTAAGTTGAGTACGAAACCCTTCTGACATGAGCGTAAGTCTGTCTACCCAACATAATTCAAATTCAACCGACGATTTTCATGTTGAACTGGAATGAGGAAGACATTATCCCTTTGATGATTGACTTCGATTACAATTGCCTCATGGTCCCTATTTTAAGGAAGCACCTGCAAATTCCGTTGATAGGGACCCTGAAGCTGAATTTAAGTCTTGCGCCAGCAATGCAAAGGTCCACATATTAATTTGCCTCAGGGTATATTAGGAACTCCAACCCGTATAGATTGCACCTGTATTCAATCTGGTTCTCGGCTATCCGCGATTTCAGGAATACAACTTTAAGCTTATTGTTGACGTTCGGCTATGATGCATGCTGGGCATCCAAGTCATCAGCCTGTTCAATTCGAGCATTTCAAACAAGGAATTGAGCAATAACGAAGAGATTATCCCCACCTGACAGTGAAATTTCGATAACGGATACTTCAAGAGATTCAAAGTTCTTGAATTCAACTTTATCAATATTATGGAAACAAAAGTGCCTTCTAACAAATATCCGGGTGCCATCTCCCTCATCACCGTTTACCCTATCGTTTCTAACGAATACAAAATCCTTAAATGTCATGGAGTGTGATGAATTGAGGGGGGTTTCAGTGAGAAGTATGGTATCAAGCTTTTGCTTGAGAATGATTTCAAGGAGATAGTTACGTCAATGTATAGTAACAATAGAGTTGACGTAAATTGAGATAAGACGAAGCTTATCCATGGAAATGTGACTAGATGAAAAATTATTTTGGGGCAGCAAAGTTAATTTTTGAATGAGTTATGTTGCTGGTAAATTTTAAAAAGCAGCTCATTATTCTTCTTCTTCTTCTTAGCACTACAGCCCCTCTTGGGCCTTCATTTCCTGCAAATAGCGCCTCCAACTATCTCGGTTCATTGACCGCATCCTTCAATTTCAAAATCTGAGCAGCGATGAACTGTTTTCATCGACTGAGTCAGACCAGCCTTTCCTTGGCTTACTCACTGATCTCCGGCTCGTCAAAAATTTCATGCAGCTCATGGTTGCATCAAATTTGCCATTGGTCCCCATCTAGCTCATTATTACCACTTATATTATTTACATTATTTGCAAGATTACCTGCTGATCCTCTAGCGGCGAGTGCAAATGATACTTCGGGCGTGACGAAGTTGGAAGTTGTGACACTGGGGTATACTTGTGTTTGCTCTGGAACGAATTTTATTCTTGTATCTTGATATCAGGAGCATCCTCGATATGACGCTACATGACGAAAAACCCTGCAGTTAATGCAATATAATTTACTTCAGGCTCCGTCTGAGCCAATTTGCACTCATCACTCGCCGGGAGCATGCACGTCGTTGCATTTGACACACCAATAGTACATGGCGCAGCTAACTGCCGAATGACCAAAATTTTGACACCGGTAACACTGGTTGACTTCTCTTTTCTAGAGGCGTTCCCACCTCACCACTCCAAAATTTACGGACCTTATTTGTTGAAGGGCAGGCACTTGGACTTCCTTTTCATGGTCGATTTTCTTTCGTGAAGGTTTTGACGGAAATAAATTAAATTTCTGGTGCAGCTTCATTGAGCACCTAAAGAAGATTGACCGTATGCTCTCCGCAATCCAAACCCTTCAACAAGAAGGTCTGGAATTTTACTTTTTGGGCTAGATGAAGTGTGGAACCTCCCCAAAATCCAGCGCACTTTTACCAGGGTTCCAGTAATTGCGTTCTAATAGTTAATTTTTCTGTATTAACTCTTTTGATGTCAAACAATATCTTTTCCGCTTTATCCGAACACATTGAATGACGGAATTTTTTCTGCCTTTGTGGTGGCTTTCTCAGAGGAACCAACAAAACTGTGAACTGGTTTCTTCTCCTGACTTTAAGTTTTTAAATACTGAGTGAAATTGGCATCACTGTCTTGGTTAGAATTACCTTCAACATATTCCTCAACTTCTATTTCTTCTTGTTGTCTGTTCAACGCTACATAATAGTTTTGGCGATCATTAGTCCCTCCAGTACTTAGGATTTCTTCTGGGATAGCTTATTTTACAATTTTCTCTGGCTTTGTTTCTTTATTGATTTGTCTTTGCGGTTGCGCGTCTTGATTCTTCATTCTTCTCTTGAATAGGTCATCGAGGGACTATAGCTGTGCCCTTAGTTCTTGATTTTCTTGTCGAAAGACTTCTTTTTCGTTTTCGACTATTTGTGCTTTACATCCGTTAGCTGCGAGATTTTCCTGCAAGGTCTGCTTTTGTTTGCTGCCAATTTTGTATTGCATGCCTCCCCGGGTCCCTCCAATGGTGTGAAACGGTCAGACTCCTCCATACCAGCAGTTTCGAGTTTATCTTTAGATTAATTGCTTTTCTTGATTTATTCAAGTAAAATAATATTCGATATAATTCCTTGGGTCGAGTGCTTCTACGATATAAACTTTTTCTAGTGAAAACTAGCTATGGACTGACTTTTAAAAATTAGTTTAATTTTTTGAAAACTTTTTGACAGGAGCGATTAAAAATACACCTGTCCACAACGAATGCTAAACATAGAATCCAACTATTAGTGTCAGCACATTATACGTTGAGTGCAAAATCTTTCTGATAAAGAATACTATTGTCTTAACAACTGATTTGAATTGAGTGATTGGACATAAATTTGGGCGGTTAAATTAACTTTCTAGTATAAAACAAATTTGTACGAGCTTATTGGCAACTTGTCATAATCTTATGCAGATCCAGAAATTGCAAAAAGCTATTTTGTAATTAGATCATTTATAGTAGAATTTCATAAAAATTTTGCATCTGTTGGTAATGCTAGATGCTGACTTTGTGTTCTGTAGGCCAACACCCAAAATGCATTAAACGACTCGGAGTCGAATCAATCAGACTCTTAGGTGTATGTAAGTTTTTAAGCATAAGCTTAGTAATTAATACTTTCGGTTCAATTTTGTACTTACAAGACAATTTTTTCATCTAATAATATTTGTTGGACTACTTATTCACTTTAAAATATCAAAGTAATTTATTCGCTTAGCCTTTTGTAAAATCATTGAAGCAAGTTGCGGTAATTATTGTAGTAAAATGCTGTAGTAAGATGTTGGCTTTAACATACGAATATACAATACAATAATCTACAAATCATTTTTATTTAAGTCTTGGGAACAATTGATTTTTACGATAATATTTCGAAGCCAAAATTTCAAAAATAATTTAAATTCATTCTGATGAATTTAATATCATCGAATATTAATTTCATTAGTTGGCACGAACAAGCGCCAAAGAGTACTTGATTTTCCAATTTATCAAACAAAAAGTTGCTTAAGGTGTTGAACCGTACTTAAAGTGGAACTGAAGGGTGCATTTTTCTTCCCACGGAAGAGTAAATCAACCTTACATTTAGCTGAAGTGATTAACTCATCAAATGAAAACGTTTACTGAAGCGTGAATTCACCCATCTCTGCATTCAATACACTCCAGCTAATTTATTGCCTGTGCCACGATACTGGTTCAACGTTTTTTAGGGTTTTGTAAAATAATTAGGAGTGAGATTCCCGTGTAGCTAAATTTATTCTAAACAATTTTTGAATTTAATTTTAAATTTATATTTTGATATTTTAAATTATTTTTTTTTGCAAGTACGGATTTCTGCATTTTTTTTTTTCACTAACTATATTAAATAAATCAAGGATAATAAAAAATTTTATAAAAAGCAAATAATTGAAAAAGTTAAAAATATAATGGCTACTAAACCAGATAAGTGTGGGAAGTGTAGGAAACCCGTGGAGGATATCCACTCGGCTATGGGGTGTGATGGCTTCTGCCTCAAGTGGTTTCATTTGAGGTGTATCAAAATGTCGGAGGAGAGATATCGGGCTATTATGGACATCACCGAAGATGTAATTTGGATATGTGCCAGATGTAGAGCTCAGCACCGTAAATCTAAAGAAGACCAACTCTTCCAACAAATGAAAAACTTGCAAAGCCAAGTCGAAGAGATGAGCTCAAATGTCACCTTATTAATAGATAAATCTACGACTGCGAGCAAGCCCTCATATGCCAAAATTATAAAAAATTCTACTTCTCCTCCATCAGTGCATCGATCTAATACAATATCGCAAAAAGGGATTATTATTAAGCCTAAAAATCACTCTTCATCAGAAAAAACACTGATTGATTTTAAGTCGAAGATCAGGTCATCAAAATGTAAAATTCCTCTACAACTAATGAGGCCTATTCGTAATGGTGGGGCGGTTATAAAAACATCGACAAATGAAAATACTACTTCGCTTTTTAATATAGCAATGGATGCAATGAAAGAGGAGTATGATGTTGCTGAGACCAGATTGCGACAGCCTAGACTTGTCATCAATGGACTAGAGAAACAATACGCAAATAATGAACTAAGAAATGAGATCCAGGCATTAAATCCCAATATAGAGGAGCGTGATTCTATGGAACTTGTACATGCTAGGCGAACAAGAAACGGAAGGTGGTTGCACATCATCCATGTAAACGGGAGCATGTATAAGAGGCTTGCGAATGGATACATTAATATAGATTATGGATTGTATTTTGTGAAGGAGGACTTCAACGTAACGAGGTGTTATAAGTGTCAAAAATACAATCACAAAACATCTAAATGTGAAGGGGAGCAAATATGTCTAAAATGTGGAGGAAAGCATGACCTAAAGGACTGCAAAAGCACGATTGAGAAGTGCTCTAACTGTATTGGTAACAACAACAATGCTGATCATTCTCACAGAGCTGACTCTGTAGAGTGTCCGGAGTTTCAACGAGGAATATTGATCGCCAGGAGGAGTACCGACTACAACTTTGATGATTGCTAATCTTTCTAATCAATCAAGTGGAACAAATTTAAAACTTATGTATGCTAATATAAGAAGCTTAAGACATAAGCTAAGTGATATTCAGATTTACCTGCAGCAAAATCCTGACATAGATTTGATTATTCCAAATGAAATCTGGATTTACCCAGAAGAAGCACGGTTTTACAATATTGAAGGATATAATGCGGTATTCTCCTGCAGACCTGGAAGAGGTGGAGGTACAGCAATCTACGTAAAAAATACAATCAATTTCATTACCAGGAGAGTGATGCCTGATAAGTATAACGTTATAATAATTGAAGTACACCATGCAGGTAAAAAAATAAAATTAGGGACGTACTACAACCCCAATCGAATGAATGCGCAAGATTTTTGCACAGTACTAGATACATTATTCTCAACTGAAAAAAATTTGATCACAGTAGCGGACACAAACATTGATGTGCTAACGGAATCACCAGAAACACGGATTTATAAGGATACGCTAGAAACGAATGGAACGGTAATCATAAACAACAACCAAATTACTCGCCCAGTGTCAAATACCTGTCTGGATCATATAGTAACCAATGATTTAAAAGTCGCTGAAAGCATGACATACATATTTGAGCACTGGCCGGAACTGGATCATCGTGTGATGAAAATTGCGATTCAAGACCAAACCCTGAACAAACAGAAGCCGACCTACAAAACGTTCAGATTTCTAGACAAGGAGCTCTTTAAATCAAACATACGAGAGTTACTGGAAAAGCGGAAACCAAATAGTATTATTGAACTCAAAAATATCATCATATCTGCTAAGCAAAGTTCTACAATTGAGAAAAAAATCAGGTGTCGACAACGGACATGGATAACGAAAAAAGTAATTGATGCAAGTATTAAAAAAAGGAAGGCATACATGGACTACAGGAAGAACAGTGGAAACCAGGCTTTCACGTTTCTGTATATGCAAGCGAAAAAAGAATCGAAACGACTGGTGAAAGAGGCTAAATTCTTATATTTCTCAAGAAGAATGGAAACAGCGGCTGACAACTCCCGCGAAATATGGGAAATAATAAATGAGGTAAAGGATAACTCTTCAACCCAGGGTATATCACTAAACTTTCAACTGAATCCTGATGGGCCCTCTAACCCATCGTGTCCACGTGACGCGGCGAACTCATTGAATAATTTTTTTTCAACAATTGGTGCAAGAATCACTAAAGAAATCGTTGCCAGTTCAGCAGGCAATGTAAATAATACAAATATCGCAATAAATTCCATCTTTCACATTCATCAAACAAATAAAAGGGAAGTCTTAAATGTAATCAATGAATTGAAAAAGAATACGGCGCCAGGCATTGATAGCATCACGATGAATGAGATTAGTATAATTAAGGAGGACATAGCCCAGATTATGGCAAATTTTATAAACGTGCATATTAGGAATGGGACTTTTCCGGAAGAAGAAAAACTTGCAAAAATAGTTCCTATATTTAAGGGTGGTGATCATCTTGACCTGAATAACTATCGCCCGATTGCGCTGCTGACGGGATTTAGTAAGATATTTGAAAAAATACTAAACAATCGATTAACATCATTCTTAGTTGAAAACTCTATCATAAGCCAACATCAGTTTGGTTTTCAAAAGAACAAGAGTACTTTGGATGCCCTACATTCTGTCACACGTTTCATCAATCTAGGACTTGACAGAGGTTATTATGTCATTGCAATTTTTGTGGATTTGAAAAAAGCATTTGATACAGTTGATCATGATCTCTTGCTTCGTAAACTTGAATCGTATGGTATTCAGGGTAGTCCTAAGCAGTTGTTTAAGAGTTACTTGGAGGGAAGATCGCAGAGAACTTTAATAAACAATGTACTGAGCGACCATGCACCTACGGAAACAGGAGTTCCCCAAGGTTCAATACTGGGCCCAACTTTGTTCCTGCTATATACAAATAATCTAAATACATGTGGGCTGACGGGATATCACACATTATATGCTGATGACACAGTTCTACTTTATTCAGTACGAGACAAAACTGCCATTGAGAACACTATCAACGACGATCTAGGAAAATTCCATCAGTGGTTAATTGGAAACAAACTAGTATTGAACACATCAAAGACAAAATATATTGTTTTTAAGCAAAAGAACAAAGGAAACATAGATGTCGAACTAAATATTAACGGCGAAAAATTGCAAAGAGTGCTAGAAAGAAAATATCTTGGTCTTATCATAGACCATCGTATGACCTGGTTACCACACATAAATAGCTTAAGAAGGCAATTAGCCCCAATAATAGGATTGTTAAGAAGATATGAGGATTTTCCAATGCACATCAAGAAACTTGTTCTAAATGCGTTTGTCCTGGCGAAATTGCATTATGGAGTACTTATTTGGAGTCAATCAGCGAAGCAGCATTTAAACAGTATATCCAGGCTGCTGACCAAAGCGTATAAAAACATTCAGAATCTCTAATATTTTCCTTAAAACGCCAATATTTATTAAAACCCGGGCAGACACGTGTTTCGGAAACAAGTTATTTCCTTCTTCAGTGCCGTGTTACTGAAGAAGGAAATAACTTGTTTCCGAAACACGTGTCTGCCCGGGTTTTAATAAATATTGGCGTTTTAAGGAAAATATTAGGGTTTTTATTTATTCATTTGAATTTAACGCCAAAAAAGGAGCAACGGAAAAATTCACTTCAGAAGCTGCCAATGCTTACTCAAACTAGTTTGGTTTACCAATTGGCAAAATCATTAACCTTTAGTCAAATTATTATTATGGAGAAAGCGAAGTTTATCTACAGAAATTTAAAAACTAATGGATCGGAACGAGCGCCATTAATTAAGGTATCACAGATCAACCCATATAATGCGAGGAATGCAAATCAATTCGTAATACCTTTTGCCCGAACGGATCGACTAAAGAACGATGCAACGAATGATGCTTTGCGTATATATAACAATCTACCAGAAATTGTTAAGGAAGCAAACTCACTTTTGGTATTTAAGAAAAGACTAAGGGAGCATTTAATGAGTACTGATTGAAGCGTGGACCTGTAATTCTGCTTTTATGAGCCCAGTATCTTAGGGCGTTCTTTTCGACCCTATCGGCGAGATACTGAAGTGACAGTTACTCAGAGTTTTTTTTGAATGCGTCGTATGATATTGAATTTTTTTTTATCTCTGAGAGCTGATCATGATTTTTTGGACTAGATGTTCACGAAAAGGACTAGTTCACATTATATTGTGTGCCCCCTTTATACCGATGTGTAAAACATTGTCCGGGTGGCACAAAGGACCAAGCGACGTAATGTGAATGCAGATCGCACGAGCGTTGTGCGACGAAGAAAGAGTGATGGAGAGAGTGGTAGGGAATGGAGGTAATTAAAAAAAAAAACAATTTTACCAAACCCTACTAGTTTCGCGACCAGTCTGTCCGTCTGTCCGTCCGTCCGTCCGTGTGTCACAGCAGTTTTTCTCGGAATCTACTTAAGCAAGAAACATCAAATTTTGTGTGTATGTGTAAAGTGATGATCTCTTCAAAGTTCAACTACAAAAATTTTTTAAAAGGTATTTAAGGGGGGTCTCCCCATATAGGAGAGCGACCCCTCGAAAAAAATTTCTTTGAAGGTAGCCGATATGGGTATCAAATGAAAGGCCTTGATGAGAACTTTTCAAAACAGGTTTTAGTTTGGCAAAATTAGCTTCGAGGGGCGCACAGGGAGGGGAAATACACGAAAAATTTGTGTCCCCCCCCCTCGCGATTGGACACCTGTGATCCGAAAAATCTGAAAAAAATCAGGAATGTAGGCCTTGGTGAGTACAACAACAACAAATACATTAGAAGTCGCAATTCATTCAACTTTGTTAGAAAAAGTATGATTTATCGATTTTATGTTTTCTTGAATGAAATCTTAACGGTACCTTTAAATTCAATGAAATTCAGTACGTTGATGTCTATTTATAAGATTGATCTACCCTGAAAGTTTCATAAAGTTGAATTGATTGATATTTAGCAAAGTTATAGCGGTTTGAATTTTCCTGTATTACTATGGAACAATATGCGCTACATTTATTACTATGGCAACATATGGCTATGGAACAACATGCGCTTTTTACCGACTCAGACACTACAGTTTTGCTGGGATTTGCATGAAAGTTTCAGGAATGATAAGTGTCATGTATATCTCTGTGAATCGGTTCAGCTAGTGGTATCAGTAATCATAAAACAAAATAGTCGCTGTTTTAAATGCGAAGATTGAATAATTTTGAGTTATTTTTTCCCAACTTCAACGTTTGAGGTGCATGCTTTGAACACTTGATTCAATTTAATGAATGACTGAAGATGAGTACCTACAATTAATGCTCATAAGTGAAACAAGTCAAGGAGGTGAGAGAGAGCTCCTAGCAAAAGGGCTTTGTAACCATTCTAGGATTCGAAAAAATTGGCCATTAATCGATGATTACAGTACAGGAGAGTGGCCCCTGAAAAAATATTCATCAAACGTAGCCGATATGAGTATGAAATGAAAGTTTTCATGGGAGCTTTTCAAAACAGTTGTTAAACTGTCAGTTTTTGCTTCAGTGGGGGCACAGGGGGGAAATACATGAAAAATGTGTTTCCTCCGTCGCGGATGGACATCTGAAATAATTAACAAGGGAAATATTTATGAGTATAGCAATACCAAAAACCTCAGAAGTCGAAATTCATTCAACTTTGTTAATAATAGTACGATCTTCGTATTTCATATTTTCTCGAATAAAATCGTCTTTGACATGTTTCTTGATTTGATTCGATCTGGTGACTGCATTTTGTAAATTGAATACAAAACCCTTCTGACATGAGCGTAGGTCTGTTTACCCAACTTGTTTATTATATAGTATATGAAATGATGATTTAAAGTTTGTATAAAAATAAAGAAAAGGCTGACAAAACATTCATATTAGATTTAAATTCAAAGCAAAGTTCCATGTTTTTGTAAAACTGTTGTAAATTTTTAGGAATTCTTCTGAATCATCGCCTAGAAAAGTAATGTTTATCCTATTTTGTATGAAATCAAACTGAACTAATTATTAAAAATCATCTGAATTGTTTCGTGATGGTAAAATCAGTCTACACAAAGTTATTGTTTCAAGTCCAGATCTTAGCTTTTATGTATTCATTGTGATTATTCAGTTCCCTTACTTTCTTGCGAAAAAATCATTTCTTTAGTTTCCTTCCGAGTTCTAAGAAAGATGAAGTCAAAATATGTATCTTCTGCATCAAACTACTCGCATTATAACTCCTTTAGGAATAAAGTGATATTTTCTATTACGTTTCAAGCTATTTGCCTTGTCTGCCTTTATGTGCACTTATTTGTCGTATTCAAAGTCCTGCATCGAACTCACACTATGAGACTCTGTTTCGAATGAAAAGTTATTAAAATTTTAATAAAGTGTTCAAATTTAGTGACTATCAACATAAATAACTTCCACAAAGGAATTCATATTTGCTATCAGATTGATGCTGGAGTTAGTAGTATTTAGACTTCTTTGGGATCTATTCTGGGGAGTTTAGAAGAGCGCTATATCCTGGATACTCTTGGATCTTCCTGGTTATTGTCGACGAATATATTTGTACGACTTTCCAACGGGAAAGATAAGAAATTAAATACACTCATGACTGGTTTCTGTTAAGGACAACATAGATTATGTCTTTTAAATTATTCACTTTTGACCCAAAAACCCTATCATAGAGATTGTTCTTTATGACAACAAAAATACTGTAAAGTAGATATTCACTCGACTTCATTTACAATGGTATGTTTCGTTGATTTGACATTTTTCCGAATATAATCGTATAGGTGTCTTCAAGTTCTTTAAAACTTGGTATTTAAGTAGTGATACGGAAAGTTCTCATGTTTTGTAAGTTGCAAAAAAAAAACAGATTTGCGGAAGTTATAGCCATTTTAATTTTCTACTATCACAACATAACAACACATGGGACTTTCATCGAACGATACACTACTGTTTTGGTTGAAAGAAATATCTTTGAGAAATAGAGCGTTATGTTCTACATGTTCTGGTATAACCCTTCAAAATAGTCTGATTAATCGATGATCTGGTTAATTGACGTCTGTCCTATCAACGTTTTACAATATCACAGTGTTTTGTGAGACTCACTACAGATTCAGCCACCAAACTTAATAACCAATTCAAGTCAAGTAACTCGATTATGATATTCACTGTCTGATACCACATTTATGCATATAGGAGTCCAATCAAAATTCATCTTAATCTTATATTTGTTATAATTGGCCAGATATTGTTTCGACCATGATAAAGGCAATGAATAAGATGCTCACTTAGATGAGTCAACGAACGGAGAGCTGGATAAAGCAATAACAACTGTGAAAATAAGAAAATTTGCACATCTGATCATCACAACAAAATTGAGTAATCATTTACGGGAACATGTCTGATTTTGATAAAGATTTAACTATAGCTGTAGTATTTTTGATAATGCCAGAATAACGAAAAGTAAAACGTTAGCTTTGGAGTAAATATTGGTTTCAGAAAAGGCCACTATATAATAATGAACGCATTCTAACCTCCTCCGTACATTTGTCTTATGCATAGAGTCAAATCTCAAGATAACGCCGAAAATCAACAGGAAACCAATCTATTATTTTAATTTCTTTCAAGTTTGTAATCCGATATAAAAAGTAATAAATATGCCCACAAACGGAAATAGCAACTATAAAATAAAATACCAAAGATTGTATTACTGCAACCATTGCAAATCCGAAAATCACAATACAAACACGTGTCCATATAAACAAAAATCTGCACAAAAGCATATTAAGAAATAACTATCAAAGATAAGGAAGCAAATATCGATCCGATTCAAAATTAAGATAAGCAACTGGGCTAAGATGTTCAATAAAGAAAGTTTTAGATTCTGATTTATTTTAATCACGAGACGGGTCGGGCAAAATTTCACAGCTATAAAACTGTAAAAGCTTTTGAAGTTTTAATAAAAGAATAAGTGAAATGTAATTAATTCAGCTTTTAATTTTTTCTGTAATATTGGTGAAGTTAATTTGGTGAGGTTGATTCGGTGTCGTATAATTATCGTACATAGGAATTTAAAAATCACATGGGCTTTATTTTACCTGGCAACACAAAACAATTTCACTAGTAGCAATGCGTTCAATGATCGCCATATGATAACTGATAGGAAACATCAACTGTTATTTTTCATAGTGTGCAAAAAAGCAGTGACATATACATAAGTAAATCCATACTCATCTGTTGAATTATTTAGTGATAATGTGTCTTTTGGTGATAAATAGCTTGATAAGTGTTGTGAGCTAAAAACTCGGTGTACCATTTTCTTGGAAAACTAGAAAATACGCTATTGCTTTGATATTCTTTCATATGGCCTTTGCAAAGTATAACAGAACGTAATTAATATTTTTATTACCTGTGTTCCCATGTCCTATGCAAAGTACATAGATGGATTTTTTTATGTTGTATGTTGTACAGGTTCAACAGATAAGGAAATTGTAGAAGCTTTGAATGACTCTGTATTTGACCTTTCTGCGGGCGATTTGTATGATATATATTCCGGAGTTTTTCCCTTCAGAATTTCAACAAAAAACTTGTCACTCTAATAGCGGATCTAGTAGCTCAGATGAGGAGACTTTTAACACTCTTCTATCAGACAATTCGCATTTTGAATCAACCACATCGTCATATGTACCACTGGTAAGAACACAAGCCAGCAGTACTTCCCACACGCGGGTACGTATCGTCGCAATGGCTGAAATGAAAGTTAGAAGTCATTATCCGCCCGACAGATAGCTGTCAGAAATAGGCAAAACAACGCTAATGTTTAAGATAGTTAGATCCATACCAAACGCGAATCAGAAATAAATGATTTAATGCAACCAGTATGCATCGAAAAAAATACACAGGAATGCGCGTGGCACCAATGGTATGACCCATACGCAGACGACAACATTTTTACTGATATGACTGGCTGTACCAATAGAACCCATGTTTTAGAAGCAGGTAAATCCATGGGGCCTGAATGAAAGGAGCTCAAAGTCTTAATTTGAATTACCATGCTCAGGTCCGCATTACAGTAGTCGCAGATATCAATGAATTGGTCAGGAAAATGGAGGGTACCAACGATAGCAACGGCCATGACCCGAAATCGATTTTTATCATAAGATTGAGGCTGAAATGTGTCTATGATCCCGAAATGACAATAAAAATTTTGAAAATTCAGTCTTTATTTGAACGCATGCTAGCTGGATGTCACGAACAAAATCATCGAAGGGAGATGAGAATTGATGAGATGATCATCAATTTTCCTGGAAAGTGTTGCATGCGGCAGTACTGTCCCAACGAACCAAATCCAGTCGGCCTGAAAGTTTTTGTCTTAGCCTCACCAAAAGGTATCTTTTGCGACATGTCAATTTATCAGGGAAACACAAACTTTGCACATTTAATCAACCAAGGATTTAATTTGGGAAAGACTGTTATTATTCATTTGACTAAAATTTTGTTTCCTGGACGTTTATTATTTTTTAACCGGGTTTTCACCACTCCAAAACTTTGCGACAAAATAATTAAGCATGGTTTCCACGGCACCGGCACTATTATGCGAATTGAATTCCGGGAATCTAGGCATTAAATGAAGATTTCTCCTGCAGTTGAAAAGCAAGCAAGAGGTAGCTGCGAAGTAAAAATAAGGGAAGATCTTAAACTCGCTGTGACTATGTTGCTTGACAATGAACCTGTACTAATGATGTCTACACGCTATTTTGCTCAGAACTACGATAAATGTGAGTGGTGGTCTGAGAAAGACAAAAGATACATTAGAGTGGGGTGGCAAGATGTTACTAGAAAGGACAATGAAAACATAGATGGCGTCCCTCCCACAATCGTACAAAAAAGTGAACGATTCGCGCTATCTCTCACCTTTTGAATTTTAGTCGTGGATTCTTGGCTACAATAAAGGGTTATAGAAGCTGACAAGAGCAGACTGATGAAAAATACTGTGCAGATGTGAGAATTTAAACTGAATTTGGACACCAATCTTACCGATCAAAATGATGAAGAATGTGAAAATTGCGTGGAAAACGCAAAATGTGTAATGTTCTAATAAAACCCGTTCCTTCTAAAGAAAGTCACACTAAAAGTGCTGGACATCTACCAGAATGAAGAATAAATCCGTACATATTACCACTGAGCGAACACTCACAGCCTGTCCAAAAAATCCCCTGAACCAAATCACGTTGCTCCCAACGAGATTTGAACCTAGGATCTTCGGCTTATGCGTTCATACTCTAACCACTAGACCACACAGACTACTGATTTAATCAGATCATATTAAAGCTGAGCAGGCACATAGGAGCATGGTTCTGACCAAACCAACTTCCGAAAAAATCAATACGGTCATGAAAATGAGATACTCTAACTATCTCTAAGCGAAGGCCCGAGAGGGGCTGTAGTGCTACAAAGAAAGAAGAAGAACAAATATGACGAGAGTCGATACCTTCAAATTGAAACTTCTTTGGAATCATATCGCAAAATCAGTAGGTGTGAACGAAAACTCCTGAATTTCACAGCCCCTCCACCCTACAGACGGGTATATTTAGGCTAGCTTTTAGGATAGGGTTGTTTAGTTTTTTTTCCTTTTTTCAATTGAATAAAATATATAATAATTTGATTTCAATTGGATTTGATATTCTATTTTTTTCTGATTGATAATATAAATTTAGAGAACCAGTTAGGCCATTAAGTTTTGTATTTTTATTTTTTAGAATTTGCTTTATATTTTTTGAAAATATATAACAATTTGCATTTAACGCTATTGACTTTTAGGATGCACAAGAGGAGTTTGATTTGAAACTTGTTCACGATTATGTGTTCCATCCACCACGCAAGGGAATGCTGTTATCAGTTTTATTAGGGGCAAGTCTGAAATTGTTTTGTACGCCAACTGTAATATTGGCGGTTGTTCGTATTGGATTTTTGACCCCATGTAGCCGTGGCATTTTGATGACATATGCGGTGGTATTGTTTGTTCTCTTAGAAACTCCAGCTGCTTATGTGTCAGCTCGGATATACAAAAGCTTTGAAGGTATCAAGTAAAAGAGTAATGCGATTTTGACATCAATCTTGAGTTTTGGAGTTGTGATTAGTTGATTTTTTGATCGTTTTCATAAGGCTCAGTCAACAGGTCAGCTACCAGGCGACAACAAAAGTGACCAAAATGTGGCAGTTTATTACACAGATTTAGGTTTGCATTTTGGATGTAAAAACAAGATCATGAGTAGGTTGCGTCTGTTATGAGTTCAAACTTTGATCCATTATTATGTCTCTTGTTCCATATTGTTGTGACTCGATCCGTGTTATATGATGCCCTTTTTTTAGGTCTTTGTAAAAAAATTTTTAACAAAGACCTACTGGTTTCGCGACCTGTCTGTCCGTGCGTCACAGTTAGTTTCCTCAGAAACTATAGAAGCTAGAATGTTCAATCTTAGTGAAAAGGTCAGAAGTGATGGTCTCTCAAAAGTTAAGGTCTTTTCAAAAATTTACAAATTTTTTAAGGGGGTCCCCCGTATAACGAATTCACCCCTAATTTTTTTTCTTTTTTACGGTAGTCGAGCGGGGTATCAATTAAAAGGTCTTGATTAGTACTTTTAGAATCTGAAATAAAAAAGTCATTTTATGAATTAGGGGGTCCAGGGGTAGGAAAAATGTGCCAAAAATTTGTGTCCATCCCCTCGCGATTGGACACCTTAAACCCGAAAAATTATTACGAATGTGCGCCTTTACAAGTCCAAGGGCAACAAATACCTCAGAAATTGAAATTCACTCCACTTTGTTAATAATAGTATAATTTGTAGATTTTACAATTTTGCCCATTAAATCAAAACGGTACCTTTAAACTTCCTGAAATTATATATATATATATATATATATATATATATATATATATATATATATATATATATATATATATATATATATATTTATATATATATATATATATATATATAGGCTAATATAAGGTGTATGAGTTCACGAAATTTAATTGAGATCGAATCATAATCATGTGAGTTATAGCCATTTCAATTGTATGGAATTACAACAACAATAACACGTGTTTTTGGTTGATACATATTTCAAATTGACCTAGGCACTTGTATTTTCTTTTAAGGAATAGTGTTTAACTTGAATTTGTTTAATCGGCCGTGCATTCAGAAAAATAATTTAAGCTGGATCAAAATGGCGGCTGCACTGTGCTTATGAAAGAAACTGTGCATCTTTTCTATAAATTTGAACGATTGCATATCCAAGTATTGGATGAATAATTCAAGTTATCGATTCACGATATGAGAAAACTTGTTTCTAACCCTAGGATGTTTACAAAGACCTTCTGGTAGGAGCACTCTCCTGCTTACTCAACTTGTTACAGATTATCATCACTTCAGGCCATGTTATGTTGAGAGTTGTTGTAGTTCTTAATGTTGAGTTTGGAATCGATTGTCGATCTTATGAACATATAGCATAGCAGGATCGAATTTGGCAGCTTGATTATATTGTGCACTAGACTGTCCTTCTATTATTGATTGATGGGCATAGGTTAAACATGCTAGTTCGCGGCATCTTGTGGTTCCTAGCTATTCTTAAATTTTACTTGAAATTAATTTCAATGAAGAGTACTAATAACAATATTTAATGAAATTCCATTGCGATTCTTTAAAAGCTCCAATTTCTAATTAACTTCTTTCAATTATATTGTTCATGGAGGATTTGCATTCGTAATATGACATCAAATTTTTCTTGTGGTTCAGATAAAGTGGTTGCAGGAGTATAGCCGTAAAAAAGCCTTTTATTAATTGTTATTTTTGAGTGATGTGATTGTCTGTGGTAATCAAATAATGTCTGAAACGTGCTGTAAGATATCCGTATCTAATATGGCAATGATGGCGTAGTATTGTGCATTATCCAAGATAATTCTACTTGTGCAAGATTGTGCGTCGATCTGAAAAAAGCACAATGTGGAATTGTTTCTCCGAAATGATGATAATTCGATGTTCCTGATTACTGCAATATTAGCGGCTAGATCGGATGATAATACAGACTGTGTTAATAAATTTGGCAAGTGTGATATGTCCACCGCTAGATCTTGTATCGTATCCAATAATGTATCGGATGCTGTGACATTTTGAGATGCACACGTTAAAGCTATACTAAGTGAGTATCCTCAAACGAATGTCTGCTGCGCAGGTAATTTATAGGTTAAGTTGTATGAACTCGGAAGTGGTAAATATTTGCATGTCAGAGTCTCCTATGAAGCTACTTCTGTGGACGTTCCCTTCCAGGTTAAAAATATACTTCCTTGAAATAAAAGTATTTTTGTGGCTCTTAACAGTTTAATAACTTAAACTTTACAACAATTACCTGGGTTGGTCGGTTCACAGTTCGAGAGAGTTAAGAAAAAGGATTGAAACATATGATCGCTCTCAAATTGTTCTCATTTACCACATCAGCGCCACCTTACCGTCAAGTTGCGGCCGTGGCCGCCACAAAAAACTTTACTACTAACGCGACCTGTTTGTCTATTCATGCATCGTAATATGGTAAGTTAGATGATAATCACATGGGTTTTTATTCTCATCCAATTAGAAGTCCCTATGTATGATCTTTCAAATTTATGTTCGTAAAACATTGTTTGATATCCTAATTTGTTTGCAAAACCTTTTCGGTGCAAGCACTGTACTGCTTATTAATTTTATTCATTCTCTTAACATTAAGTATTTTTATAAACATCAAAATGTTAAATCCTTCTTCTGAAGAATCTTACTTAGCTTGATTTACTCTTTATTATATCTGACAATCTTAATTATTTTAGTCTTATAATCTTATATATAATAGAAATTATGAAGAAAGTCATTTCTCAAAAACATTTTATGCATATCGTAATTACAACTGAAATGCACGAAATAGTATTTTTTTCAACAAATACCGAATCATTTAAAGTTATAGACCTTAAAAATGTAAAATATTAACTAATCTGATACATAGATTTGTATTGGATTATTAAACTATTAGCCTGTGAAACCAAACTTCATCGATTAAACAATAGTTATAATTATGCTTTAGAAATGTTTCCGTCGATTAAATTATGTTTTGTTCAGACATCTGCAAATTCAATTTGAACTCTAATGAAGCATTCTTATGGGAATTCTTCTAATGAAAAATTCATACAGGAATAGCTAATAAGCTGATACAACAGGATAGTAAGTTGATGAACACCACATACTTAATATCACAACCGCTATGTGCCGTATGCTAGTTTTTCGTAAAATATGTATATGTATTCATGCCTACGGATGAATGAACCCCTTTCTCAAACTTCAAAGAATGATTTGCATTACGAGGGGAATTATTTTAAAAATGAAAATTTCTATGTGGTGTATTGCTACCTTCGCTGTCACAAAAATGTTGATGGAGGGCATATATTTTGCCATATCAGCAATAAATGTGGCAAGTGAGTTATGACGAAGAAGAAAAGGAAATTATTTTTTATAACAATCAGGCGAAGAGTCGTACCTAATAGCGAAGCAAGGTTTCGTTTATATAAATTGACTGCCCCAGCATCCACACGGTATTGCCTTTGAGTTATTGACCAGGGAGGATCTGTTTTCAGTTATCGGTTGAGAGGGGGCACATTGATTTTTGCAGAAACATTTGTGGAATGACTGGTTTTGCAATAATTGTCCTATTCTCCCTCTCAAAAAGGTCAGAAACATTAAAAAATAAATCAAAATGTTTAAAAGTGATAAAAAAATCTCAATTTTTTCCTACTTTTCTCACTTCTAACATCAAAAGCATTTATTTTAAAAGCAAAGTTGTGGACAAACAAAAGCTGTGTAGTAAAATTTTCTATAAGACATGATTGGTTAAAATTTTTTATCCGTGCCGCAAAAAAGCATTAAATATAAAAAAAGGAATAAGCAGCCTTTTTTATTTAATTTTTCTTGTCACTAGAATAACACTAAGGATATTCATAATTCGCTGAAAAACTTTTGATTATATAGGGCTATCCA
This sequence comes from Odontomyia ornata, assembly GCA_963969285.1. NCBI lineage: Eukaryota > Metazoa > Arthropoda > Insecta > Diptera > Stratiomyidae > Odontomyia > Odontomyia ornata. Next base: position 388,437,833 of record OZ017738.1, read on the forward strand.
TTTTACGCTTCGGAAAGTAAAGCTAAAGAGAACACATAAAAAATTCAGATGGAAACAAAATTTTTTATTCAATATTAAGACTGAATCTTGCCATTATACGTGAAACACAACATCATTCAAATATCCTCCACGGAACCTCTTACAGGTCCCAATCCTTTGAGCTTAGTTTCAATGACTTTTCGGCACATTTCCGGCAATATCTCGGCCATATCGTTATCAATGGCTTGTTGTTCAATCGCCCAATTCGCATACATTCTGCGTTGTGTATGGTCTTGTAGCTTAAGTTCTTAAGTGTGTTGGATTTTGTATGGATGGAGATGCGAATCCAAATGCAAAATCCGCCACAGTGAGCCGTGAGACAAGCCCAAATGTTGAGCACGTCGAGGAATCGACAAATTCGGGTCTTCCTCCACACTTTGAGCAACGACAGCGATATTTTCAGCGGAACAAATGTTGCGATGATGCACAGGCCTTGCAATATCAACAACCGATCCAGTCTCTTCAAATTTTCTCACTGTGTTCGCAATTGTTTGCTATTTAGGTCGATTATGTCAACCGTAATCGGCTCGTAAGGCCCTAAATGTTGAAACAGCAGAATCACCATTTTTATGATAAAATTTTATAAGTCTAACGCGTTCTAAACTAAAACATACGGAAGTTTGAAATTTTTTAACAATACATATAAAAGAGCACTCCGTTTGTCGCATGCATGTTATAAAATTGAAGCCGGATTATTTGGGTCGCCTCAGGATTTTTTTAAAATTATATATTTCGGTATCTATTGATTTAAACTATATTGAAAATAATGCATTGGAAAGTACTGTAAAAGTTGCTTCTTAAAAAAGAAAAAAGTTGATTAATGTGCATCAGTTCCTAAGATACCACTGGCCAAAGTTGACCGGCAGTTTGTAGCGGTAATGGGTAGATGAAAATGCCCGTAGAGGACTGCAACGATGGTCTGCTGCCTCGACAAAAGAGACTAGTAGTATCCGCTGAGATTTGGCCTTGTCTAGGGAGGCGTGAATGCGCTGGCAGGCTAGCGTTGCAGTTTCGTTGGGCGAGTTCTTTTCCCCAGCACAAGACTAACTACAAAAAAAATTTCACATTCACGGTTTCAAGCGATCTAATGCCGATCGACTGGTATCAAGGCGAAGGTAACCTACTATGGGTTGAGCTTTCCTATCGCCAGTAACAAACTGGGCCGGGAGAAAACAGACGGACTTGAGCGCAGACGTCGTCGTTACCGACGGTACTTATGGCCCACAAATTAGCGTGGGGCATCCAGTTGGAAGCGGTGCCCCTCGCACTCTCCCAACTGGATCAGGATTCAAATGTGGACGTGGCCATATACTTCCCATTTGAGTGAAAAACTCATAGAAACATAATTTGCATGAATTTTTCCATCAAATGAGAAACATAAACGTGTACAATTTATGTTATAGTATTATGTGATGGAATCACATAACACTATACCACGCGAGCGGAAGGCCACTTTACCCAGCAAGGGAGTGAGAAGTGCGCCCGATGGCTCGCTCGTTTAAGTGGAGGGGCCAGCCATCGTCGCGGCTCCCATACTCGGTCAGGTTGGATGATAAATGGAAAGACCGAGTTTAATTTAAACTTTATTTAAACATTTCTTTCAATTATTCTGTTTTTTTTTTCAAATAACTATTTGTATATATTAATTTATTCCCCCGTTTTCATTTATAAACAAAATTTTAAAAAATTTAAGTATTGTGCAAAAGAACGAAAAATTTAGAAGAATTAAGAAAAATTAGAATCTTGTATAAAAAGACAAACAAAATTAAGAAAAACTAGCTCAAGAAAATTAAAATTTGTATAAAAAAAGCAAAAGAATTCAGTTAAAAATTTGAGAAATGTAATAATGGTAAAAATTAACAAAAGGGTACTTACCCAACATTCTCGCCTGGTGCCCGCTGATGACTTGAGTAAATCCTGCAATTTAATTTAAATGGGGAGGAAAATTCCAATTCACACTTTTGCTTTGTATATAATCCAATTTCCTTAAACAAATATGATATCGGGTCAATCTGCTTCGTCAACTGCACTTATAAGTGGTTCGTTATATCTACTTTTTAGGTGAAAATTATATCACATTTATACACATCGCTCCACCAATTCCTTCGAATCCTGGCGTAAATAGAAAGCTCTTCAGCCGATTAGTTATCGGATGTCAAAGTAAGTTACCCTTGCACAATCTTCCACTGGCACTAGCACTGGCGACAGTAGTTTGGTCGGGTTTTCCCTATAATTCACTGAGTCACTCGGTTGTACACTTACGCTCGGCAACACACCGGAAGTCTTTTCACAACTTTCCACCAATTTCGTTCAAATTTCCACTTTTTTCTACTTATTCACTATTCTACACAAATTCCATCGTTATCATCATACGATGTTAGTATTCACGACACTTTTCGTGCGACTTTGCCTGACAAATTCTATTTTTCTTCATTCGTTGGAAAAAAGCTTCGACCTGAGGACTTCACCATCGCTGTTGGGAGTGACATTCGACTGTCATAATGTTCAAACACATTTCACGTTGCTGAATGCATGCCAGGGCCACACTCAAGGGAATTACGTTGCAGACCACTTTCAACACTGCTTTTCCGATCTATTTTCCGGGATTTTCCAAATATTTCACGGATAAGTCAGTGAAAAATATGACAACAAATGACAAACTGACCTCGACAGCAATACTAAGCTGTCGCCGTAATGTCGAAATTGTGTAGTCAGCGGTAGAGAGCAAATGTATCATACACGTATCCAACTGATTACGTGCGATTGTACCACGCACTTTTCAATGTAATATTGACGTACTACCTTTTGCGACAAAACGACGTCGGACCCGCGCTCCTGTAATTGATAAATTTGTGTTTACAGTTAATCACTATATAATAACGCTCAATAAAGTTATTGCCTCAATAATATTCATAATCGAGTAACTTTGTCCTGGAAAAGAGTCTCTGACATTTTATGGCAACATCAATTTGCCGTTAACGTGTTTGTGTGAGTAGACAAGTCGAACATTCGGCGTACTGTTCAAAAATTGGTATAGGCAAACCTCATACAGAACCTTCGCATGCATGCATTAGTTTGCATCAAATGCCAAAAACGGGTGCTCCTACTCCATCCACTGGAACTTGCCAGGTGAAAACAACCCGCAAAAAATCGTCCAGTGCACACCTAATCCACAAATCTGCTTCTAAACTTCACATTCAAGTTTGTCGGATAGCTCGATTTTCATCGTGAAAATTATGTTTTTGGCAACATTGCGGACGCAAAACACAAAAATTGTGCAGTACACGAAGAGTTAAATTACTCTCTCCGTTGCTCAATCGCATACTCATCGAATCGATGTATTACAATCCTCACACCGAACCGAGCAATCTCGAGCAGACTTCTCGATCCGCCCGAATCTCCGCATTATTTTCTCCGCCGCACTTGTAAATCCAAAACCTCTGCTAGTTAGAGTTAGATTGCATTTGCCTATGCAAAACATGGGTGTGACTCACTAAATCAGTGTTCCCATGTCCGAATTTCAATTTCCAGATTTGTACAATTAAGTTCATAAAAATAATAATAGATTGAAAATTTCAATCATAATAAAACATAAATATTATAACGAATATCAATCCAAAAAAATACGTACAATGGAATAAAAAGAAACAATATTAATTAATGTTTATAATAGAAAATTAAAATTTTATAATTTACCAAAAAGTTAAATTTGAGTAACTAAAATTTTTCAAATCTGCAGTTGAAATTTCGGAACAGTGTTATGCGGTTTTCGGACAGTTGGCTTGTGCGACTGCTCGATTACTACAATTTGCGACAAGGTTATAAACAAGTTATAAACAATACAACCTAAGTTTTTTATGTTAATAAAAAAGAAAATCATAAATTACCTTCGCAAACTTATATATAATCTAGAAATACGACTACTTAGGAAAACTATATTTTGTCTAACGATTTTCACAGATTTATTTACAAGATTTATTCACTTATATAATGTATTTATGAATAGATTAACAATTTAAGGTGCACAATGTTACTACTATATAAACTAAAAGTATACACACTGTGCAAATTGTACGATACATAAACGTTTTTAAGTGAAGTATTTATCTTATACCTACAAATGTACAAAAAACTATAATTTTAAATGAAACTTTATAAAATAAACACTGTTTTGAACAATTAACTCATTTAACATATCTATCATGTATAATTTAAATTTAGAGGGATAAAACAAAAATTTCTTTATATCTCGCTCTATTATTCTCCCAAACATGTGTATTATAAAAAAATTTTAGATAATCATTAATCTTATACAATATCACTTTAAAATATTAATAGTGTTTTTTATTTATTACTATATATAAGTATACGTACCATTGTACGATGTTAGCTTTTAAGTGGCGCCAATATAATTTCACACCAAAAATTAACAAAAATATCACTTCAATATTAAAAAGGCTATCTACGAGTAAGACTACATAAACACTGACATGCAGTGCAATTTTCACATCATTCCTAAACAGATGTTCTGGCTGCCTCTTTACTGTTATTAACGGTTTGCTCCAAAATCTCATCGAAATTTGCCTTACATATGTTTCAAAAGCTCAACCATATATCTTATATATTTTCAAATCTATTATATCGATTATAACTTGAAAAATATCAATATTTTTTGAATGACATATGAAATTTTATTTTTATTGATATATCATAAAAAGTAATTTAATTATGAAAACACTTTTTTTAACTTGTTAGAACTAAGATTGCTTAAATAAGTAAAAAAACATTAAAATGAAAATAATTATATTTATTACGTTGAACGGTCTATGTCTGGGAATATTTTCGAAACAAAACTCAACCCTTTCACGCATATGGGACACATTTGTCCCCTGTATTATTTTCAATTTTATGCTGAACTTATTCAATCAAATAAACTTTTAAGTTGTTTTTAACAAACTCAACAGAATGCAATAATACATTCACATTGGCAGCACCAAAAAGAAACTGATTAGATAGAACAAGTTGGGTAAATAGACCTACGCTCATGTCAATTTACAAAATGCAGTCACCAGATCGAATCAAATCAAGAAACATGTCAAAGACGATTTTATTGGAGAAAAAATGAAATGCGAAAATCATACTATTTTTAACAAAGTTCAATGAATTTCGACTTTTGAGGTTTTCGGTATTGTTATACTAATAAATATCTCCCTTGATAATTATTTCAGATATCCATTAGGGAGGGAGGAAACCAAATTTTTCATGTATTTCCCCCCTGTGCCCCCACTGAAGCAAAAACTGTTTTGAAAAGCTTCCATGAAAACTTTCATTTCATACTCATATCGGCAACGTTTGATGAATTTTTTTCAGGGGCCACTCTCCTGTACTGTTATCATCGATTCATGGCCAATTTTTTCGAATCCTAGAATGCTTACAAAACCCTTTTGCTAGGAACTCTCTCCCACCTCCTTGACTTGTTTCACTTATGAGCATTAATTGTAGGTACTCATCTTCAGTCATTCATTAAATTGAATGAAGTGTTCAAAGCATGCACCTTAAACGTTGAAGTTGGGAAAAAATAACTCAAAATTATCCAATCTTCGCATTTAAAACAGCCACTATTTTGTTTCACGATTACTGATACCATTAGCTGAACCGATTCTCAAAGATCTACATGACACCTATCATTCCTGAAATTTTCATGCAAATCCTAGCAAAACTGTAGTGTCTGAGTCGGTAAAAAGCGCATGTTGTTCCATAGCCATATGTTGCCATAGTAATAAATGCAGCGCATATTGTTCCATAGTAATACAGGAAAATTCAAACCGCTATAACTTCGCTAAATATGATTCAATCTTTATGAAACTTGCAGGATAAATCAATCTTATAAATAGTCATCTGTGTACTAAATTTCATAGAATTTAAGGGTACCGTTAAGATTTTATTCAAGAAAACATAAAATCGATATATCATACTATTACTAACATAGTTGAGTGAATTGCGACTTCTCACGTATTTGTTGTTGTTGTACTCATCAGGGCCTACATTCGTGATTTTTTTCAGATTTTTCGGATCACAGGTGTCCAATCGCGAGGGGGAGGGGGGACACAAACTTTTCGTGTATTTCCCGTCCCTGTGCGCCCCTCGAAGCAAATTTTGCCAAACTAAGACTAGTTTTGAAAAGTTCTCATCAAGACCTTTCATTTGATACCCAAATCGGCTACTTTCAATGAAATTTTTTTTTAGGGGGGTCACTCCCCTATATGGGGAGACCCCCCTTAAATACCTTATAAAATTTTTTCGTAGTTGAACTTTAAAGAGAACACCACTTTACACCTACATACAGAATTCGATGTTTCTAGCTTAAGTAGTTTCCGAGAAAAACTGCTGTGACACACGGACGGACGGACGGACGGACGGACGGACAGACAGACGGACAGACGGACAGACAGGACGCGATTTTAGTAGGGTTTTGTAAAATAATTTTGCAAAACCCTTAAAAATAACCCCGTCACATGTCCCGGAGCCATTGTAAAATATAGTAAAAACATGGAAGGCGTCGATTTGATGGACCAAAGAAAAGTTACCTATGAGCTGGACCGTGAAGCAAAAATCAAATACTACTTGCGATTATTCTTTGATTTACTTGATATTGCCATAAACAATGCTTACATAGTATACAGTAAAATGAACGAGGAAAAACAAATCGAAGGAACACTCCTTTCCAGCCTAGAATTTTGCCAGGTTGTGAGCCGTTCTCTCATTACTGATTTCTCGTCTCGTCAGACAGCTACTTCATCTTCCATAATGACGAATAAGCGAAAAAGTTATACTCAAAAATGGGGCATGTCTTATCATTTCATTGTAAAGGCAGATATTAGAAAGAGTTGTGTACAATGTGCCAAATCGCGTGTTGAGAATCGAACAAACAATATTTGTTCAACTTGCAATGTTCCCTTATGTTATACATCTAAAAGGAATTGTTTTGAAGAATTTCCATAAAAAATCTATTGGTTCCAATGCAAGTTTTGGATTTCTTCAATATATATAAAGTTTCCATCAATATTACTTTTAAATTTTCATATCTGTAATTTCTCTTAATTTTGTACTTTGCGCAACCTTTGATGCGTACTGGGACACATTTGTCCCGTATTAAAAAACATAAAAATTAAAAAATTAAATTGAATATTTCATAATTTTATGTCTGAGTGGATCCAAATAAAAATTTTACCAGGCTTAAAACTCTGTCGTGTTATTCTAAAGACTATGTGCGTGTAAGGGTTATCTATAAATGAACTTATCTTTGGTATTTCGTAATGTGATACTTAAGCTTCTTTCTTCGAGTTACATCGGATTAAAAAAAGATGAAAATCGCCCCACTATAAGCCGAGAAAATGTATTTTTTTTCATATATCGATTTTGTAATTTATAACTTTGCAGATGACATTAGCGTTTTGTTATGGTAAATAACAACCGCCAAAGAATTCTTCCTGAAACTCGACAGCGAAGCAAAACTAGTAGGGCTATAAATCAATGAAAATAAAACAAAGCTCATGACGCAGTTGAGGAAAAATACCTCAGATATGTAGAATATCACACTTGGCGAATACAGTATCAAAAATGTTGGCAAATTTGTGTTTTTAGACTTCAAAATAACGAAGACGGGTAATGAAAGAGACGAAAATACGACGAAGAATACAGCTCGCAAATAAAATATTTTATTCAGTTTTGAGGATTAGTTGCATACACTGGAAAATAAAGCTTCAAGTTTACAAATCTGTGATAGAACCTGTGTTATGCAATGGGTGTGAAACATGGACCCCTTAACCCAAGCATCCGCAAATATATTGAACGCCTATGAGCGACGACTCTCGAGGCAAATAATTGGAGTGAAGCTAGACTGAATGTTAATTCGATACAACCATAAGTTGTATGAAATTTTTGACGAACCGGAGGTCTCAATGATTGTAGGACTGCGGAAGCTGCATTGAGCTGGACATAGGTATTCGTTGGGAGAACTGATACCGTAGGCCAGTGGGGAAACCAAGGAAATGCTGGTCTGACTTGGTTGACGAAGACAGTTCATCGCTGCTCAGATTTCGAAATTGGAGGATACGGTCAATTGATCGAGACAGCTGAAGGCACTTTTTGCAAGAAACGAAGGCCCGAGGGGGGCTGTAGTGCTAGGAAGAAGAAGGCAAACGAATTTAAATCTCAATTTTCCTATCCAGGCTTTGTTTGTTTTTTTTTTCACCCGCGATGCCGATTGTTTTTATTATTGTAGTATAAGTTATGATGATTTTAAAGATTGAATTTTTGTTTAAAAAAGCTCTGAAAGACAAGGGTAATGGTTCCAACATTACCATCCTGTTGTTTAGAGCTTCATCCCAAATGCCGGCCAACTTGGACCGATTGTATTTCAAGAACTAGTACACATTATACAACTTTTTGCTTCTTTAAGAAGAATTTTTTACGCTGCTTTCCAACGCATTTATTTGAATTTATTTTAAATCAATATTTACCGAGATGCTCAATTTATTTATCCTTAAAAAAAATTATAATTTTAAAAATTCCTGAGAGGCCGCCCTAACGATCTGATTTTAATGTTATAAAATGCACTCAATAGGTGGAGTCCTTTTTAATGTGCTTAAAAAAATTGCAACTTCTATATACTTTAGTTTCTGACTTGTAAGATTGTTAAAATGTTGAATTTTTTCGAAATAAGCTTAGATTGCAAAATTATTATGCAAAATCTGCTTGATCGATTTTGATGAAAATTGATGGGCTGATTTACTATATATTAAACATTTTTTCAGCAAATTATGAAGAGCCGAAGTGTATTTTAAGTGACAAAAAATTAAATTAAATAAGTTGGGCAGACAGACCTACGCTCATGTTAAAAGGGTTTTGTACCCAACTTCTTCGAAATGCACCAGCAACGAATAAAATCAAGAAACACGTCAAAGAGATGTGCATGTTAAAAGAAAATTCATTGTTTCATTTTTTTCAACGGTCGCCATTTTGTTGCAAACTAACAAAAATCAATCAAATCATGAATTTAAAATAAAATTTATATTATCGATCTTATCTAAAAATTTTAAGAAGATCAAATCAAAATTGCAGTGTCTGATTCCATGCAAAGTCTGTAAAATACAGAAATCGTGTGTTATTGTTATTGTAATTGGTGATATTTCAAAAAGCTTTAGCTTCCATAAATATTATTCGATTTTCATCAACCTTACCAAATATTAGAACTTTTTATAAGATAACTTTAATATCGAATTTCGTTGAGTTTATGGAGCATGCGTACGATTTTCTTGGCGAAAATGTGAAATTCGAAGTTCATACTTCTGAAGTATTTTTTGTTGTTGCTGTAAATTTTTCAGCTTTTCAGATCACATGTGTCCAATCGCGAGGGGGGATGCAATTTTTCCCACATTTTGAAGAATAAAATGTGAGTCTTAGAGCTGTTTTGAAAAGTTCTCATCAAGACTTTTTGTTTGATACCCATATCGGTTACCTGTGATGAAATTTTTTCCAGTGGTCATTCCCTGTATGGCGAGACCACCTTTAAATATCTCATCAAATTTTTTTACATGTACAAAATTTGATGTTTCTAGATTCTGTTGTCTGCGAGAGAAATTGCTGTAACACACGGATGAACGGACAGACAGACAGGACGCCATTTTAGTAGGGTTTTGAAATATTATTTTGCAAACCTGAAAAGGCTGCCTTATTCCTTTTTTTATATATATATTTATTGCTATTTTGCGGGAAGGGTAAACAATTTTAAAAATTTTAATCAATCACAACTTTGCTGTAAAATGAATGGTTCTGAAATTAGAGTGAGAAAAGTAGGAAAAAAATCGTGTTTTTTTATAATTATTAAATATTTTGATTTATTTTTTAATGTTCTCGACATTTTTGAGTGCAAGGATAGGTCGATTATTGTTAAACAAAAAAATCAAAAATCAGGGTACCACCTCTCAGCAGCCAAATGTAGTCTTTATTTTACAGATCCGCCCTGGTCTATTATATCTACTACAAATTGCATGTGGAATGGGTTTGAATGCACTATAAAATTAAACAGGACTCCTCTCCTTTACATTCCTAATATCATATCAAGAGAAAAATTGCTTCTTTCCTAAAAATATTCATGTACCACTTATCCAACGTCAAGAGTATTTCCTACAAGCTTAGGAGTATGTAGAATAAAAATAAACATCCCTGTCAACATTTGTTTATCATAAACACGTTTGAAACGGAAAAATGAATTGTTTTAGTGTCTGTTGTCAGAGCAAATGTTATCATCAAACTGAGCATTCAAAATAATATATTCAATTCACTCCCCGTTGAATGGAAAGCTTATTTGAATATATTATAGATTCAAAGGCGACAGAATTCCGTATGAAGGGTTCGAATTTCATTGCTTCCTTATATCTGTTAGGACATTAAAAAGAGTTTCATACGAACTTTATAGTGATGATGATTTTATTTGGAATAATCAGAAGCAATCAATTTTTGCCAAAATTGCAAACTTACTTGCAATCATTTTGGGATAAAATTTCCCTTCTTCATAAATTAAGTAGTGGGGGTGAAATAAGACGTTAATGCAACAGTGTAGCTAATCTGATATTTAGAAATGTAGATGCAGTTGACGTTGGCAAAATCATTTATTACATACAATAATTATTGACCATGCAACAGATCTGATAAAACTTTAGCACAGTCATGTGTATTATCTCATTTCTTCACGCTTAGTCAGCATTGAAGGGCAGTAAGGTAAGTATCACAATAAAAGTAGTGTATATGAAAAGAGCGTTATTAATACTCTAAGTCTCCATCAATATCCTGATCACAAAAGAACATTCTTAAAAATAATAAAAGATATCCAAAGCGAATATGAGTGATGCGCGAGGATAAAATTATACTCAAACATGCTTGAAAATATTGATTTTTAATGTATTTTTCATCCAGTAAAATCTAAAAAAAAAACCACACTTCAAAGGTTCTTTGAGCTGAGGCGGCATGTTCACAAAAAAGGAGGGTGCCAGAAATATTCTCAGGTGAACTTCCACGTGTACATTCAACCCTTCTTAATATCAAACGTTGTCCCTAAATATACCAAACAACAAAGAAAGCGTGTACATATCCATGCAAGGACAAACAAACCCCCAAACAAAACTTTCTTGCCTTGGTGGATTTATTACCTTCCATTTCATGGCTTTCAATGAGGTGCGGGTATTCTGGTTTTCTGATATAATGTCCAGATGCACGATAAGGAAGAAAAAATTCAATTAATGTGCGCCTAGTCCGGCAAATGTGCAATAAAGTGTCGTTAATTGAATCAACGAAAGAAAAAAGCGAATGAAAAATTTGGTAAAAAATCGTTTATAGTATACTATATACAAACATTAGAGTAGATAGAGATGAACAACTTGAACTAGCAGTGTGCTCCTGCCAGAAGGGTATTGTAATATAATAAGTAACTCAAACAACGTCTTTTGAATGTTAAGACTTGACTCAAACACATATTCTGCTCCTTTATAACTTGGATCGACGGAACTACGCTCGTGTCAGCAGTGTGTAAAAGAAAAACCCATTTTTACACCATTTTAACCTGCTGCCATTTGCAATATAACTAACAACCGTTGACTCAAAGAAATCTTAAAGGTATTCTTATTATTCACTTTATGTAGAAATCAGAAGATTTAATTAAAAATATAGTGTCTAGTTCGATGGACAGCCCGTCTGGTATTTGAGGACAGGGTGCGTACGGTATTTGGGGAGATGCATAAATGTGACTATAACTTGGCGAATTTTTTTTTTTCCTTTTCAGATAAGAAATGGCGGACTATAACATCACTCAAGAAATGAAGAGGCATGCTGTCATTGTCGCCATATGTGCGAACCATACAGATTTAGAGATCTCTAATTTTCTTAGTTGCGCCCGTTCACTCGTTCATAAGGTTCGCCGTGAATTGGAAGCATCAGGAGGTGATACAGAATCGGTTGCAAAACGCAAAAAGCACGAACAACGTTCTGACACTATCCAATCCACAGAATTTTTAGAGCAAGTGCAAGCGATCATAGACGAGGACCTTTCAAAATCAATGAGGTCCTTGCGAGTGAGTTTCATGTTTCTGAGTGCCTTATTCATAGATTTGTCCACGAAGACCTTCGGTATAAGCCTTACGTGATGCACAGAGGACAGTTCATGTCGGAACGAACACGGGAACAGAGAGTTCTCGGATCAAAACGTCTTTTAAACAAAATCAAACACCCTGAGGCGCCCAAAATGTTATGGTGTTTTTCCGACGAAAAAAATTTTGACCAAGATCAAAAGACCAATCGCAGAAATGATAGATGGCTTTGTTCAAATCCTACGGAGGTTCCTGTTGTTATGCACACAACATTTCCAGCCACTGTTATAGATTAAGGTGTTGTCAGCAACGAAGGACATCTTATGCCATCAAACTTTTTTACTCAAGGACTTCAAGGGAACTTAGCTGCATACATCGAGGTTTTGGAGACGGTATTGAAACCCTGGATAGACAATGTAAGCGGAGGCAGACCATACATTTTTCAACAAGACTCTGCCCCTTCACATAAAGCGATAGCGACACAAGATTGGATGGCTGAAAATTTTCATGACCACATAACATTGAACCTATGGCCACCTAGCTCCCCAGACCTTAATCCTTTGGATTCTTACATATGGGGCGTAGTTGAGCGCGATACTAATAAGCGTCCTCAATATGAACAAGGAGCATTTGATTCGAGCATTTAATCGTTTCCGGACCCGGATCGAAGAGGTTATTGCTGCTAATGGCAATTTTATTGAATAACTTTATAGCCATGTATTAATATAACGTTGTATGAAAAATTCCTGAAATTTCTTGAAATTTTGTTACAAATAAAAGCTATCTAATTTTACTCTCAAGTTGTCCTCAAATATGGTACGCACCCTATATATATATATATATATATATATATATATATATATATATATATATATATATATATATATATATATATATATATATATATATATATATATATATATATATATATATATATATATATATATATATATATGTTGTTAGATGTCCAAGCAATTCTGCGAGCTATTGCTGCAACAATTAACAACATCATGATCAATAAACAAATGTACTCGAAAGCACAAGAATGGACCAAGTAACACCGTGATCAATATCTGAATGTAACGTGACTGCATGTATTTAGAATTGCTCAAATATTCCAGGTAGTTCTCGTCAGAACGTTCACCAATATACGAGAAATGGATCGAATGACTAGAGACCCTATATAAAGCCGATCTGAATGAATGGGGGTGATAGTAAAACCGCGGTAGTAGAAACTGCGATGGTGTACAGCGCAAGGTGAAGGCGATATTGATTGATAGTGAAGTAATTTTCGTGATAAATGCAGTTGGAATATACAGGTAAGTTGATAGATAATAAAAATTAAATTGAAATACGATTTGTAAAATACTTAAATTAATGATTGTGCATTCTTAGTAAATAAACTGTTTTACCTTAATTTAAAAGACAGTGCATTTTCACTTTCCTGTAACAATAAAATTATCGGCCGCAAACCATAACACGCGACAGGGGTGTCAGAAATGAGATAGAAACTTCGAAAGTGAAAACTTCTAAACATTTTTAAAGTACACAATAGTGAAATTCACCGTGGAAACCGGTAGGAAAATAGCCGAAACAATAAAAATGCCACGAAATTTACATCTAAAAATTAATGAATTGACCACATCCTAGCTTAAGGAGGAGTTAAGGTACAAGGGCCATACTGATTGCACGCTTCCGTGACGCGATCAAGTCGGAAGCCGTGTATCTGGATTCGGGTGAGCCCCCGATGCGGAAAAAGGCACAGAAGGTGGAGAAGCAGAAACACCAAAATCTAAGGAACCAGAAAATGCGCTGATGCAAATGTTGATGCTAATGCAGCAAGAGCAGCGACAGCAGTCCTACAGTTAAACTGCCAAGCTAAATGAACAGTCATCTAAATTAACTGCGAACCTAGACCAGAAGCTGGACCAACAAGCATATGAAATCAAAGCAGATTTGCAAAAACAGTCAATCGAAATAAAAACGGAGCTTAATAGTCTGACCAACCAAATAAATGTGTCGAGGAAAAGGTTTACCAGGTCGAGGAGAAGGTCAGCCAGGTTGAGGAGAGAATCAACCATGAGATGGAAAAAATGAAAAAAGGATTGAAAGCAGCGAAAGCAGTAGTCACCACCTCATCAGGCCCACTTATAGCTGCAGCGCAAGTACATCCAGAAATGCCCAAGACATTGAACGACTGGCACTTTTGGCTTACCCAGCTTACGATCGAGAACATCGAGATGACGCAGCAAAAGAGGCATTCATCAGCGCATTAAAGGACCGAAAATTGCAACAAGCCTTGCGTTTAGCTCAAAAGCAAATGGTTAAGGAGGTATTGGCTTATAGTCTGAACTTTGAGGCAGCAAAAAACGTGACTTGTCCTACTGCCCGGGTTCGCGAGGTAGTGGCAGACGAGTGCAGGTGTGAGCGCTTGGAAATTGATTAAGGGCCGCAGGTAAATGTTGCACCTAGATTCTGGATTTGCGGTGACAAGGGCACCTGCAAAGAGACTACAAGAAGCGAAGAAAACTGAGCTATTGTCCAGAGTATGAAGCTAGGAGGAGAGCCAGACAACGTCAGGAGGCCAGAATGAAAGTCCTTCAAACTGAGGGTCGGGAAATATGTAAGAGCCAACTTCGTGGGGCAGAGGTTGGTTAGAAGAATCGACGTCGCCAGCACCACCATCACCTTGTTAAGACTGCACCGTGGAGAAGCAGAGTTACGCCTTGCGAGTCAAGTTGACGGAGAGCATTGCACCATAACAATCGACACTGGTGCAACCCGATCGACTTTCCGACCAGACTGAATGAGGCAACAACTACTTCACAAGGGCAGAATTTTCTCATTACGGACAGCTACGGAAAAAACTGCAGGTGCCCATAGAGAGGTCAATCTCCAGATACAGTTGGGAGACCTTGCGTTCCAACATAATTTTTTGGTCGCGAACATTATGGATGACTGCATTCTAGGAATTGATTTTCTGTAAGCCCATGGAATCACGTTGGATTTGGGCAAACGGGCATTGAAATGGCAGAATGTCGAAGTATTGATGGAGGATCCCAGCGTCCAAATTCCCAAGATGAATGTGGTAGTATGTACCGACACTGATGTACTGAATTCTTCCGAAAGCATTATATGGGCCAAGCTTGATGGTGATTCTGGAGATCACCGATCTTATCTGATAGAACCAACAAAGACGTCGGCACTGCGCAGTTTGATTGTAGGACGAAGCCTTGTTAGATCTATAAGGAACGCATACGTTAGAGTCCTTAAGACCGCAGACTCAACCACGAGCACCAAAGCGGGAGAAGTCATTGGCAGCGGCCAGCCTCTTTCCACCATCACCTCTTTGGAAGCTACACACGAGCATTATTGGAAAAGGAAGCAAAACATAGAAAAATCCCGGAAACTCACGTTTGCAGTATTCAAGCATGCCAGATTGCCAGTGCAGCTATTCAAGCAGGTCTCCTGATCTGGTCACCAAGTACGGTGAAATCTTCTCAACAGGCTTGGATGACCAAGGCCGAACGAGTATGGGAACTCACGTCATAGATACACAGAGAACCAAGCCAATCCAGCAAGCACCGAGACGTCTTCCAATAGCCAAACCAGGAGACGTGAATACACTGATCTTGAACATGGAAAAACAAGGTGTTATCGAGCCTTCTGTCAGTCCATGGACCGCGTCAGTAGTTCTGGTAAAGAAGAAGGATGGTAGCACTCGTTTTTATGTCGACTATGAGCATCTTAATGACGTCAAAAAAAAGGATAGTTACCCACTTCCACGCATCGACGACATCATGGACGCTTTAGCCGACGGAAAATGGTTTTCTACATTTGATCTCAAGAGTGGCTACTGGCAGGTGGAAATTGATAAGAAGGACCAAAGATTTTGGCAATTTGTGGCTATGCCATTTGGGCCTTGCAATGCTCCAGCCACCTTCAAATGGCTGATGGAATACGTCCTACGAGGCCAAACCTGGAAAACTTGCCTGTTGTACCAAGATGATATCATTGTTATCGGGAGAACTTTCAAAGAGCATGTGCGGAACTTAGAAGATGTGTTCTCCTGATTGCAACTGGCGAATCTGAAACAAAGTCCCTAAAAGTGTACCCTTTTCGCAGCTGAAGTAAAATACCTGAGAAATGTAGTATCAGCAGAAGGGGTCAAAATAGACCCTGAGAAGATTGAAGCCGTGAAAAGCTGGCCAACACCAAACAACAAGCGGCGACTGCGAAGTTTTCTGGGTTTGGTGACCTACTATCGAAGATTCGTCAAAGACTCTGCCAAAATAGCTGAGTTTCTCCCTCAGCTAACCGAAAAAAATCGTCTGCATGTCTAGAATGAACAATGTCAGGTAGCCTTTGAGACCTTGAAGGAGAAGCTGTGTAAATCACCCGCGCTGGCATATCCAAAACAGGGATAAATGTTTGTAGTTGACATTGATGCAAGCAACGGAGGGGTTGGAGCTGTACTCTACCAGCAGATCGATGGAGAACAAAGAGTCCTCTCATTTAAATGTCGAGTTCTCTCAAAAAGTGAGAGGAACTACTGCGTGACCAGGAAGGAGCTATTGACCATAATAGAGGCCACCAAGTAGTTTTGCAAGGAACTTATTTGAGCAAAAATTTATTCTTCAAACAGCCCATGCATCGCTGAGATAGCTGCTTAACTTCAAAAGCCCCGAGGGACAAGTTGCGACATGGATCAAAAGATTGCAGTCATACAATTTCAAAATTGTTCACCGGAAGGGTGGAGCTCATGGGAATGCTGACGCTGTATCTCGTCGGCCCTATCCAGCTAACTGCAGGCATTGCCGGCGGATTGAGCAAAAGGAGCCAACCATTAATCTACGAGTGGTGACGGCCGAATTGAAGGTTGGTCATCGGAGGAGATTCGAGATGCCCAGTTAGCCGATGAAGACATCGGGCCATTACTCGTATGGAAGGAGACAACTGGGTGGCCTGAGTTGAAGGACGTTTCGATGCATGGCACCACCCTGAAAAGCTATTGGGCACAATGGAAATCCCTTCAGGTGGAGGGTGCCGTACTCAAGCGCAAATGGGAAACGGCGGATAGCAGCTCCTATAGGATGTAAACTATACTTCCCAAAAGCCGAAGCTACGGTGTGGTTAAAGGTATGCACGAAGGATTCTCGGGAAGCCAGCTTGGTGTTAACAAGAACTTAGCAAATTTACAGGGAAGGTTCTACTGGCACCACGCTCGAGAAGTGGTAGAGGACTGGTGTCGTAGATGCACTATTTGCGCTTCCGTCAAAAGTCCAAAGCGACGAGTGATAGGACAAATGCAAACCTTTAACGTTGGGGTACCATTTGAAAGGATTGCTGTTAACGTCGCAGGACTCTTTCTTGAATTCGAATGGAAAAATCGATACAAGTGACCCGAGGTCTACCCCATTCCCAACAAGGAAGCAACTACTGTAGCCAAACTGCTAGTGTTAAATTGGGTCAGTAGGTATGGCGTACCTTGCAGACTACGTTCGGATCAAGGCCGAAACTTTGAGTCACTAGTTTTCGGTGAAATATGCGAGCTGCTGGGAATACAGAAAACGAGGACAACACCGCTGCATCCCCAATTCGATGGAGAGCGTTTCAACAGCATACTCAATAAACACCTGGCCAAGATGGTTAATGAGAACCAAAAGGACTGGGACCAACACATTCCACTATTCTTGATGGCATACGGAGCTGCCGAATATACCTCGACGTGCAAAGCCCCAGCCAAAGTCATTTTTGGAATGATTATTCGTCTGCCGGCTGATATAAAGTTCGGAACACCCCCTGAGAAACCACAAACGATCTCGGAGTACGCAAGTGAGGTAAGGCAACGGTTGAACCAGATACATTGAAAACAGCTCGGGTTGGCTGCTGACCACATGAAGACCCGTTACGATCTGGAGGCAAACTCCACTGGCTTCCAACAAGATGACTTGGTGTGGCTATATAACCCACACCGGCGAAAAGTTAGGTCTCCGACGTTGCAGGATAATTAAGATAACAAAGCGAATCAACGACGTCGTATATCCCTTACAGGAACACCGTAAGCCGAGAGCCAAAATGAATATCGTGCCTGGACCATTTTGCCCCATATTACATCCAGGGATATTTAACTACAACTGGCGACACACCTTTTTGGGGTGAAAAGAGCTAAGATGGAGACGGTGTTACATGTGCAAACAATTCTGTGAGCTACTGTCGCAACTATCAATAATATCATGATCAATAAACGAATGTACTCGAAAGCACAAGAATGGACCAAGCAAATCCGTGATCAATATCTGAAAGTGACGTCACTGCATGTATTCAGAATTGCTCGAATATTCCAGGTAGTTCTAGTCAGAGCAAGTTCGCCAATATACGAGAAATGGATTGAATGACTAGAGACCCTATATAAAGCCGAGCTGAATGAATGGGGGTGATAGTAAAACCGCGAAAGTAGAAACTGCGATAGTGTATAGCGCAAGTTGAAGGCGATGTTGATTGATAGTGAAGTGATTTTCATGATATAGAACTATTGGAATATAAGTTGATAGACAGTAAAAATTAAATTTAAATGCAATTTGTAAAAAAGTTAAATTAATGATTGTGCATTCTTGGTAAATAAACTTTTTTAACTTAATTTAAAAGACAAGGCGTTTTCATTTTCCGGAACATTAAAATTATCGGCCACAAACCATAACAGGCGACAATATGTAGGAAAGGAGAATAAATAAAACGAGAGAGTTATAGTGTAATTCGATGTTTTAATTAATTTCGAATTTTCCAATAAGTGTTTTCGATTGCCCCAAGGGTGAAAATATATAGAGTTAAGAATTTAACTGATATTAAATAGCTATTGGTGCTCGACTTTCGTTCTTTTACCCATGAGAGATCACCGAATGCCTCTCAGTAGGTGGTTGGGCTGCCATCGTATCAGTTTTACTGCCTACACTTAGCCATCCAACTCCACATCCGATCCAGATGATAGGTCGTCACCAATTACTGTGTAGCGACAAAATTTCATGTGGTCGTTGCTTGTTGAAGTTATATTTGGTCGTTTTTACCGGTTCTATTCGTCCATTTCCTTTAGCTACACCCGTCGTTGTTAATACGTGTTCAATATTTGCTTTTCCGCAAAATTCTGCGAAATTATTTGACGTGAAAGCCGGCCCCTTGTCGCTAACTATGCATGCAGGATCTCCGAAAATCTTGCGTCACTGTTCGATTTCCCCCAAAACTTCATCGGTTTTAGCAGATTTTGTTGGGTACAGCCGAACACATTTGCTGAATCCGTTCACCATGGTAAAAATGTGTTTATACTTTTTCGCTATAGCATCTATTTGACCTACATGATCTACGTGTAGCGTGCATATGGCTGTATTCCCTTTATCGATTGTGCGCAAAAAGCCTTCCAATTTACCTTGTTTCTTGTTGCATAAGATGCATTTGATGCAGTTTCTTATTACTTTGTCCACTTTCTATTTGAAGTGTTAAAATGCAGTGTAGCTGTTTTATTTGATTTGCGGTTTTCATAGCGCCGAAATGCCCTTAATCGTGGATCACCTTTATAACTTATTTTTCTATCATACGCAGGACCACTAGTAAATTCTGTCTGTCTGCTTCTTTAAATAACACATATCCGATTTTTTTATAATTCATATATTGTTTCGACTCAAGTATATCCATAATCGCTTTCAGGTGGTCATCGCATTTTTGAGCCTTCTCCAGTTGTAAACGCAACTCATTCTTAGAGTCGACGGTTAGTACCGCATACTTACTTAGTGCAACTACGTGTTTCATTTGCGTACCCGTACAATACTTCAGCTTGAAATTAAAATCGTGTATGTACATTATGTGACGTGATCATGAAGTCAATATATCTTCCTTTGTGCGTTGCAATCCGCAATCATGTCGAACTCAATATCCAGTAATTAATGCCGCAGTTTTTTCATCGCCAAGAATGCTGCTTTCGTCTCCAATGCAAAGCTGTGTTGTTTTGCCTCTGCTGTTTTTTAGGGTTTTGTAAAATAATTTTACGAAACCCTACTAAAATCGCGGCTTGTTGTTCCGTCTGTCCGTCCGTGTGTCACACCACTTTTTCTCGCAAACTATCAAACTAGAAACATCAAATTTTGTAGGCAGGTGTAAAGTGGTGCTCTCTTCAAAGTCCAACAAAAAAAAATTTACAAAGTATTTAAGGAGGACTCCCCATATAGGGGAGTGGCCCCCCCGTAGCCGATATGGGTATCAGATGATAGGTCTTGATGAGAACTTATGAAAACAAATCTTAATTTGACACTTTTTGCTTCGAGGGGCGCCCAGGGAGGGGAAATAAACGAAAAACTTGTGTCCCCTCTCGCGATTGGACATCTATGATCCAAAAAATCTGCAAAAAACTATGAAGGTAGGTGTTTATGAGTACAACAACAATATATACTTTAGAAGTCAAAATTGTCCCAACTTTTTTAATAATAGTATGATATTTGAATTTCACATTTTCCTCAATAAAAGCTATATGTACAGTTTAACTCAACGAAACTATATATTTAAGTTGTTCTCCAAAAGATCCTTAAACTTTGAAAGTTTGATGAAAATCAAATGATATACACAGAAGTTATAGCCATTTGAAATTTCTCCAATTACGACAACTGTAATACATGATTTTGGTTGGTTCACCAATTACAACAACAATAATAGATGATTTTGGTATTTCATGGACTTTCAGTCATTGCAGTTTTGATTTGATCTTCTTGAAATTTTCAACTGATGTCAATAATATTAATATTTTTGGGAATTCATGATTTGAGTGCAACAAAATAGCGGCCGCTGAAAATAGAAAAACAATGGATCTTAAACGTGCACATCTCTTTGACAAATTTCTTGACTTTATTTATTGTTGGTGACTGCATTACTGAGAAATTGGGTACAAAACCCTTCTGACATGAGCGTAGGTCTGTCTACTCAATTTTTTTACTCCAGAAATATATTGGATGTATGTTTCCTTCGAATGTTGCACAAGTATAGCGCCAAATCGGTCTTTGGATACATGACAATTAAGTAATGAGACTAATTTTATTGCCGCGCTTGTGGTAAGTCTGCGACCTTGAAATTTCCTTCTTCTTCTCCAGCATTCTTCTTCTCGTCATTGATATTTTTATCATTGCTCTAGCTTGTTTAGTTCGCCTGCTGTGTCGTGTTGAGTAGAAGTGTGCTGGTGGTACTCGTCACGAAAATGGAGAAATGAAATCAAGCGCAATGCGTCGCGATAAAATTTTGCACCAGAGTGGTGGAAACAGTTTCGGAAACGTACGCTAAAATTGTAAAAGTGCATGGTGATAGTGCTCTTAGTTGTGCTCAGGTGTTTCAATGGCATGAAGAGTTTAAGGAGGGGCGTGAAAGCGTGGAAGACAAGGCACGAAGCAAGAAACCAGTCGATCCGTGAAGATCAGCGTTTAACAGTTTGAACGTAGGCCTCAGAGCTGGGTACAAACAGTGAAGCAATCAGACAAAGTTGTGCGCGAAGAAAGTTCCAAAGAACATTTCTGAGGAGCCCTCAGCGTTTCCCAGTGTTTGACCTCCAAAGGGATCATCGTGTTGCAACAGCCACCTTATTCACCCGATATGTCACTCTGCGACTTTTTTCGTTCCCTAGAACAAAATCGGTGGTTAAAGGAACCCATTTTGAGTCATTTACGGACATCCAGGCGGTCGTGATGAGGGTACTTGCGGACACCCCAGTCGAAGCCTTCCAGAAATGTTACGAAGCATGGAACAGACGCTAGAATCGTTGTATTGCTGCCCAAGGGGACTTGTTTGAAGGGGATGGCAGAGTTGTAGAATAATTTTTATATATACGGTTTTCATGGAATCAGTTTCATTACTTAATTGGCACACCTCGTATGTAGCTCCGTCCGTGGATCTCTTGAAAAAATTCTCATCACCGGTTGATTGGTTGACGCTTGCTTAAGTTGCTGCATTGCTCTTTGTTCTTCTCCGCCAATAAAAAATTCTTTTCTCAGTAAGTTTGTTAGTGGTCTTGCAATTACCACGTAGGCTTTTACAAATTTCCGAAAAAATCCAAAAAGTCCCAAAAACGATTGTACGAGTACTTCTCTTACGTTTTTGGGCTCAGGAAAATTTTTTAACTGCTTTAATTTTCTCATCGCCTTCGATCATCAGACCCAAAAACTGAGCTCTTGTTTGCAGGAAACTGAATTTTTTCCAGTTAATTCGTAGACCGTATTTCGCTGCCACCCCAAAAAATCGCTCCAGCTTTCTCGAATTGTCTTCTCGGGCTTTTGCAAAAATAATGATGTCGTCCATGTAGATTTCCAAGCCATCCTCGTTAATAAGCTGTCGTAGAATGGCTTAGTGGTTGGAGCACTAAGCCCGTGAGCCGAAGGACTCTGGTTCAAGTTTCGTTGGCGTCAACGAGATTTCGTTCGAGTGGTTCTTCGGACGGACTATAAGCCTGTTCAGTTAGGATACCGTGCTGGTTTAAAATCAGAATGTATCCCAGCTGGGTGGACAGACACACGGCCAAAGCGTGATAATGATCATATCAACTTTGTTGAGTGCCGATACATTAGATCATGACAATGAGATACTCTAACTATCTCTAAGCAAAGGCCCGAAAGGGGCTGTAGGGCTACAAAGAAGAAGAAGAAGAATGAAATTAATATACCTTATAAAATTCGCAGGTGAGTTGCAATATCCAAACGGTACAAAATTGAACTCAAATAAACTGTCTTGTATAGCAAAGGCCGTATATTTATGGCTAGATTCCTAAATTGGGCACGTAAAGAAGAGGAAAAGGATGCCGGGGAAGGAAAAGGGAATTTCAAGGTCACAAGTTTACCACAAGCGCGGCAATAAAATCAGTCGTATTACTTGATTGTCACACCTCGTAAAATGATGGTCACTGTGGATACATTTTAGTAAAGCAAACTTACAATTTTTTTTCCAAAGAGAATCCGCACACTAGAGATTAGTATCAACTTTTAAGGAGATCATGTTGAAAAAGATATAAAAGTCAAAAATTATTTTATTCGGAGAAAGATATTCTTTGGATCACCTTTTGTGAGCTTACGGTTGCTCAAATAAAATTCCATGCTGCTCATGCTAATCATAATACAGTCTTTGTCACAGATTCTTTTCTTGTAACTTTGTTTTAAAGGGCTTTGTAAAAAATTTTTTGCAAAGCCCTACTAGTTTCGCATCCTGTCTATCCATCCATCCATTCATCTGTCCGTGCGTCATAATAAGTTTTCTCAGAAACTATAGAAACTAGATTGCTCAAACTTTGTGAAAAGGTTAGAAGTGATAGTCCCTCAAAAGTTTAGGTCTCATCAAACAATTCAAGTATGTTTAAGAGGGTCCCCCCTTATAATAAAGTGGCCATATAATGTTTATCAAATGGCCCTTTGTATTACAACTGTAGTTGAGTGGGGTATCAAATGAGATTTCTAATACGAAAAATCATTTCATCCGTCAGGGGGTCCAGCGGAAGGCAAAATTCAAAAAATTTGTGTCCCTTTTCGTGATTGGATACATTTGAGCCAAAAAATCTTGAAAAAGTACGAAGATAGGACTATCTGAGTACAAGGGCAACAAATAACTCAGAAACCAACATTCACTAAACTTTGTTAGTAATAGTATGATTTGTAACAAACATCAAAGTGATATCTTTAAACTTCAACTTAAATGGTTTTATAAATAGATTAAGATAAGACCTTTATAGTCACAAAATTTCATGGAAATCAGATAATAATCAAGTGACATATAGCCACTACAATTATTTGGAATTACAACAACAATAACACCTGTTGATGGTTTATTTAAATATCAAATTGACCTAGTCTCTCTCATTTTCTTCGAATTTTCATAAAAAATTGAGGAATAGTGTTATTTTGAATATGTTCGATTGGCCGAGCATTCAGAAAAATTATTTAAGCTGGACCAAAATGGCAGTTGGTATGTGCTTACTCCAATGAAAGAAACTTTACCTTTTTTGGATAAATTTGAGCGAACCATAGAATGGTTACAAAGCCTTTCTGGCAGGGACACTCTCCTGCTTGCTCGATTTGTTTGTATATGAATGTGATTTTCAGGAGAACTGACTAATATATTTTATATTGGAAGTATATTAACATAATTGCCGTATTTCAGCTGTTTCATCATAATTATTTGTTAATTTGGCTCATAGACATAGTTCTAAGGCCTCATTGTATAAGTATACAGAGAGCATTTTGAACGGATAAGGATTTTTTATAAACATCAAAAAAATTTACTTCTGCTAGAAGACTTTAATTTTATTTATTTCCTTATAGCTTTAAGTAAGTACCTATGCAATGTTCCAAAAAACCTTCCTTTCATTAATTCCATGAAACGGCTTACCGCATTGCTAATTATATCTGAAAGCTAGCGAAAAGTTCTGAAACCAATTCCATTGCATGCATCTTCCATATGCATCCCATTCATCCTTAAAAAAAAAAATTATCCGTAAAATCTTTCATGTCAGTCTGCCAGAATATCAAAAGCTTACAACGTGCAAGGAAATATTTCACAAGTTCCGCTTCTTACCACTCACTTAAAAGAGATGGTGGTGGTTTTTCCTCCTTTTTATTGTAATGTCTTATTCACTGAATGGAGCGAAATATTCTCGTATATAACAGAAGATTTTTCGTAAATTTTCATTCTTGGCAATGCTCACGTGTAGCTGTTTTTTCAGAGCTGAAGATGTTTTACTAGTGTTCCGGAATATACATATACCATGCCCCAACTTTGTAACATATGTTCGGCATTTTGGTCGGATATTTAGATACATATGTACGGCGACAAATGTTTTTCGAGTGTAGAAGAAGGATATGGAGCAAAGTATATGAGTACAAACATCTATATATCATGAATGCATGCTACGACAGATTTACACTTCTACTTAAAGACATAAATTTCCTAATGTTGCATAGACGTTCGCTGTTCGCTTCTCTTAAGATTCTCGCCTTGTGGCTGAACAGCATCGCTTGAGGCAGAATTCAAAAAGGAGTTATAGCACTCGAAAACGCCACACTATCGTAACCATATACGAGATGTTGGTTACACATTATCTAAACGGAAGCATAAGTACAAAAGCGATCTGTAGATTGTCTTGTTAAAGGCTTGTTCTATATAACACGGAGATTAACAAATAATCTAAAATACAAGAACGTGAGAAGTACTTACGAATAAATTGTATGCTGAATGCATCAGTCTATAATATGAACAATACAACATTTTTCTGTAACATCGAAGCAGTTAGTGTTTAGAGACTTATCCTATCCTGAAAACGAAAATTGGCCAAATTTAAGCTCTGACTTAAATCGACAGCATTGTAAGCTGTCTAAATATTTTAACGAATAAACAGTTTTTAAGGCTTAGTAAAATTATTATATAAAATATTTATGATTCCAAGAATGTTTTCATTTTATAATTATACCTGCATATATTTTGAAGATGTTTTATGCGCAATAGAAAATCCCGGTAAAATTCGTTGAAGTAATTGTTGTTACCTGTACATCCTGGCGGCTATTATCAGATTAATAGTTGTCCTTATGTACATGAATACTAGTGAAAAACTACAAAATCGTTAGTTTTCCACAAGTATTTGGAAATATAAGTGTTTGCTTTGTGAAAAATGTTTGGAGGCAAAAGTAATTAATTTGCGGAAACAACGATTTTAACTTTTTTCGTGGTTAATTGGATACCTAAATCGTTCCGTATACTTTATTATCAGTCTGATATGAACACAACATGGGAAAATGTTAAGATACATCTTAGCAACAAAAAGCGTCCAAAGCTACGTTATTTAAGACCAATAACTCTTATTTGCGGGAAATCACCGAAGAATTATACACAAAGCCTGTAAAAACCGTTGGTTGTCCGTATAAAGTTTGCATCAAGATCTGTTCACCGAAGGAATGCTTTTATCGTACATGACACTCAGGAGGCCATTAGGGGAAGTGAACTTACATGCCAGGTGACTAGCGCCTCTAAAGGGATCCAGACCGGCGCTAACGGCCACTTCAACATTCTTCCGTTGAAGATTTCCAGATACCTTAGGTAAATGAAGTAACATTCCTTTTCTTATTCTATTTATATAGACAATTAAACTTTTTTTCAACTACCCTGCCTGGTTAATTCTTCTTCTACTTCTTCGTAGCACTACAGCCCTCTCGGGCCTTCGCTTCCTGCAAATAGCGCCTTCAACTGTCGCACTTCATTGACCGCGTCCTTCAATTTCAAAATCTGAGCAGCGATAAACTGTCTACGTCGACCAACGTATACCTTTTTAGGTATCCGTTGTTCGTCCATGTGTCCAGCTCATTACAGCTTCCACAGTCTGACATTCGTTGATACCTCTGGCTCGTCAAAAATTTCCTACAACTCATGGTTGTTTTGAGTTCTCCATTGGTCCCCGTCTAGCTTTGCTCCAATTGTTTGCCTCAGGACCTATCGCTCAAAGGCGTTCAATATATATTTTCGGATGCTTGGGTTAGGGTCCATGTTTCACGCCAACAGCATAAGACGTGTTCTATCATAGATTTGTATACTTGGAGCTTTGTTTTCCTGTGTATGCAGCTGATTTTCAAGATCATCAAAACTGAATAAAATATTTTATTTGCGAGCTGTATTCTTCGGCGTATTTTGTCTCTTTCATTACTGGTTCTCGTTATTTTGGCACCTAAATACACAAAATCACTCATTTTCTATACTATATTCGCCAAGTGTGGTACTTTGTGTACGTGAGCTTTTTTATCTCGGCTGCATCATGAGCCTTGTTATATTTTCATTGATTTATATCCCTACTAGTTTTGCTTCGCTGTCGAATTTCAGGAAGAGTTCTTTGGCGGTTGTTAATGACCGTGACAAAATGCTAATGTTGCCCGCATAGGCTACTACTTGGCTCGACTTATATAGTAATGTACCTCGTGTGTCGACAGGTAGCTTCCTTATGACGTACTACATAGCCAAATTGAATAGCAATGGGGCCAGCCCATTTCCCTATTTTAGTCCGATATTTGTGCCAAAGGCATCGGTGAGTTGGTCATTAATGCGGACTTGGGAGACCTTCGACGTCATTGTCGTTTTGACAAGGTGGACCTATTTGACTGGGATGATAAAGCAAAGCATTACTGGATAAAGTACGTTAGGATCAATTCTGTCGTATGCTTGCTTATAGTCAACGAAAATTTGGTGTTCGTCTATGTTGAAATCCCAGCATTTTTCAAGTACCTGCTGACTGTGAACAATTGTCCAATTGATTACAGGTCATAAAATCCTTCAAGAGATTAATTGCCCCTAATTAAGTATCCGTTGTTCGGTCCTTACTACCTAGAGATCCTTTCGTCGAGTAATTAAAATAACTGGCAGTAGGCATTCCCCATGTCCGTTTTCATTCATTTTTCTTTCGGTATTCTTGATATTCAGTAGATTTCGGCTGCATGTAGCCACTTCCAGTCCTTTACTTCCTGTAATACCGTTACGTGTTCCCATGCAATGTCGTGTCCTTCTTCGATCATGTGCTGCTATAGATGATTTCACGCTGTTCTGTGCCATTCGGCCACTTTCGCTTCTTGAAAATGTTCATTCACCTGAGGTTTAATCAGCCTTTTCGTCAGTCTTACATATTCCTTGTGGCAATCCGAGCATGTGATTTTGTATATTCGTAAATGGTTTTGATGTCTTTCGTAGAACCTAAAACCGTCTCCAGTTTATATTGTCTGGAAGTAGCCGATGCCTGTATATTGGCTTTTTTTCAGTGTTCGTTATAGTTTTCTAGTTGCTGTTGATTATGTGAGCCGTATTCTCCTAGAAGCCGTGCATGCTATGCTGTCTGTGGAAAGTGTTCATAGTGATTGTTTTCCTAGCTGTTCTTCTATTTTGTGAATTCGTCTCCTAATTAGATCGGTTTCATATCCATTTTTATTTGCTGTCTGCAGTATGTATTCAATTCCGTTGTTTTTTGTTCTACTGACATCGAAACTATGATCATACTAAGGATCATGCTGTTGTAGGCAGCCATTTTGTGTCCAAGAGAGTAATTTGAGCTTCTCAGTATTGTGCTCATAGTTTGTGGTGTTTTCTATATATATCGAAGTAAAATCCATTTGAGCTTCTGATGATCTTGATACCTAGAAAAGGAATTTTATGGTATTCTTCTTTTTCCATTGTGAATTTTACACTCGGGTGGATTTTTTTGATTTTCTGCAACAGTGTTTCTGCTTTGATTGATTTTACAATTGTTAAAACATCATCCAGGCATATCACCAAAATTTTTGGGAGGATACCCATTTCCTCCATAAGGGAATCAATGTGGCCAATAAAAACCTCGCTCAGCAGAGTGAAAGAGGGTTGCCCATTGCTACTCCCGAAATTGCTTTATAGTATGCGCCTCTAAAGGTGTAAGTTTTGCAAGTATTTGTTATGCCTTCACTTTATTTTCTCATTCTAGGGAAAGGAAGCATCATAATTGAGCAACCAGTCTTCGAAGTGTGACAGTGGAAAGGAAAACATAGCAGGCGCAGATCCTATTGGAATAGGGCTCACATACTCAACAGCAACTAGAAAATCACATCAAACATTGAAAAAAGCCCCAATATACTGACATCGACTTCTTTTAGACAATATAAACTAAGGACCGTTTTAGGTTCTACGAAAGACATCAAAACAATTGAACAAAGGAGTGTAATATACAAAATCACGTGCCCAGGTTACCACAAAGAATATGTAAGACCGATAAAAAGGCTGATTTGAACGCGGGTGAATGAACATTTTCAAGAAGTGAAAGTGGCCAAAAGACTGGCACGGAGCAGCGTCAAATCATCTGTAGCAAAACACATGATTGAAAAAAATCCCTGTTGGCAGCACCAGCCGGAAAGGTAAATTTCTCGTATGTAGCGTAAGGTTTCGAAAAAGAATTTGGCTTGCCTACTAGTGGACTTCTTACTGCAATTTTTGTAGCACCACATGGGTATTTATTAAAAATTCGTATTTGGAGACCCTTCATAGAGGCGCAAATATTTTGCTGATTAAATTGAGTTGCTCACTAATGGATCACAAATTGAAAATCGGCGGGTAATAAATTGTTATAAACATATTTATACTGGTTTTGCCCTTCTCACATTTGCTGTTTATACATTTTACAGTGGTTACCACACAAAGGTGATAACTTTTTGGCCTAAATAGCTCAAATAGTTAATTTCATAAGATTTCCATAAAAATTTAATCAGCACTTGCATTGCCATTAACATATACATTTTCGATTCTTTTCTGAACCACCAAGGGCTGTCATTTTGAATTTTAATTGAAAACGGCTGCTAAAAATATTAAGCTGTAAGTTTTAAAATTTTTTATTTGTCATCCGATTTGCATAATTAAATTAAATTAATTTGCCTTAATCACTTATAATTTCAAGTTTTATCGCAATCTGTTGAGAAATTTGGCTGCTAGAGGGCTACAGAAATAAATAAATGTTTATGTCACCCCCCTTTATGGGGAGACTCCCTCAAACACTTTAAAATATTTTCTTACACTGCAAATTTCAAGAGGCACCACTTTTGACCAACGTAGAAAATTTCGTCATTCTAGCTTATGTGGTTTGCAAGAAAACTTGTGACGCACGAACAAACGGACAGACAGTCACGATTTCATAACTTTTTAGGGTATTGTAAAAATATTTTAACAATATCCTAAATATGGTCTGCTTTATAAATACTCCCAAGTAAAGTAATTTAAAACGTTTCCATGAAAATTATTCATTATTTCAGTTGCTATTAAAATAGCAAATTCCGCTTGCCTTCTGACCTTTGGGGGCTGCAATTTTGAATGCATAGATTTGATTTTGGATTATTTTAAATCTTTGTATGCCAGGACCTCATCAATCAATGCGGCAAATCTCGTTCAAATCAGAGTTTCACTCTAGACGGGGCTAAATTATTCTAATTTTAGTGAAAATTGCAGCTAAAAATATTAGGTTTAACATTTTCGACTTATTTATTTTTCATTCGACTTAAAATATTTTCTACATAATACAAGAACTTAGTTAAACACATCAATAATCTCAAGTTACATCGAAATGCGTTGGAAAATGTGACCGCCAGAGGGCCACGAAAACCTGAAAAAGTCGCATATTTAAGCCGCCTTTATTTTGAAAACTGCACCTACATGACCATCAAAATGTCAAAGTTTCTAAATCTAATTGATTTCTATCTTAAAATCAAATTTCATATACATCGGATCAAAATTGCGACTTTTAGAGGAAAAAAAAATTTTGAGTTTCACCGGGCCACCATTTTGTTTTTTTGCGACCTGACCTCCGGTTTTTTTACATAAATCTTTAAATACTTATAGTTTCTATCAAAGTACCGAATTTCATTAACATCGGTTGAAAGCTTTGGTCAAAACTGCAACAACAAAATTTTGTACGTTTTTTTGGCCTTCGAGCGGCCGCCACTTTGGATTTTTTATTGTGAGATTCATTGGATACATCAGTGAACCTTTGTACCGAATTTCATCCAAATCGGAGCTATACTTTGGACTGAACAGAAATCGAAAATGGCCGCCATTTTGTTTTCGCCTGGCCGATATAGTTGGTTCATGAAATCGACCGAGATATTTACTCAATACACCTATCCTGAAAATTTGGTGAAAATCGGAGCAAAATTGCAACCTCTAGCGTAGTCACAAATTTCGTTATATCCAATATATATATATGATACTCTCCGCAATAGGTAAATTTCTCTCGAGAAATTAACCTAAAAATAAATAAAGTCTAATGGAAAATTGCACAGTGATCAAGTGTTGTTTTCTCTGACGTTCGCACTTTCAGGAAAATTATGCAGGAACGGAAAATATAGATTCTTTCAAGGCATAAACACTGAGAGCTTTCGATGCTAACCAAGCTTTTACGTATTTCTAAAATTTGCTTTCACAAAATCCACATTACTGGGGAAAACATAGATTTATTGCCTCTTACGGAAAACGGTACTACATTAGAAAGGAAACGATAATTTTGCACATTTGTTCTTTATTCGAACTCTTTACTGCTTGTAAAGTTCAATACGATGCTTTCGAAATAAATTCAAAAACGTTTTAATCGCGTTTCTATTTTCCTTATCATCGGGCAGACATTAGCAGCTCTGCTATATATTGGACTTGTCGGCAATTGGAGCACTTTGATTTTAGATGACACGTGCATACTGTTAAATCTCAGCTGACTCCATCTGCCCCATTTCACTCCTCTTCCGTGATGTAATACACCGTTGAGGAGTATTACATCAGCGATCCCCAAACCCGAAATTTTACATGCAGATTTTACATTATTTTTAAACAAAATTTAATTACTGTAGAGAAAATTGAACTGAAGTAAGGAAATTCGAAATGTAGTAAAGAAATTTAAATAAGGTACAGAAGATTTGAATGGAGTGAAGAAATTCAAATGAAGTAAAGAAATTTTAACTATAGTAAAGAAATGAAAATTTGTTACAAAAGTTAAATCTCATGACGAATGCAATTAAAGGGAGACATTTAAATTATAATGTACAGGAAAATTGGTATGAAATGACATTAAAAAAAATAATAAGAAGAAAAAGTGTTCTACAAAATTAGGATTACAAATAAAATTAATTGCATATGTTTTCAAATCTGCCACAAAATTCCTAGTAGGAGATAGGAAAGTTTTCGAGCAGTTTGATTGTATGACTGCTCGATTAATACACGGTTATTCGAATTACTCGACGAAAGGATCTCCAGGTAGTAAGGATCGAACGACGGATACTAAATTATGGGCAATGAATCTCGTAAAGGATTTTATGACCTGTAATTAACCAGACACAATAATTTTTGTAACTGACGAGAAAATAGTTTTATTAACGCATAATTAAAAAGTCTCTAATTGATTATTGTCAATGTAAATAGAAGAAAAATGTAAAATATGAACTGGTTACACTGTTAAAGAGAGTAGTTTGCTATCAAAATGTCAGTGTCTGCTCCTAAAAATAAAAAGGGAATAGGGTAAAAGACGCCTTCCTGCTTCCCTGTCTTCCTAGTCGATACGATGCACTTTATATAATTTTCGATACATCGTTGAATTCTCAGTTAAATTCATGGTATGAAAAACTCGCTGTCTATCGATTCTCTGACTCTTTTGATTCCCGAATGCCGTCGTTCATGCAAATGTTTTATTAGGTTTGCTTGCATATTTTCAGGTACTGCGATTCTTCTCTTTCCATCGTACTCCATGGACAATATATCACCGTGACATATGTTATTCTTGTTTGGCCCAGCTTCAAGTGCCTGTTTAATCGCATTGATAGCCAACGATGTCGCGAGTAAAGTACGCGTGGCTCCACACAGCGATGAAGGTATCAATGCAATTAAACAGGCACTTGAAGCTGGGCCGTACAAGAATTACATATGTCACGGTGATATATTGTTCATGGAGGACGATGGAAAGAGAAGAATCGCAGTACCTGAAAATATGCAAGCAAACCTTATAAAACATTTCCATGAACGACGGCATTTTGGAATCAAAAGAGTCAGAGAATTGTTGCTCGAGGTAAGGCGTCCACATGTACATTAGTTTCGCTGGGCGATGCTCTATTGTACATGTAAATTCTGGTAGACAAATGGTCATTCTTGCAATCTTTTTTGCTACTGTTAGCTTAGACGGCAAACAGTCCGTTATAATTTTGAATTTGACTCCCAGCAAATACAAGTTAAACTTTTGGACCGCTTCAACTATCGCTTGAAAGTCCAAGTTGTACGACTGATATCTCTTTTCAGTGTCATTGGTAGTCCGGCTTTAATAATAACATGGGTGCATCTTTTGATCGCTTGGCTAGGCATTTCTTGCTCTCAGCGCAGGGATTGCATAGACTCTGCACAGGGCTACTGGACAGCACAACCTTAATGTGATCAAACGCCGCTATCTGCTCCTCCCCGAACTCGAATACAGCTCCCTTTTTCAGCATCCAACTCAACGGGTGCATTCGCCTTACGAATTCAGGTACCAATTTCTTGAAGTATCTTACCAGTTCATAGAACCTCTGCAACTGCAATACTGTTCTCGGCTGTGGAAATTTCATAACTGATTCGATCTTCAATGGTGAAGGCTCGATTTTTCCACCACAGACTACATAGCCCACATGTTCGATACGTTCTTTTAAGAAGACGCATTTCCTCCAATTAAATTGAATACCGCTTTCTTTAGCCACATGTAATACTCGTTTCAGCTTTAGGATTCCTTCATTTGCGTCTACGGATGATATTATCAGGTTATCTACAAATGTGAGTACTGTTCTGTCCTTTAACAAATCTCGGAAAACTTTGTTAATGAATCGCCCAAATGTATTCCCACTTTTACATAGACCAAATAGCGTTTTACAGAACTCGTACTGGCCGTGTTGCGGATCGAACGCGGTATACTTTTTACTGGATTCGGTCACAGAAACATGAAAATAATAATTTTTCAAATCAAATGTCGTAGAAACTTGTGCTGACACCAATCGATGAAGCTAGTTCTCAATGATCGGCATAGGGAATCGACCTCTTACAACTTTACTATTCAGGCTACGGTAATCTAGACAAACCCTATGCGACTCGTCTTTCTTCTTGAGGACGACCACTTGACTTGCAAAGTCGCTCAATGATGGCCGTATTACAACTTTATTCAACCATTCAACTACCTTCAACCTTCAACTATGGCCTTTTATAAAGGTGCCAATCGGTGCTGTCAGCGCTATAGCTGTCTCAATACCTGGCTTCTGTTTCTCCTTTGGAGTGTAGCATTCCACCAATACTTTGGATTTGCTCCAAACATTGAAATTGTTTTGAAAGTGGTCGCATGAAATTCTCATCATCCAACTGTCATCGTTGACTGGATCGTTGATCGCGTTCGAAGCCGATTCTTCAACTATTTTTACGAGTGGCTTGATCTACTTAGGCGTAATAATGTAGTTTACCGTCTTCAAAAATTGTCTACCGATTATCATATTAACGCTCATGGTGTTTGTCGGGACGACGTAAAGTTCAATAGAAAACACTATTTCTTCGATTTGGATGTTCATATTTGCTCTTCCGATCACGTGAGCAATCGCATTACCGAATCCGTGAATTTTTATGTGAGTTGGAACCGTGCGCGGAACTGTTCCTTCTAATTCCTGCCACAATGCATGTCCGATCAAATTCAAGTCACTATAAGTGTCTACTACCGCCGTAATTTTTCGGTTACCGACTTTCACATTAACAACGTTTTCATCTCCCGTGAAATGCTCAATGAAATTCACCGTAGAGGTCGAGTTGTTCACACCTTTCCTTTGCGGGCATTTTCGCGATAAATGTCCATACGTCCGCACTTAAAACCCTTATTTCCCTTGCCTTTATTCGGGAAATTACCTGCTTTATGCCTCGTCCCGCCACATGAAAAAATCGCGTACTTTCGTTCGAAGAACGTCCATATTGTTTATTGTCGCTGCCGCCCTTTTTTATATGGGTGTTTGCCTTGAATTTTCCTTTCACCTTCACATAGACATCCAATTTTAGCGATCGTTTTCGCTTTGTACAGGATCAATTTGTGCGCTGCATCGTCGGCTATACCATTGGATACATATTCGCATATGGTGGCTTCATCTATCTTCCTCGCCCTTGCCATGCGCCTCATTTCGTATACGTATTCTTACAGGCTTTCCTCCGGTTTCTTTGTATGTTTGAGATATTTTTTATATACTTCTGCGACACTGAATTTCCTGTCGAACTCAACACCTAGAGCACGTTTCAACTTATCATATTTTACAATTCAATTCCAATTACCTGAACAGAGTTCAATGAATCAAGCAAATTATGTTTATTTCGCAAAAATACATTTACAATTCAATTCCAATTACCTGAACAGAGTTCAATGAATCAAGCAAATTATGTTTATTTCGCAAAAATACATTTTCAAGCATTTCAGTTCAGTTCAATGAAATGCAAATTGCTTACTTTTAAAAAATGAACATGGGAGCAAATTAATAGGTCAATAAATTCTATAGAATGCTTCAATGCACTTTCTTGAGTTTATGGACATTACGTTAGACTTAATACTATGGATGAAATGCTTTGAGTTTAATTAATGAGTTAACAATATGATATAATTCTTAACAGACTGATACATTTGAATTCTTCGATCCACGTGGAGATACTTTGTCAATTCTCTCGCGTCCCACTCGGTCCCCGGTCCGCACTCGCTGCCGCTGTGATATTTTCAATCGGTGTTGATGTTCCTGCTTCAATCCTCTCAACGCTTGTCTCTTCACTCACGACTCGTCTCATATTGTCCACCATCTCACATAATTTGTTAGTTACCACGGGATTTCGTTTGTCAAATTCCACAATTCGAGCAGCTAATTCTTCTTTCGTCCCACTTCCTTCGAGACCCCGCATCGAGCACTCTCGCAAAAGTCCATTTTTGTTGTACCGGTCGAGCCACTCTCTCACTTCCAATCTTGCGCGCGACATCCTCTTTCCCCATCTCTCTCTCTCTTTTTTCAGCAATCAGAAAAGTTCGCACACCAATATTGCTGTGCCTCTCTAGCACACATGCGTGATATCGCTTCAAAAGGGCCCGCTGATCGATACCGGGTTCGGAACACAAACGAATTAGATTATTAATCAATGCTCATAGCGGTTGAGACCTCATGTAAAGGTTGAACAATAAAACAATCTTTATTTGTTGAAAAGGTTTGTTACAAAATTCAGTATTTAGGAAGAACGAATTCAATAATTAAAAGAACGAAACGAAGTCACGTCTACTCACGGCACGCTCTCGTGGTCCAATCCCTTCGATCATGTTGCAGGCGATGATGTCCCCGCCGTCAGTGTTACAACCCGACATAAATATTTATTTATATATATATATATATATATATATATATATATATATATATATATATATATAAAATATATTATTAGGTTTGGTTTTTAGTCTCAAATAAAAGTCATAAAGTTGAGTTTGATAGTATAAATTTTTTGGACGATGCGTTGCAGCATAGCGACCGAGATTTCACGAATGACACAAGTAACGTTGGCTTCCAAAGCCCCAATTGAAGCTTGCTCAAACCTGAAGGCCAGAGACCTCGTGTAACCCCAAAGAAAATAATCTAAAGGTGTAATATTTCTGTAATGTATGCTGGGTTTCAAAATTGCGGATGGTATTGGCTATAGTGGTTATAGTAGATCGACGATGCATACCATAAGTTGCTCTAAGAGCAGGAAAAATCTTTCTCACAGAGCGCTGATTTTTGTTATGCAGCTGAACAATTGTATACGTTGTTACAATTTAAGTTTTTCTGTGATGATTTGCTAAACAATACTATATAAATATTGCATAACAGTTCGACGGGAATCACGCGTGACCTGTCAAAAAAAACGTATTAAAAATCAAACCTCATAATGAATCACCCTTAATCTGGTGTACAACTATTTTTTCGACAACGTTATTGGTCGCAATTTTGCTTCAATTTTCTGGAAATTGTCAGGAAATATGTCTTACCTAAATATCTCAGACATAATTATCAATTAGCCAAATCGCTTAAGCGGAAACAAAATATTTTTGACAAAAATCCATTATTTATGTTATTGTGACGAAAATATAGCTCCAATTTGAACGAAATTCGGTACATATGTTCATCCAATTATGTGATAAACTCATGATAAAAATCCAAAGTTGAATCACCTGAAAGAAAATAACGGCCGCTCAAAGGCTGAATATGCACACATTTGTTTTTGTGGTTGTTACCAAATTTTTCAACCAATGTGAATGAAACTTGAGTATATGATACATATTATAAGTTTCTAGAGAACAATGAAAAAAATTTTAGGTCAGCTTTTACATTTCAAAATGGCAGTTAATCAAATTTCGATATTTGCATTCGATTTGCATGAAACTTCAACTTACAGTAAATAGTGATCGTACATAAATGCGCCAAATTCAAAATGGCTGTGGTTCAAATAAGCGATTTTTCAGATTTTCGTGGTCCTCTAGCGGCCATGCTTCTCAATAGATCTTTGAGCTTTTGCGTAAATTCTTTCATTCAGCCAAAAATTAAGGACGGACGATGAATAAAAAAGTCAAAAATGTAAAACTTAATATTTTTAGCTGCCCTTTTCAATGAAAATCAAATAATTGGCTCTGTTTAGAGAGATTTCGAAAAGTAGTTGATGCCAGAAATTTTTGCTCATAGTTACAGACTTCACAAGATTATTCCAAACAAGCTTCGAAATGAATATGTATCGACTTTCATCACTTTGATAGTTTGATAAATTCTTTGATTCGATATATATTGTTTTCAATCCATTTCAGGCTTTCTGTACTGTCCAGTACATGCATGAAGACACGCCTTTCAAAATCTTGTAACATTTCCATTGTATAAGCATTCTGAACTCATCAGACTGGACTTCCATAGGTCAAAAGTGGTTGACTAGAGCCATGTAAGTTGGGTAGACTCATACCGATAGGAGAACCGCTAAATCAAATTCTTTGCCACCATCGAGATTTGGACCAAGGATCTAACTCGTAAACAGAAATTACGTTGTTTTGAAAAAAAATAATTTTTCTCATTTTGTAATTGCTTCGCAAATCATTTTTGGAATATCAAGTCATTTCCTTTTAATATATTAACGCGAACCACTGGCTTCTAGTTAAAACTGCCACTCTTGTGTCGTATTATTTTTAATTTCTCGAAGGAAGCCTTTTAATATGATTGACAAAGTTACATAAGTTGCATAAGACAAGTTCCAGTAGCATTTATCCTGTTATTAAGTACCAAGAATGAGTAAGTATGAACCATCTTTGTCTTACTCTGCGCTAAGGGTAAATTATCTCCCTATCTAGTCTTTACATCTCATGAATGTGGTATAACAGCCAGCATTCGGTATTTCAATTATAAATTTTCTTTGCAATCAAATTAGCAATTGTATCCAAACGTTTTACTTAAGAATTTCATGTTTAGATGGTTTCGTGACGTTCACCCTAAATTATACAGAATTAACATGAGAAATAGCAATCATATTCAATAGTACTACAAAGTTACAATAACTTCTTGCAATATCGCATCATGTGCTTTATGATACTTGATTAAATATTAATCATGCAATCGTGTAACTGTCGGGACGAGCCAGCTAGTCTGGATTAGTCAATGACATTAAATGATTGGGTAAACGATCCATTGTAATCGTCGAACAATAAACAACAAGCTTCATTAGTATTGAATGAATATCTAAGTACTTAAGGTCTTGAAATTAATGAATTTTCAATATTTAGATATATTGCACTAACTAAAAATTTTGCTTCATATTTTCTCATTTACCAACCCTTAAATTGATATCAAATCATAATTCCATCATCCAAAGGAACAGCGCTGTTACATTACCTGCTTCCATCGTTACATTACAAGAGCGTAGACATACCGCAGAGAATGCTGCTCACATGTGACATTCAAGGATTATATGTCCTTGGGGATTAGCGGTTTGCGAAACAGAATACGTCCATTTGGGATGAACATGATACAAAATTCATGTCCCGAATCTTGTACTTCCTCTTAAATTGATATTTATGTCAGCCAGGACGCCCAACATTAGCATTAACATCTCCTCAGCTCACCTGTCTTTGGGAATGAGGAGACAAGTGCTAAGCCGAGGCTTGTTGAGTGCTTTCCCGTCCAATATATTTACATCGTGGTTTTTTGTCGTAAAACTAAAAAGTGTATGATGTAGACGCATAAAGTATACTCTCTAGTGATGACGATGCGGAACATATATGACGTCGAAATGGCACTCCATCTGCATATTACGTCTCCTATACTCACTACGTAATCCTGTCAAGTTGAGAAAGATGGAAGAGATTTGATGCTTCACGAAATGTAATAATTTTCTTACTTAACACGTAGTGACACTTCGCTAGGCATCGTGTGACCTGATCTGAGCTGATCCAGGAATACATGAGGAAGCTGTAGCGGGTAATGTATCCATCCCTTTTAACCCCAGTGTAAGGTATTAAAAATTGATGAAGGATGGCTTCGTAGTTTTAGCAAACTGAATGTATTTCTGCATATCATGGGCATACAGTTATATGGATTTGAAACTGGGAATCAACCTTTCATGGATGTCACGGATAAATTTAGATACTTTTCATTCCGGGTGTGAATATTTTGCCGCATTCGCGTTTATTTTCATTAGATTTAGTATTAGCTATCTACTTTATAGCAAAAATAATAGTCTTCTGAATATCAATTTGCTTAAACTTAAAGAGTTATCTCAGAAATTTACTATCAAATCTTAAAGTATCCTTGTTTAAAAATAAATTAAAACATGTTTTATTGTTATGGACAATTTGTTAAAAATTAAAAAAGTGTGTACAAGATTCATTTGAATGAACTGATTAATATTTGTGATACGTAAATTTTAGACGGAACGATTGAAAAGTTCACTTTTGACCCATACTCACCTGCATCTTCGTAAATTCTCTTTATGTGATTGGCGAAGTGATGCAGCTATTACTAAAACGGACAGCTTGAAACATATTCACAAAATACTGTCATTTGAAAAAAACCATAAGAAAGAAGCTATTTCAATATAGTTTGATTTAAAAACGATTGGCTGGAATAAAACTATACTAAACAATATAAAGACTTGGTATCGAACTTTTAGCACAAAATATAGAATGACGAATGGGTATAGTCGTATATCAAAGAGGTCCTACCTTCCACTTTGTAAGTTTTTTCCTGGTATTGCAGAATCTACTCACATTAAATTGATTTCAATGGATAGGAGGTCAGGAGGGTAAATAAAGTAACGTAGTCAAATATTGATGAAGTAGATAATAATAATTAAACAACGTCTTGAGAATACTAAATCTTACACCAAATATAAATTCCATAAATTGATTTCGAAAAACTAAAATTTGGCTATTATGTACACATTTTAATTCGCCGCCATTTTGTTGACTCCATTGTTTGAATAACCAGGATGATATATCAATGTTACTAGCCACTTCTGAAATCTTCATTAACATTCTTACCTATTTGTAATATCTAGATCCTTTGCAAACATGTATCTTCACATCACAACGTGTTGTTGTTGCTGAAATTCTTAGATTTTCAATCGGTTTTAACTTAGTTGTTTCTAACTCGATTATTGTGAAATTTTTGCAGCATATACATTTGTTGCAAAGAAATGTTGAAACAAGTTTACGCCAAATTTGAGAGTAGTTTTCTGGTGTAAAATTCATAAAATGTACTGTTATCAATAAAGTTTATAAAATTTTAACTTCTGCTCATGAAGTCCATGATTTTTGCAGATTTTTCGTACCAAGGTGTGTGTTATACTACCAGCATACTCTATGTATACTTGCACAAACCGGGAGCTTGATACGATGTGCACCCCATATACGTATCAAGGCTCCTGGGGAGAAAAAGATATCACAGCATACCACTTACCTGCTGCTAAAGAGTGGTCCAACCATAATGCACAATGTTAATTGTGTCACTCTTTTTTTTTTGTGATAGGGAGGTGAATTTCCATTTCCGAACAGAGTGTAGGACTCCCATGCTCGCAAGATGGTGACGGGACTACTCACTAAACACCTCCCTTGTCAACCTGAGAACCTAGCCTGGGACCGTTTGACACATTACTTCGGGCCAGGCCCCGTTTTGTTACGACGTGAGGCGCCTTCAAGCTGGAGGATCCTTCTTCTAGCGGGAGGGGAGAAGGGAAGAGGAAGCGCCAGACAAACGATCCCCCAGCCTCAACACCCCCGGCTGCTGTGAGTCCCTTTTATCTTTTAGGACTGCCCGAACATAATGTGCCACCTGGTTCCATTTGTCAACC
Organism: Odontomyia ornata; assembly: GCA_963969285.1. NCBI lineage: Eukaryota > Metazoa > Arthropoda > Insecta > Diptera > Stratiomyidae > Odontomyia > Odontomyia ornata. The sequence continues at coordinate 388,478,914 of OZ017738.1, forward strand.
GATTCGAGTATCACCTTAACGTCAAGCTTTCCGCCCAACTTTATTTGATATTTCTTTGTTTCAGTGTTTGGCAAATTTAACCATGAAGAGGTACACACCTAAGTAGCGCATTAAGGTTGTTGAAGCCTTTCATGAAAATGGGCGTTCAAGCCAAGATGCGTTTTGTTCACTTCGCGATTTTTTTGGTCTGCATAATCGACCAAATATGTCCACAATCTGGAGAATTGTGCGCAAATTTTCGAAAACTGGGTCTGTAGAAAATGTGAAATCACTTGTGCATGCTCGCCCAGTTCGTTCTGCCGAAAAAATTGCTGTTGCTCACGATAGTGTGGTAGAAGAGCCGTCAACCTCGACTCGTTGTCGTGCCCAACAATTGAACATCTCACGAACATCACTGATGCGAATTTTGAACAAAGACTTGAACTTATGCGCTTAAAAAGTTTAATTGACTCAAAAACTGAAGCTTACTGACCATTTCAAGTGCTGGCAATACGCCGAAGGGTTGGTTGAACAGACAGAAGGGAATGGTGACTTTACAAAGGAAATCATCTTCGGCGACGTTATTTAACTAATACTGTGTAAATTTAGAGAGTCATTTGGGACACTAATTTGTGAAATCGTTTAATTGTTTGGAATTTTTTTATAATTTTTTTATTTATAATGATCCAATAAAGTGCTTTGAACTTGAACTTCTACGTTTTATTGAATTACAAGTGTCCCACAGACTGACTTATTATTAAAATGTAAACTTCAAAGACGCAAGGTCAGAGATTCCAGACAGTTGCCAAAGAAGCGAAGAAAGCCGCAAAGAAACTTCTTCAAAAAGTTACGCACGAACGCCGAACAACAAAAAAAGCCTGATGCTAGCAGAAAATAAAGAAGCCCCGACTAAGACCCGGCAGCATAAAATTCGAAGATGGCTGATCCTACGCAGAAGTACTGCGGGATGTCAGGGAAAATGTAAGGCCCGAGGACACCAACACTACCATTACGGCAATACGGCTACGGTCTCAAGCTAGGTTCTCAGGTTGACACGGGAGGTATTAAGTGGGTAGTCCAGTCGCCTTCTTGCGAGCATGAGAGTCCCATACTCTGTGCGTAAATGGGCATTCACCTCCCTGCAACAAAAAAAAGGCAGAACGGCCAACGATGTTGGGCCACATACAGCTCAAATTTGGAGCAGAGGCTGACAAAAGGCAAGTATTCCCCAACGCCTAAAAGAAAATCCTTGGGAAAGTACCACTAAGTACAACTATAGCCTCACTCAAGCCGATGGCGACAATCAAAATAAGTGACGTTGACTGCGTCGTGGACTTGACCGAGGTAGAAGAGGCCATCAAAAGGGAGTTCGGTAGCTTGGGCAGGATCAGAACGAGGCTGACACCAGAAATCCATAGGGGACAATGCATGGCCATCATTGGCTTGACCGAAAAGGACAACGAACATTTTCTGAATAAGGGCAAAGTTGAAATAGGCTACACCGCAGCCAACCACCCAAAACTTGCTTGAGCCTCTAGTGTTCTAGTGGTTGACTAAAATCGCTGAAAGAGAAGGGAGTGTCAGAAGCTTTGACGTGAGGCTTGACGGGCACGGAACCATGACGAAGCATGCAACCTTGAAGCAGCATATAAGTAGGCCAGGAAATGCCTCCGCGAATTGATTAGCAATAGCAAGGCTATTTGCTGGCAAGATCTTGTGGAGAATGTACATGAGGATCTGTTGGACCTTGGCCACAAGCTAGTTATGCGGAAGTTTGGTGGCCCATGGACGCCTTGCATACATGATGCGGAAAAGATGGATGAGATAATACGGGCACTGTTTCCCGCCCATCCCATTCTTGTTGACTCTGTTCACGATGAAACACCCATCAACTACCCATTCTGTACACAGCCGGAACCGGAAGAGGCAGTCCTGAAAGCGAGGAAGGCTCCAGGTCTAGATGGCGTTCTAGCTGAGGTAATGCAACTTGTCTATCATCATTGTCCTGACTTGCGGCTCAGCACATTCAACCCATTACTAGGGGACGAGAGTTTCCCGGCTCAATGGAAGGCGGTGAGGCTCATGCTGATCAGCAAGGGAAAGGAGATCCTGGATCACTGGACACAGCTGGGAAACTACTAGAGGAACTCACCAAGGGAAGCCTCACTAACGCGATTTATGCAGCTTGTGACCTATCTCCTCGGCAGTATGGCCGTTTAACAAGCGCAACTTTGGCTAGATATGCTAATGTGCTGAACGAGAGAGACTGGATGATTGCTTATGAGTTCGGTTAAATAGTGAAGACAACTGAATTGGTCGTCTTGACAAAAACGAGAATCCCTGGAGTAAGGTATTGATCCACTCAAAGATGAGAAAATCAGGGCTGCTGTGGGCTGATATTTCCCCAGTTTATCCACCCGTTGGTTGCTGACTTTATACTTGTGTTATCAACGATACAGATTCTACATCCGTTGAAACTTTCCACAATCTCTTTTTCTAAAATTTAGTTGATGATTTTCGTTTTAAACTGAAATGAGGAAGATATCATCCCTTTGATTATTTAGTTCCATCAGGGTTATAAAATGTAAATTCAAGTCTGCTGTAAGCAATGTAGAGGTCCAAACATGTGTTACAACAACATTCGGAACATTCTTAAGGTGTAAACCAGAAATTGCCTATAAATGTGGTTGAAGGTTGAAGAAGAAAGCTTTTCAATTCTTTCAACCTTCAGATGGATGGCCTTTTGCATCCTTCCATACTGTTCCTGAATTAAATCTCCGGAACCAGTTTCTGAAATATTTCCAATGTATTTTAGTCATTGGAAATTGTTTGGCAAAAGTTGCTATGACCAGAAGATAGATATTGCTCTTAGTAGTACAGATTAAACATCCTTTGAAACTTTCCACAATCTCTTTTACTAAAATGTAGATGATGATTTTCGTTTTAAACTGGAATGAGAAAGATATCATCCCTTTAATTATTTAGTTCCATCATGATTGCCTAATGGTCGCTTTCACAAGGGAGCCCCTCCATCTTTTGTTCAGGACTATAAAATGTAAATTCAAGTCTGCTGTCAGCAATGCAGAGGTCTAAACATGTGTTACGACAACATTCATTAACATATGTGAATACTAATTCCTCGGAATTCTATAACAGTTAATCACGCTCCCCATGCCTCGCTTATGACACGTTACGACAACAATCATTAACATATGTGAATACTAATTGCTCGGAATCGAATAACGTTGATCACGCTCCCCATGCCTCACTCATCGCACGTAGCGTTTTTCAGTGAACCAACAAGCAATGTATGTTTCATCGCCCATATTTAGGTAACGGCGATACCCTACACAGAATACATAATCGCAATTTATTGTATAAAAGAACTTTACATCTTACATTTCATTGGCCAAGTCACTGAATTGACTCCCTGGCAGATTCCGCACGCATACATGGTAGTCCATACAATTACCATACTGAGAGCACATGGGGAACACGAACACAACTGAATGTGTGTACTATGCGCAACCCGCTTGAATGAGTACCAATTCGCCGCACACGCGCTATTGCAACAACTAACTCAGAAATCATATGAGGAGAAGTCGTCGAATATTCAGATATATGAATACTGAAGACAAAAAGAGCAAAAACATAAGATTGGATCTGGTGTTCCTTTTCGTGCAACAAGATTGTTCCCGAGGAACGGGAGAGTAATGACTTAGTAAAGCAAATTAAGGATAACTAGTATGTTAACAATCCCAGCATTTTGCAGTTAACTGAAGCGAAGGTCTACGACTGTATTTAAGCTATGGCGAATTTGACAAGGGAGCCAACATAACCACAAGTCTCGAGGAGAGACTGCCGGAGACAACTGCGGTCGACGTTCCTATGCAAGTTCGCTACCAAGGGGAGATAATTACGCCATCAACAATACGTGAGTATTAGGAGTTGAAATAGAGTTTCTTTAGACCTAAGCCAGTGAACCTCTAGTTTTTGCCATTTCATTCGTGATTTATTCTGATCAATGATTCAAACAAACTCTGTCGCAATGATCTTATTATCAATTTCTACGATTGCGCTAAAATGAAGTTTAATTTATTCATTATTAATGTGAATGTAAATATGCATCAAACTTTCAACTGATCATGGTGTGAAATTATATGGAATATACCGAGCACCATCATTGAATCAGGACACTTTTATTCAGGAGCTTGCAAAATTAATCAAAACTGAAAGTAAACAAACTGCAATCATCTTAGGTGATATGAATATTGATTTAAAAAAAAGAATCAAATATTGTTAACAACTACAGAAATCAACTAGCTCAGAGTAAAGTCGTATACGAAATCTTGCATTGATCACATTTTTGTTAAGCACTATCAAAACGAATTAAACAGAGACGAAGCAATTCCAATCATATTAAAGAATTCCATTACTGACCAATACACAACTTTGTTGTGCTGGCCAATTGAGTCCACATTCCCAACAACAAATGATGGAGGCAGAAATGATATGCAAAGTAAAGTGATTACAGATCCAAACCTTCTCAAAGACAAGATAAAAAATACAAACTGGAGTAGCATTTATAACGACGTTGATGATGCGGAAACAGCAATTAACCAATTCGTAGGAAAGTTGAATAGCACAATTATTAGTTGCCAACACAGAAATATAATTAGAAAATAACTAAGGCCTTTAAAATCTTGGCTACATGAAGGCATAATTAGATCGATCCGGAAACAAGACAAGTTAAAAAGAAAACTTAACTGCCAACCTTTAAGCACTTCACTTGTAAAATATTATAAAAATTACAGAAACAAATTAACAGCCATCATTAAAGGATTTAAAATAAATTACTTTAAAAAAAGACTGTTAGAAAAAGGAAACTCACTTAAATCTATGTGGACAACAGTGAGTGAAATTATAGGGAAGTCTTCAAACAAAAAGTGAATAGTCATGGACGAATTGAATGAAAATGATAGCACCCAAGAAAATGTTTCGTGTATAGCTGACAAATTCAATAAAGCTTTCATCAATATCGGCGAAGAGTCATTCAAATCTTTACAACACTTAAAACGAGGAGAGATTTCCAGTGCAAGAAATACAGCATGGAATTGTTTCCAGTTCAGATGTATAATTGAAAATGAAATCAAAAGAGCAGTGACAAAACTTAAAAGCACATCCCCTGGTCACGATAATATTGGAGCGGACATTTTTAAACACATTCTCGACGAAATCGTTCAACCACTTTTGTACGTATTTAACAAAATTCTGCAAGAAGGTAATTTTCCAACATCACTCAAAAAAGCCGTACTCGTGCCAATATATAAAAGCGAATGTACCTCGAATCCATTAAATTACAGACCAATTTCCATGTTACCAACTATCTCAAAAATCTTGGAGCACCGCCTTAAGGATCAGCTGAATATCTTCCTAATTGATAACAACTTGCTATCTCCCCAGCAGTTCGGGTTCAAGGTAGGCTCTAACACGGAATCGGCTATCATTGAAGTATGTAACTATCTTCATGATGAACCCGATAAGAGCAACAAACCACTTGCTATATTCATGGATCTAGCCAAAGCCTTCGACACGATCTCTCATGACATCTTATTACATAAATTTTCTAAAATAGGAGTTTGCGACCATTCTTTAAGACATTTTGAAAGCTATTTAAAATACATAGCAAATGAGAAAAGAATAAGCCCTATGGAATCCCACAGGGTACAGTAATTTCACGACTTCTCTTTTTAATATACGTAAATGATTTGTGCAGTAAGAAAGTGCTAAATGGAAAAATCGTTGCAGTTGCTGATGATATGGTGCTATTAACAAGATTCTTATCTTACGAGGAAAGGTACTCAATTAGAACACTGTATATAAAATGTATTGAAGTAATGATTGGAGTTAAAATAAAAAAAAAATTATTCATCAATTCTTTTTCATGTATAGTTCAATACCAGTAATTTTCTAGTGAAGGCATCTACAGGAATTGAAATAGACATCTACAGGAGTTGAAATAGAGTTTCTTTAGGCCTAAGCCAGCGAAACTCTAGTTCCAGCTTTCATCCACGTACACCGGAGAATAAAACCATGGTACGAGGGTCGTTAGCCCGGGTTAATTGTAGGGCGCACCAAGACCAGCAGTAACCCCCCTTTGTCTATTTGATGGATTCGACGGCCCAGTTGGCAGCAACAGCAGGCCCCTAAAATCCAGGTACACCAGCCCAGCCTGGAAGAGGTACTCCGCGCTGATCCGTTGGCGGGTCTCCGACCGGTGGTAAGGTTTCTAAGGAAAAGAGAGCCAGTCCGGAAGCCATGGACAACTCCGGAGCCCACTCCCCAGGATCTCACTCGAGGAACGCGACAACTCCTCACTCTCGAGACGTATCTAGCCCGCCTGGCAGTCCCATTGGATGTCGCAGTGAGGGAGTTCCCGGAGGAACTGAGGCACAGTGGCAAACGCTCGAGGCTGCGGCAAGAGCTGGGCAAGCTACGACGTCTCGCGCGAGGCGTTAAGTCTGACGAGGAGCGGGAGTTCTTCGTAGCCCGGGCCAGGGCAATCAAGAAACAAATCAAGGAAGAGCAAAGGAGTAGGCTAGCGGTAGCAGCAAGGATCCGAATGCTACCGGCCAAACGAGTTCCAGACGTTGAATGTATTGTGCGAAAGCAAATTGTCAAACGAGAATAAAGATCTTTTGTATTTCTATGGAAAAGGAAAAAGGTTCTTCTTATTTTTAAGGGACAGCCCCCTTCCCCCTAGATATCAAGGATTGTGGTACTGTATGGCGAGGTGCAATTATCACGCCAGCACAGGCAGGGTAGTTACGTAAACGTAACATATGAATCGATCGGAGATTGCACATGTATTCAATTTGGTTTTCTGTTATCCACGAGTTCAGGAATACTACTCTTGGATTATTGTCAACGTATAGCCATAATGTATGCTAGGCATTAAAAAGACTGCCAAAAATAAAAAAGCATTTAGGCTGTTAAATTTGAGTATTGCAAATAAACAATTGAGCTTCTCTTTGAAATTGAGAACGTTTCATCCAGTTTTATAAGCTGAGATAACAAAGAAGCTATCCTCACCTTGCAGTGAAGTTTTAATAATGGAACCTTCGGGAAATTCAAAGCTCTTGTACTTAACTTTATCAATATTTTGGACACAATCGAGTCTTTGAATCAATATATCAATGCCACCTCCCTCGTCGCTGTTTACTCCATAATTTTTTTACGAACTCAAAATCTTTGAACGTCATTGAGTGCCATGAATTGAAGTGGGTTTCAGTGAGAAACAAGATGCCAGATTTTTGCTTGACAGGAATTCTAGGAGATAGCCATGCCAGGGTAGAGTCACAATGTAGTTGACGTTGGCCAATATAAGATGAAGCCCATCCATGGGAATGTGATTGGATGGCAAATTATTTTGAAGCATGTTGACCTTAAAGTTTCAATTTGAAATGGAGTTTTTCATCTTATGCTTGTTAATTATTTCCAAAAGGGATTCAGGCTATTATTAAAATTTGGGAAGCAGCTAATTATTAGTACTTGCATTATTTACAGTATTGCTTGCTGGTTCTCTAGTGACAAGTGCAAATAATACCCCGGGCTTGAAGGAGCTAGAAGGTATCACACTGCGGTATGCTTGCATTTGTTTCGGAATATATTCGACATTTGCATCTTCATATCGGTGGCTTCCTCGATATGATGCTGGATGAAAAAGTACATCGCAGTTAATGCAGTGTAATTTTCTTATCTTAGTCGGTTTGCACTCACCGAAGGCATAGAGTTCTTGACATTTAACGCAGTAAAGTGGTACGTGGTGCAGTATGCAATCAAATGGCCAAGTCTTTGATACTTATGCTTTAGGTAACTTCTTATTTTTGGATATTCTCCTACCTCTCCTTCTTCCTTTTCTTCTTAGCACCACAGCCGGCCTTCGCTTCATGCAAACAGCGCCCCCAACTGTCTCGGTCCATTGACCGCGTCTTCCGATTCCGAAACTGAGCAGCGATGAACTGTCCTCGTTGACCGAGTCAGACCAGCGTTTCCTCGGTTTCCCCACTGACCTCTGGCCTTCAGTTCTCCCAACGAATACCTTCTTGGCTATTCGTTGTTCATCCATACGATTCATGTGTCCAGCCCATTGCAGCTTCCGCAGTCGTACAATCGTTGAGATCTCCGGTTCATCAAAAATTTCATACAGCTCATGGTTGTATCATATTGGTCCCCGTCTAGCTGCGCTCCAATTATTCGCCTCAGGACCGGTCGCTCAAAGGCGTTAAATATATTTGCGGATCCTACCTCGCAAGTCTGAAATTCAAGTAATTTACTTGTTGTAGGCACTTTGAATGCTTTCATTAGAAATTTGTGCTAGATAAAAAGACAAACCTTTATTATCAGTGGTCGGTCTCCTTGCTGCAAAGTTTTTAACTGAATTAAAATCAAACGCTGGTGTGGCGCTCTTATACATTTGAAGGAGATTCACCGTATCTTGTCCATTATCCCAACCTTTCAACAACGGGTCTGATTTTGTTCACTTTTTGGAGTATACGTGAAGTGAGAAACCCTTTGGCTGGCTAAAAGTTAGTCTGTGCTCCCTTTCTCTTAACTTTTAAATTGCTTGGATTATTTTCAACTGCAAATAGCCAGACGTTTTCGTTATCGCATTGCCCGAAAACATTAATGGCAGAACTTTTCTGTCTTATTGCTGGCTTAACATGAGGTTTTTCACCTCATTTAAAGTTTTTAAATATTTCATATAATTAAGTTCACTTTTAAAATCTTAATCATTATTACCTTGTATATCTTCTTACATTTCAATGTCCTCTATTTGTCTTTCCAGCGCTGCAAAATAGTTTCTGCTTCCATTAACGCCACCAGGGCGAGAAATATTTTTGGCAGTTGTTTGCTTCGTACTTTTGGTTTTTTCTTCTATTTTTTCTCTTTCGTTTCGTTTTTAGGGTTTCGGAAAATAATCTTACAAAACTCTACTAAAATCGCGTCCTGTCTGTCCGTCTGTCTGTCCGTCTATCTGTCCGTCTGTCTGTCGATTCGTCCGTCCGTCCGTCCGTGTGTCACAGCAGTTTTTCTCGGAAACTACTTATGCTAGAAACATCAAATTTTGTATGTGGGTGTTAAGTGGTGCTCTCTTTAAAATTCTACTACAAAAAAAAATTTATAAGGTATTTAAGGGGGGTCTCCTCATATAGGGGAGTGACCCCCGAAAAAATATTCATTGAAGGTAGCCGATATGGATATCAAATGAAAGGTCTTGATGAGAACTTTTCAAAACAGGTCTTAGTTTGGCAAAGTTTGCTTCGCGGGGCGCACAGGGAGGGGAAATACACGAAAAATTTGTGTGCCCCCCCCCCTCGCGACTGGACACCATGATCCGACAAATCTGAAAAAAAATCAAGAATGTAGGCCTTGATGAGTACAACAACAACAAATACGTGAGAAGTCACAATTCACTCAACTTTGTTAGTAATAGTATGATTTATCGAGTTTATGTTTTCTTGGATAAAATCTTAATGGTACCCTTAAATTCAATAAAATTCAGCACGATGACTCTTTATAAGATTGATCTTTCCTGAAAGTTTCATAAAAATCCAATGGTATTTAACGAAGTTATAGCGATCTGAATTTTCCTGTATTACTATGGAACAATATGCGCTGTATTGCTATGGAAACATATGGCTATGGAACAATATGCGCTTTTTACCGACTTAGACACTACAGCTTTGCCAGGACTTGCATGAGAATTTCAGGAATGATAGGTATCATGAATATCTTTGAGAATCGGTTCAGTTAGTGGTATCAGTAATCGTAAAACAAAATGGCGGCTGTTTGAAATGCGAAGATTGAATAATTTTGAGTTATTTTTTTCCAACTTCAACGTTTAAGGTGCATGCTTTGAACACTTGATTCAATTTGATGAATGACTGAAGATGAATACCTACAATTAATGCTCATAAGCGAAACAAGTCAAGGAGGCGGGAGAGAGCTCCTAGCAAAAGGGCTTTGTAACAACTCTAGGATTCGAAAAAAATGGCTATTAATCGATGATAACAGTACAGGAGAGTCGCCTCTGAAAAAAAATATTCATCAAACGTAGCCGATATGAGTATGAAATAAAAGTTTTCATGGGAGCTTTTCAAAACAGTTCTTAAACTGTCAGTTTTTGCTTCAGTGGGCGCACAGGGGGGAAATACATGAAAAATGTGTTTCCTCCCTCGCGAATGGACATCTGAAATAATTATCAAGAGAGACATTTTTGAGTATAACAATAACAAAAACCTCAGAAGTCGAAATTCGTTCAACTTTGTCAATAATAGTATGATTTTCGAATTTCATATTTTCTCCAATAAAATCGTCTTTGACATGTTTCTTGATTTTATTAGATCTGGTGACTACGTTTTGTAAATTCAACACAAAACCCTTCTGGCATGAGCGTAGGTCTGTTTACCCAACTTGTTTTCAATATTAAATGCGCGTTATTAATTTCATCGCTATTAATTTTTGAACAGCGTGAAGCACGTTTCAAAATATTTAAAAAAAAATAAAGAACTTAATGTTCCACTTGGCACTCTAAATTGCAACAATGTTACACTCAAAATCAATCTAAAAAAATAACAATATCATTATTAATATAAATGAAAATCAAAACTTACTGTACATTAGTAGGAAGTAAGATAAAAACCATAAAGCTGTATGAAACATTACGTAAAATTAAGAACACCATACTTGGTGAACTTTGAGTTTATAATTAATATATTTCAACTTGAAACTTATAAGTTAATATTGAAAATGTTATCTGATTCTAACAAAACAAGTATCACAATATTCGTAACATAAGTGTTACACTTATCTATAATTGATTGAAGTAACGAATACAAACAAATAGAAGTAGTACCTTATTGAGACTTTTCTTTTTACATATGCTACTAAACCTACTTTTAATATTACGATTCATTTGACAGTGACACTTTTGTCAAATGTCATTAGCTTCTTTATACGACCAAAGTCTATACTTTACAGTTTTGAAATGCTAATGTTAATTTTTCTATTTCGTTTGCTCTTACGGTTATTGTCTTTTTATTGCTTGTTTACAGATTAAAGCCTAAACTAAACTAACCCAATTTATTCTATACTTAGCCTAATTACATTGTAGCTTTGGTTAGTCTTGCGTTCTCTGCAAGTGTTACATCCAAAATCGCGTATCGGAAGAGGCACAGCTCATACCGACCTGATCTTCAGGATATACGGAGGTTTTTTTTTGGTTTATTTTATCGGTTTCTTAATTATTGTTTATTAAATTTTTATTTTTTTCCCCATTGAAAATTCAAATTGTGTCAGCCCCTGTAGGTATTGGGGACGGTATATAATAGAAAGTTTATAATAGAAAGTTTTTATTTACCCCTATACAGGTTAAGGTATAGCTCAATGAGCAAAACTTGCTTGTCATGTGTTGGTGTGCCATCGTGTTTCGGCCAGAATTGGGCAACCTTTTTTAGGAGTTCCCCTGGTGACAATCCTAAGACGGACTGTTTCTTAACGAAGTCTTTAAAAGGGGTTCTCTCGTGGTACTACGTTCCGGGGCATAGTTGAATTTCTTCCACTCGTGACTTCCGAGTATAGAGGTACTGATTGCACTGATGTGGCCGTTGCTATTGGGGTTTGGATATATTTGAAAGATGGGGTTGTGAAGGGGGTTGTTCTTTTATTTTTTAAAAGCGCTATTTTGTCTGCAAATCTTCTCCTTTTCGGGCATCAGGAGAAGTTTGATGGGTGGCCTTTCTCTTTGCAGAGGACACAGAAAGGTGGGTTACTTGTTCTGTCGATGTCCTTTCTTAGGCATTCTTGGGGGTTGTGGTTCTCTCCACAAGCTACACATCTTGCCTGGAAGACACAATTCGCGGAGACATGGCCGAAGCACTGACATCTATAACAATGGAGTAGATCACTCTTTCTGGGCTCTTCCCATGTCGCTTTCTGATGAAGGATGAAACGGAGCTTAAGGAGGCGGTCTTGGTCTTCTTTTAGGTTTACCGTTTGCTTTAGACCATCCAGTGGTTAACCGTAAGACATTGTAGATTTTGATGTCCGAACATTGTATTTCGATATCTTCTCTGATCTTTATAGCTCCGAATGCCAAGTCTTCACCTCTGTGTATGACTGTGTATTTTTTGCGTTCCATTGGTGTGAAGGAGTAATCTTCCGCTTTAGATCTTCGTCAACCCTTAATTTTTAGTTTGCTCGCGCTCAGGTTTCTATACTGCTTTTCCATGATTTTTTGTATCGTCATTGCTGTGATTCCTTCTACAAATAAAGGAGGACACCATGACTTATTCCTTTTAGGGGCACACGTGTTTTACTTGGAGGTTAGTTTTTCTTCTCCCGAAAGAGACACGAATGAGTTTGGATTATGGGAGGTTGCTGCTTGGATGAGAATGGGTATCTTTTTTTTAATTGCTAATTTACCTTGAACCGTTCAAAATCCTTCCAATTCAATATTGATCAGGTCAATATTTACCCTGTTTGGAACATTTGTTACAGCGTGCTCTACTTCAGTGTTGCTAACGGTAGTATTTCTTTCTTGGCCGCTTTCGTTCTTAGTGGGTGGGCCTTCTCGTCATTGTCATTTGGGGACACGCTTGTTACCTCTGCTGTTGCCAGTTTTCCGGGCTTGATTTCCTTTGTTCCGATATACTTGTATTTTATTTTCTTAATTACTTAGATTTTTGACACCTTAGTGTTTTCGCTTGGGATGTGTTCAGTTTGATGCTTCACAATCGACTCCAACACAAACAAATTATAATGACATTACATGTAACAATAATGAGCTGCAACAAAAACGAAAATAAAGAATAATCCAAAAAGATTTTATCCCAACAAGTCTCTAGCTTAACCACTGATCAACTTACACTAACTACCAGTTGCTGGTGGGATGGCTACGTGACTGCTGCTAGTGCGCTGACCAGTTGACGGTGCCTGAGGCAAATAGACAATTATTTCTTATTTTAAACATCGTCTATAACACTATAAAACTCATGAGCTTTGTAAAATAATCCCTTGAATTTTGTTGCTTATTGAAACAGAATGTTTTTTTAATTTAAATAGTAAAAGCTTTTATCAAATCCATATTGATCCTTTCCTATCTGAAGGTACTAATTTGTACTGCCTACTATTTCGTCAAATATATTTGAAACGTATACACTTTGTACTAACAATCGCTGATGATCCCTTATAGTACGGTACACATAAGCTAAGCAGAGAGCTTCATTCAGTCTCCAACGCTAAGCGGCCAGTCCATTAGTATTGCAAATTGCGACCTGCCACATAGTCAGCAAGTTCGATTTGTTTACTTTTCAAAAAAAAAAAATTAAAGATAGTAGATCGTAGGCAAGTGAGACTTTTTTGGTATTTAATTAAACTATGTCCTCAGTTAGATTCATTGATAATTTTATGATGTATTTTGACGGTATTGTATGTGTAAATCTAACAAAAACCGGGAAGGAAAACAAGTTGGGTAAACAGACCTACGTTCATGTCAGAAGGGTTTTGTATTCAATTTACAAAATGCAGTCACCAGATCGAATCAAATCAAGAAATATGTCAAAGACGATTTTATTGGAGAGAATATGAAATACGAAGAACATACTATTTTTAACAAAGTTGAAAAATTTCGACTTCTGAGGTTTTTGGTATTGTTATACTTATAAATATCTCTCTTGATAATTATTTCAGATGTCCATCCGCAACGGAGGAAACACATTTTTAATGTATTTCCCCCCTATGCCCCCACTGAAGCAAAAACTGACAGTTTAACAACTGTTTTGAAAAGCTCCCATGAAAACTTTTATTTCATACTCATATCGGCTACGTATGACGAATCTTTTTTCAGGGGCCACTCTCCTGTACTGTGATCATCGATTCATGGCCTATTTTTTTCGAATCCTAGAATGGTTACAAAACCCTTTTGCTAGGAGCTCTCTCCCGCCTCCTTGACTTGTTTCACTTATGAGCATTAATTGTAGGTACTCATCTTCAGTCATTCATTAAATTGAATCAAGTGTTCAAAGCATGCACCTTAAACGTTGAAGTTGGGAAAAAAACAACTCAAAATTATTCAATCTTCGCATTTAAAACAGCCACTATTTTGTTTTACGATAAGTGATACCACTAGCTGAACCGATTCTCAAAGATATACATGATACCTATCATTCCTGAAATTTTCATGCAAGTCCTGGCAAAACTGTAGTGTCTGAGTCGGTAAAAAGTACATGTTGTTCCATAGCCATATGTTGCCATAGTAATAAATGCAGCGCATATTGTTCCATAGTAATACAGGAAAATTCAAACCGCTATAACTTCGCTAAATATGATTCAATCTTTATGAAACTTTCAGGAAAGATCAACCTTATAAAGAGTCATCGTGCTGAATTTTATTGAATTTAAGGGTACCATTAAGATTTTATTCAAGAAAACATAAAATCGATAAATCATACTATTACTAACAAAGTTGAGTGAATTTCGACTTCTCAAGTATTTGTTATTGTTGTACTCATCAAGACCTACAATCCTGATTTTTTTCAGATTTTTCGGATCACAAGTGTCCAATCGCAAGGGGAGACACAAATTTTTCGTGTGTTTCCCCTCCCTGTGCGCCCGTCGAATCAACTTTTGCCAAACTAAGACCTGTTTTGAAAAGTTCTCATCAACACCTTTCATTTGATATCCAAATCGGCTACCTTCAATGAAATTGTTCTTTCGGTGGTTCACTCTCCTATAGGGGGAGACCCCCTTAAATACCTTATACAATTTTTTTGTAGTAGAATTTTAAAGAGATCACCACTTAACACCTACACACAAAATTTGATGTTTGTAGCTTAAGTAGTTTCCGAGAAAAACTGCTGTGACACACGGACGGATTGACGGACAGACGGACAGACTGGTCGCGAAACTAGTAGGGTTTTGTAAAATTATTTTACGAAACCCTAAAAACAAATGCAAGTACAATAATGATGAATGTTCAATTTATTCAAATGAAACAAGCTTTATAATATTTAGATGTTACGTTATGGAATACCTGGCCGTGACCTGCACGATGTGTGGATAAGAAGAGAGTGAACGAGTGTACGTTTTACTGAATACTTAGAACATAATGGAATTTTATGGAATCCAAGCGGAAGTACATTCAGGCAACTTGATAAACTTAGTAATTGTTCTGATAAATTTCGATGAAAGACAAATTTGAATTTCTAACGAGGTCGCCACAGCACTCTCCCCTCATTTAAAAGAATTGTATACATTTATTAGCTTACATTCCTATGAAAAGATTCTTTATTTTACATTGTATATAATTCATTTTCTAATAACTATGTCTTTCGCTAATTTTAAATTCATTATACTGTTGTATTAAATTCTGAAAATTACATTTTTCTGGCCAATATATCTTGTTTTACGGTCTTCATTAAACTTATAAGGATTCAATATAAATGCTGGTTTAATTCTATCAATTGATATTGACCGTTCTTTGTCATTTAAAAGAATTCTAAAATATTTTTTATTTTTGTCTAATATTTTGTATGGTCCGGAGTATGGTTGACAAAAACTACTTTTCTTTACCTCTTCGCGAACAAATACATGAGTACATGTGTCCAGCTCATTTGGTACAAAAATATTCTTGTTTTGTTGAATTCTTGAACTACACGGACGTATTCTCGAAATTGAATTTTGTATATCTTTTGCTGAACTCGATGTAATTGATCGATTAGTGTTTGAGTCTGATGCGATTATTTCTCCAGGTAATCGCAAAGCTTGTCCATATGACAACTGTGAAGGAGCTACTCCGAAATCTTCCATCAAAGCAGACATGATCCCTAAAAGAATCCAAGGCAAATTATCGTGCCAATTTTTTGGATCATATGTTGCTCTAATGGCAGCTTTCAACTGCCTATGGAAACGTTCAATGAATCCATTTGCTTGAGGATGATAGGCAATTGTTCGAATGCGATGACAGCCAAGAATTTTAGTCAAGTCCTAGAACAAATTAGATTCGAATTTCGTTCCTTGATCTGTTGTAATTGTTTCTGGAACTCCATATCGGGAAATCCATTCGTGTAGCAGAGCTTTTGCAATCGTATCTGAGTGGATGTTTTTAATTGGAATAGCTTCAGGCCATCGCGAGAACCGATCTCTTACAGTTAAAAGATAAACGAATCCTTTAGATGCTGTTAGCGGTCCAACTAAATCTATATGGATATGAGCAAATCTTCCCGAAAGAACTTCAAATTCGCCAAAGGGCGAAGAAATATGCCTGCATACCTTTGCTTTTTGGCACGGAATGCATGTTTTGGCCCAAATGTTAATGTCAGTGTTCATTTTCGGCCATAAATATTTGGAACTAATCAATTTCACAGGTTATGAACAGAGTTAAAAACAACGCGTCGTAAAGATAGTGGGATGTATGGCCTAGTTCTACCTGTAGAGGTTTCACACCATATACCTTGATCCTCTAGTGGAACGTTTATTCTTTCGAGCGTAAAAGAAAGTTCCAATCGTGTTGATTGAAGAATTTCTGCAAGTTCATCGTCTTTACTTTGTTTTAGGTGTAGAATTTTGAAGTTAATTTGATCAATTTGGTCAATAGAGCTAGTATGGGTTCTAGAAAGTGTATCTGAGACAATGTTTTGACAACCTCTAATGTGTCTTATATCGTTTGTAAATTGCGAGATATAATCCAACTGGTTGGTTTGTCTGGGATTTTTCTCAGATTTATTTGAAAGCGCTTTTGTCAAAGGCTTATGATCCGTGTACAGTGTAAATTCTCTTCCCTCGACGTAGTATCTATATCTTTTAATCGCTGGATATGCTGCAAGGAACTCTCTATCGAAGGTTGAATATTTCTTTTCAGCTGGCTGTAACCTCTTTGAAAAGAATGATAGAGGTTTCCAGGTACCGGAAATGCACTGTTGGAGAACTGCTCCAACAGCATCACTCGATTTGTCTACCCATAAACCGATTTTGACGTCAATGGCTGGATGAACAAGAAGTCTTTGACTTTGTTACAATTTTTTAATGTCATCGAAAGCATCCTCATGTACTTTAGACCATTGAAAATAATTTTTTGTGTTCTTGTTTTCTTTTAAGAAGTCATACAGCGGTATTGCAATTTTAGCTATGTTGGGCAGAAAGCGGTGATAAAAATTCACCATACCCAAAAAACGCAGTAATTGCTTGATAGTTGAAGGTGGTGGGAACTCACTAATGGCTTGCACACGATTTTTACTAGGAGCGATGCCTGCTGCTGATATGGGATAGCCTAAGAAATCAATTTGCGATTGTCCAAATAACTTTGATGTTATATTCCTGTAATCGTTTGAAAAGTTGCCTCAGGTTTTCTTTGTGCTCCTGAGGACTTCGACTGTATATAAGAATATCATCAACATAGACAAAATTGAAATCCAACCCAGTTAAAATTTGATTAATGAAGCGTTGAAATGTCTGCGCTCCATTTTTCACGCCGAACGGCATCCGTGTAAATTCGAACAGTCCAAAAGGTGTTGCTACAGCTGTTTTATGAATATCTTCTGGCGCTACAGGAATTTGATTATATGCCCTCACCAGATCGACTTTGGAAAAAAATGTGCATCCGCGCAAATTCAAAGTACAATCTTGAATGTTGGGCAGCGGGTACTTATCGAAGATGGTTACGGAGTTCAATAATCGATAGTCTCCGCAAAGATGCCACCAATTGGATTCTTTTTTGGCTACCATGTGCAACGGAGAAGCTGCGTTAGAGGAGGATGGTCGACATATACCTAATTTAACCATTTCGTGAAACTCGGACTTTGCAATCTTAAACTTTGGTGGGTTAAGTCTCCTGGGCTTGGTTGATGGCAGTGGTCCATTAATGTTGATGTAGTGAACCACGTCATGTTTTATTTTCATGTTAAAATCAGGAGGTGTTTTCAAAGTGGGAAAATTATTTAGTATAGAGCCGTATTCACCACCTTGAATAGGGAACAATTTAGGAGAACATACATTGACTTCACGAACCAAGCAGTTGATAGAAACTAGTGTTCGTTTATGAATGAGCTTGCGGTCTCTTAAATCAATTAGCAGATTATTAGCATACAAAAATTTGCACCAATGATGTAGTGATCAATTGCGGCAATAACAAAATTATGTGTATACGTTTTCCCAAGACCAAAATCCAGTGATAGGCATTTGATCCCGAATGAATTTATGGGCGAGCCATTAGCGGAAACTAGTTTGAAGGAAGTTTTCGACTGTAAGTGTGGGAATCCACGATTTGAAATAATAGATACGTCAGCACCAGTATCTATCAGAAATTGTGTGCCTGTTCGTTTATCTCTTACGAATAGGCGGCGAGAAACATCCCGAAGCTCCGAAGCCGCAGTCGAAGTTTCTACATCCCGTTTTTTTGATTATTTTCCGTTTGGAATTTGCAAGGACTAATGCATTTTTTTTTTTGCTTTAGTCCCAAATTTGAAATGATACCAGCAGAATGCATGATTGTTTTTGCTTCGACTGTTAGATCTTTTTACTGAATGATAACGATTTTTCGAAGAATTCCGTACGTTCCTACGAGAATTTCGATTTTCCAATCGCTTTATGCAGTCAGACAAGTCGTTAACTATTTCTTCAAGAGAGGATACAGAAGTTCGTGTTTTACACCTTTGATCCACTGATGAAACTACTGTCTGCGTAAAATCGTATATTTTGTCCGCAATTCCGAATAGTTGCTCTTGACTATGGGTGTCTTCAATAGCAATCAGGCACGCTTGCACCGAAGACGGTAGTTTCTTTATCCATAGTTTTCTCAATAGAGATACATTGATCAAACTGTTACCTCCAGCTAATGACTCCATATGTCGGAAGAGCTCAGAGGGTTTATATTCCCCTAGTTGCATTTGATTCAATAGAGTATATAATCTGCGTTCCTCTGAATCTTTACTGCGTTCTAATAAACTTTTCTTTAAATGCTCATATTTATCGGTACTTGACGATGGGTTAAGAAGGATATCCGCGACTGATTCCATTTTCTCAGATGGCAAAGCTCCAAAGAGATAATCATATTTCGTTGTGGAAGTGCTAATGCTTTTGACACGAAATTGAGCCTCTACTTAAGCAAACCACAAGTCTGGTCTGTTCGACCAAAAAGGAGGAATTTTTAATGTCGATGCGAATAAAGAAGCTTCCCTGTTTGACAAATCATTCGCGGACATGTTAATATTTTTAGATTCACTATCACTTTCTTCAGTAATTTTTGTCCCCGTGGGAGCCATAATAAATGTATATGTGAGTGTGTAACTCCAAATCAAAAAAAAAAAAATCGCACAAATAATTAGCACTTAAAATATGGATATTTTATAAAAAGATAATGATAATGATTATATATAATAATATATACCAAATAATTTAACTTGAAAATGAAAAAAAAAATTATCAGGGCTCAGGACCATTCAAATTAAGCGACGGCTTTCGACGATTGTTGATACTGTTGACAGGATCCATGCAAAAATACAGAAGCAACATTCAAAAGTGCCAAACGGATGTTAGGTTATTGTAGCGAACACGATGAATTTGCGTTTGTGATATAATATTGACAGTGTTTCGACCCGCGATGATGTGTCTCGCTGCGTCTGGGGCTCTGGTTGTTGGAGCAGGCAGGATGGAAAACGCAACGATTGCCGTGAAACTTAATGAAGCACACAGAAATAAGCTGTAGCACTGCACCTCCGAAACACTTCTGAAGATATTGCATCACCATGACACAACGCATTGCACTTATTGTTGAAGAAATTGCAGCACCAAGATGAATTTTTTTGTCTGGAGTGTCCATCAGCTGACGAAGCGTTGCTCGGGGCGCGCTTTGTGTTGAAAATCCCTTCTGATAGTGCACTCGTTGTCAGCAGAAGAAAATTGCGCGTGAATGAAGCACGATGACTCAATGAGAAATTGATGAGTATCACCTTGGATGTCAGACTATAACCTCACAAATAGATTTGCCAGCAAATATTGTAATATTCATTTTTTATCAAATTCACGTATCTGCAGATTCCGGGGCTTATGCACTCTCGATAATATTGAATAGTTTATCGCGAAACGAGTTCTGGCGGGGTCACCAATTGTTTCATTAGCAAAAGTATGTTAAAAAACAAGTGCAAGTACAATAATGATGAATGTTCAATTTATTCAAATGAAACAAGATTTATAATATTTAAATTTAACGTTATGGAATACCTGGCCGTGACCTGCACGATGTGCGGATAAGAAGAGAGTGAACGAGTGTACGTTTTACTGAATACTTAAAACATAATGGAATTTTATGGAATCTAAACGGAAGTACATTTAGGCAACTTGACAAACTTAGTAATTGTACTAGATTCTGATAAATTTTGATGAAAGACAAATTTGAATTTCTAACGAGGTCGCCACATACTTATAAACTGCAAACATAAGCTTATACAAAATTAGACGTCTAATAGATGAGCTAAATCAAAAATTCCAAGAGTGCTATCGTGGGACACGGGATCTGAGCGTAGACGAATCAATGATACAGTTTAAGGGTAGGTTCGTACTTAAACCGTATCTACCTATGAAACTGATCAAAAGAGGATATAAATGGTCGTGAAATGAGCCTAAAGTTCCATAATCACAGCTTGGGAGAAAGAATCGTTTTAGAATTGACAGAACAATAATAGCGCAAAGGAAAAATTGTCTAGTTTGACAATTGTTTCTCGCCTATTTCTTTTCTTGAAATACTGAAAACAACTTTGCTTGTGGAACAATCAGAAGTAACCAAAAAAGACTTCTCGGGAGCTTGATTGCTGATTCTAAAATAAAAAGAGGTGAACGGGATTATCGTTTTTCTAATATCGACATTAATTATTGGAAATGGAAAGATAACAAAATAGTTCACTTAGTTTCAAATTATCATGGATTCGAAGAGACCACAGTATCACGCAAAAAATTGGATCAAAGTCTACAATAACTTGTCCTAGGAAAGTGAAAGATTATAATACTTATATGCGGAGTGTTGATACAGCTGATTGGTTGAGAGCCCTATATTGCGCGAATCAAAAATCATCTAAATGGTGGATAGGTTGTTTGGGGGGGGGTCACTTTTGTGATCCATAGTGTGAACCTCAGAGAAAGTACTGTAAGAAATGTTCAACGTTCTGCCTCTCAAGGCTTGATAACAATAAAATACGCTAGTCATGAAAAAAGATCCTCTATTGATAATGACTCAAATCCAAGTCCTTTTAAGAGGCGCAAGTCTAACTACTCTACCCTCAGAGATATACCTTTGGGTAACCAAAGTATGCATTGGGCGAAATTTACAGAAAATAAAGGAAGATGTGAGGTTTGCAGCATGAAGCTATTTAATCGGAGTCTCATAGCAAATGTTCTCATTGTAATGTGTTTTTGTATTCAAACGTTATAAAACTGTGTCGTCGAATACCACGAAGTAATCTCTTTAATTTGATTATTTTTAATTTTAACTAAGTATATAACATTGTGGTACATAAAGTTGCTGACGGTATCAATTAGTCCAGGTTATAGAAATACTACTTCTAGATACAATAAAAATTTTAAAAAGTACAGGTATGTTTTTCTTTTTATTTAAACAATATAAAAACAATTTTAGAAAACCATAACAAATAGGTATCCCGGTAGGTAAGAGTAAAGCCCCGCAACTTTTTGAACCCTAATAAGAAACTTAAACTATAACAGCAAGATGCTGCATTCGGAAAACCGTATGCCTTCATTGCTGTGGACAGTTCTAAGTTCTTTCTGCCAAGTATTCATTAGATCCTGTGGTAATCTCAAAATGTGGGCTTTCTACTTTCCTGCGGTGAACCCGTTTTCCATTAGCATACTATATACTCGTATCAAGGTCATTTCAATATACATTTTTCCTACGTCGCGCTACCGCTTACAACCACTACCCTATAATAAATTATAGGCATAGAAAATTGAAATTGAGACAAAGGTATGACAGATGAATTTCAGCTATGGCTTGCATTGTTCAATTTATTAGGGTTTCCCACGAAAAGCCAAAGGTCATGTGAAACCGAAAACTTTGAAAGTATCTTTAACACTCCTATCTTTGGTTTTGGCACTCTCTGGAATAAACACTACTTTTTCGGATGTTAATTTTATGGTAGTACGTTACTTTATTCTGGCGCTCATATAAGCTAGGTAGGCATGTGTCACATTCTTTATTCACCAAGTATAAAATCATTTACAATCTTTTAGTCCAGAGCCACACGTCACTCTCATCTCTGCTCTTCCTTCATATCCGTCTCATCATAGTCCTTAAATATTCACAAGCGACGGTCGTAAACGCGTTTCGTTTCGTTCGTTCTGAAATTATCTCTCTTTTGAAGTTTATTAGAAATTCAATTTTAAGTTGCTCTAAAGTTATATGTAACGGCTTGGTATTCGCATGAATATTAATGAAGTCGCTTTGATTACAAGCGAAAAATTGCCAGCCATGTTGGCGACGTTGTCGAAGTTGCTCTTTTTATGGTGGAGCCGAAAGAATGAATGAAAGGAAGAAACCATCACAGAGTGGCTTTATTACAGACGAACCTCCAAACAGCTTGAGGCTATTCTATGAGTTGTTGCCTTTGAGTTGAAAATCCTTTTGGCATTCGAAATTAATAGCAAAAAAAAATGCCATGGTCTATTACTCCGTTTTTGTTGCGTTAATCTCAATGAAGGGTATAATCAAGTGAGAATATATCAAAGTTTAGATTAACTGGGATTTTAAAGTTAACTTGAAAGGAATGGAATTTTTATAGGTAAATTGGGTGATGAAGTAGAAAATGGTATGCAAGGCATGCTTAACATTATTTTTATGAGATTTAAATCATCAGATGAATAAAATTCAAGAAAAAAATAGTTGAAATAGGAATGAACAAAACATTAACAGCAGAGCTTGTAGTGGTTTTAAGGTCTTTGTAAAAATTTTTTTTACAAAGACCTACTAGTATCGCGACCTGTCTGTCAGTCTGTCCGTCCGTCCGTCTATCCGTGCGTCACAGCTAGTTTTCTCAGAAACTATAGAAGCTACAATGCTCAAACTTTGTGAAAAGGTCAGAAGTGGTAGTCTCTCAAAAGTTAAGGTCTTATCAAAAATTTAAGAAATAAGGGAGGTTCCCCCTAATAACGAATGAGCCCTTAAAAAATTTTTTTAATCAAAGATAGTCGAGTGGGGTATCAAATGAAAGGTCTTAATTGGAAATTTTAGGATCTGAAATTAATAAATCATTTTGTGAATCAGGGGGTCTAGGGGAGGGCAAAATGTACCAAAAATCACAAAAGGGACATAGTCACAAAGAAGGTTTCATATCTCACTAAAATATTACTTTTTGCTGAAACTACGTGCCTTCAAGAAATTTTTGCTGATTGCTCTGCAACAACAACTGAGCTAATTAAGTTCTCGCATAAAACAAGCTTTTTCGGAGGGATTTGTAGGCATATAATCATTCTGCAAAATCTCAGATATCTGAAGGTTACTAAACTAGCTTAGTGATTTGCTCTACTTTTTCTGGTATTAATTATTTTTAATTTTCCTTGTGCGCCTAACAAGTAACTACAAAATGTTTCCCATACGTTAGCAAAAATGTAACTGATAAAGAATATTCTTATATTAGATGCAAAACCAGTCAAGTATGGATTTCATCAAACATGCATTCTCAGTTTTTTTTTAAATAAAATCGCAACTGAAACTTATATGTATGAATTGAATTTTAGATGATCTTGAGTTGGAATTCAATCCATCAATGTCAACGTTGACTGTGTCTATGGGAAGCATTTGTCTAGTAGACGAGGATGGGAGTTGTCCTGAAGCTAATTTATCAGGGAAGGTTAGTCAGGGAGAAGAAACGTTCTGTCCTTGAAACGCACTCGAGATGCAAATAGGTGGCAAATTAATGAAGATACTCGCACCTGCAAGGAAGTCATAGTTGGAAACTTGTTGAACAGCACTCCCTTGCAAAAAAGGAAAGGTATAAAGCAATTACCTCCATTAGCACTGCTATGTTGAGTCTTACGAGGTGTGACAATTAAATAATGAGGCTGATTCCATGAAAACCGTATATTTAAATATTATTCTACAACTCTGCCATCCCCTTCATGCCCCTTGGGCATTTGACCATTTGTTTTGTTCTAGCGAGCAAATCCCTCCTTAAACTTTTTATACCATCGAAACGCCTGGCCACGACTAAGAGCACTATCACTATGTAATTTTAAGTGTACGTTTCTGAAGCTGTTTCGCCCAATCTGGCGGAATATTTTATCGCGACGTGTTGCTCTTGATTTCGTTTCTCCATTTTCGTGACGAACACCACTAACACACATCTACTCAACACGACACAGCAGGTGAACTAAACAAGCTAGAGCAATGCTAATATATCAATAGAGAGGGGAAGGATGCCAAAGAAGTGAAACGGAATTTCAAGGTTGCAGGTTTACCACAAGCGCGACAATGACTTTTTTCGTTGCTGGTGACTGTTTTTCTGAGAAGTTGCACACAAAACCCTTCTGACATGAGCAAAGGTCTGTCTACCCAACTTGTTGCTGACAACATCTGTACAAGCCACTACAGGCTCGGACTTCCTTACACGTGGGTAAAATGTGGCCCAAACATTTGGTCTTTTGAGCTGGATGGTAAATTTTGGATCGTAAATTTTGGGAATTTAGTAAACCAGCATCACGTCAAGTTAGTTCACGATCTTGGTTTAATGTTCAAAACAAATTTGAACGTGCTTGGTACAATTGAAAAGTTCAAAAGTTGTAATTTAACTCTTGTAAAGAAAGGATTGAGCGCGTGAATGGCTGGAACCATCTTGGATGTTTCGCGTGTGACCAAGTCTGAGCAGTTGCTAAAAGACATGGAAAGTTTGTGGACGAGTCTTGATGCTACTCAAAATCGGGTAAATTCCAAGCCACAGACGAGCTACGCGCTGAGGAGGAATTAATATGATCGCATGAAAACTGGTGCTCGTGGATTTTGTGTATGAAGTTATTTAAAACAGGCTTATCGAAATAACTTGTTTACTGTATGGAAGAAGGTAGATTGAGAAGGAGTAGATGACATGATAATTTGTTTATGTAGTTCAATCTTGTAAAAAGATATGACCAGTGTTCTAAGCTTTAGTACTAAATTCAAAAATTAATTCATTTTGTGCAATTATGGCAAATTAATTATTTCTTTATAACACCCCTCTAATTTCAATTTAAATTAACCATGCTACGATTAAATTTATGTTGTTTTGCAGTCAAAGGCTTCGTCAAAAAATCTGCAAGCATATTGCTTGACATACTTATCAAACACTGAAACAAAGAAATGTCAAATTAAGTTGGGCGAAAAATTTGACTTTAAAGTGTGACTCATAATTAACATCGTGCATTGAGGTTGAACCACTCGTTATAAAATACTAAATGCAATTGTCGGCTTTTGAACACTGGAAACCAAAATTCTTCAGTGCAGGGCCCAACTTTTGGCTGACAACTCTGCTTGCCAGATCCATCATCAAAGCCTTCGGGGTGCTTTATTTATAAAGATATTACGAGAATTATTACATACACACATATGTACGATACATATCGTACATAAAAATAGGCTAGGTGAACTATGGGAGCGTGAATGCATCTAGCATTCATCGCGAACTGACGTGTTTTTAATTGTTCCTGTTAAAAATTTCAAAAATTAAATAATGTTTACATAAATTAGTTGGAAACTACTTTTTTTAATAACTCATGATCCCATCGCATTATTCAAACAATGATCGAATACCTAAAGTTTCACTTCTGAAGCAATCTCGAGAAGCAGAAAGACATTCAAGGACGGTCCCGGTTGATAAACATTGCCTCGAATCTCGCTGCGAAAGCAAAAAGATGGTGGAGCCTAATGGCTTCAGCCATCTAATAGAACGATCATATCCATCGCCAACAATGACGAGCTAGAAAAAGATAAAGTGAGGATACGAAAGTGAGAACAATGAAGAAAAAGACAAATTGAAAATTTTATCAGGCATCAAAACCGAACCACTAGTCAAACCTAATTACAAAGTGGAGAAGATGAGAGATAAAATTAGGAACTTGGACTTAGGATGAATTTACTAGAAGAGCTAGTTTGCAAATTAAGTTTTCAACAAAGAAAAACAAACGGCCAAGAAAAAGAAAGGAATAAAATCGAAACCATCTGAAGACAAAAACCCAAAGAAAACACAACAGGAACCTAATCAAGAAAATG
This sequence comes from Odontomyia ornata, assembly GCA_963969285.1. NCBI lineage: Eukaryota > Metazoa > Arthropoda > Insecta > Diptera > Stratiomyidae > Odontomyia > Odontomyia ornata. The sequence goes on from OZ017738.1 coordinate 388,505,195, forward strand.
TATACAGCACAGGCGGAGCAAACGTCTGTACAAATTATTATGCAGCCCTAGCTGAGCTAGATGACACAATGAACATTGAAGATGACAAAGATAACAAAAAATCTGACAATTGCCTTACCAAACCTGATAATATGCTCATCGATTATCTTAAAAATTAAAAATAGGGAGAGAAACCAAAAGTTTTGTCTGCAGGTCCGTCTGTCAATATTAATCAAAAGAAAGAAAAAATCCACCAATGAAGGTTTTTGGGAAAACTGGCAACAATATGGCTCGGCTTTTGGCAGCCAAAAATAAATTAAATAATTTTGAAATCAAAAGACGATTAAAACTAAGTCACTGGTTGACTTTTAACAGCAACAAGTACGTTGAATTGAAAATGAATGTTCCGCACTTTACGTACACCTCCAAGAGTGAGAAAAGCCAGAACTTTTTGTTGTAGGGTCTGGACTGCAGAAAGGACAGAATCGATCTCCTTCAGGTACTTGAAGGAGTTGCGGCAGAAATATCATTTATTGCTGTTAAAGACTTCGCAACACGGAGATCAATTGTCGATACTAAAGATTTGCCCTCTTACTTACAACAAATTTCGAGCAAAAGCAGTCCTAGTGCCCTTCAAAAAATAAGGTACTTAAACTTTTATAGAAGAGCCAGGTTAACCAGTGCTACAATTGCCAAACATTTGGTCATTTGGCTGCCAGTTGTGCCATGAATGCCACACCCCTAACAAGTGGAAATTCGCTCGGACGAAGCCAAAAGAAAATTTATACTGTGCTAGCTATGGTGTCTTTGGTCATTCAGCATCATATTGGAGATGCTCCCGATGTCAAGGTGCAAAAGTGAAATTTATTCCAAAAAAACACATGTAACATACATCACAGTGTGATACTTCCAACTTTGTCAACTCCGGGGTGTCATTTGCACTTGCTGCTAGAGGACCAGTGAACAACAATGTAAATAATGGGAATAATGTAAGCAGCAATAATGAGCTGCTTCTCAAACAGGATTCAAAATTAACTTTGTTTTTCAGTGTTTAGGGCTTTCAAATGCCTCAAAATAACTTGCCATCTAGTCACATTCCTATGTATAGACTCCATTTTATCTCGATCAACGTCAACTTTATTGTTCTACTACATCGGTGTGACTATTTCCTTGAATTTATTGTAAGCAAAAGCGTGACATGTTTCTCATTGAAACCCACCTGAATTCAAAGCACTCCATGACATTCAAGAATTTCGAATTCGTAAAAAATGGTCAGTCAAACGGGAATGGATCCTTGTTTTTATTGTTAAGCAAAAGCCTGACATCATGCTTCTCACAGAAACTCAACTCAATTCATAGCACTCCCTGGCATTCAAGGATTTTGAATTCATAAGAAACGATAGGATAAACGGTGATGGAATTGGTGGCACCGGGATATTGGAAAGAAGACTTTATTGTTTCCAAGATATTGAAAAAGTCGAATTCAAAAACTTTGAATCTCCTGAAGTGTCCGTTATCAAAATTTCACTGTCAGGTGGGGAGATTACCTCTTCTTTATCTCTGTCGATGCAACTAGTTGAAACGTTCTCAAGCTCAAGGAGGAGCTTAATTCCTTGTTTAAAATACTTGAATTGAAATGGCTGCATAATTTTTATATTTTTAACCGGTGACCTGAATGCCTGGTGTACATCATGGCTAAATGCCACCAGTAGCCCCGGAAGTGTATTCCTAAATTTATGGATAACAGAGAAGCAAATTTAATACATGTGTATATGGGTCGGAACTCCCATTCTACCCTAGGACAAATTCATATTTGGACCTCTGTATTGCTGATGCCAGACTTGAGTTCAGCTTTAATGCATTGCAGGTGCTTCCATACAAAAGTTACCATAAAGAAATCGTAGTGGAAATCAATCATCAAAGGGATAATATCTTCCTAATTACAATTCAACATGAAAGTCATCGGTCGAATTTCAAAAAAATAGATTTGAGTAGGTTTCAAAAAAAATTCTCGTTCTGATTTTGGCAATGCTTGCCCTATAGGCCTTAATGACAGGAATGTAACCAACAATAAAATGTCTCTCTTTTTGTCAAAGTAAGAGAAGCTGACGTTGAAAACGATTGTGAAAGTAGTTCCCAAGATTAAACATCGAAACAATATGGAAGGTTATGAAGCACCAACCATTGCAAGATTAGAAAGATTAAAAAACCTTCTTCTCACATGCGTCAACAATATCTCTTGGCGATTTTTGGACTTCAAATATCCCTCGTTGGTTTTGCTGAAATTACACCTAAAGAATATCCGGAACTTAATCCGTTCATACTCCTGGAGTGAGGTCAGTGATCAATTGGCCGAAAAACTGGGGGGGGGGGGAGGGGGGGTACCAGTACACAGGACCCAATTGGCGTTTTCAGGAAAGTAAATAGCTTGTTCTGTAAGAAGTCTCGAGTGAAGGCATTGAATCTTGAAGTCGCTAGTAATGATATAAGTATTTTCGATAGGGCTGGTATCGAAATTGATAGTACAACTGCGGATAGAAATGGAAACAGGATTATATACGATGGATTGTAAAAACATACTCTGATTGAAACACATTTTGAATTGGTTCGTCTACAAAGCCCTGAGAAAGCGAATCAAAAATTTTCAGAGGTCGTTGAAGCAAAAGTTTCCGCCATCAAGTCAAGCCTGAATGGCGAATCAATTCTTCATTTCCACGAAACATTAACATCTGATCTCGTACCGAGTTTGAATTTTATTCATTACTTTTTCAGCTATGAAGACTTGTTTTTCGTATTTGGCAGAATAAACAAAAAGAAATCGTGTGGTATTGACAGTATTCCAGAAAAAGTTATTCGATTAGGAATTATTACACATTGTACTACAATATGTTGAGCAATTCTTATTTCTCAAATGAATGAAAAAATGCTAAGATATTCCAAATCATAAAGAAAGGAACAGAATCTTCGAACCTTAAAAGCTGTCACGCGGTCAGCTTGCTGCCTAGGGCCAGCAAGGTGTTTCAAGTGATACTAAACAAAGCATTAAACACCCACATTGAAAAATATGAGTTGATGCCAAATTGCTAATTTGGTTTTTGTGGCAGGCATTCGACCATATATGTGATAATAAAAGTAACCTCAGACATCTGCTGGAAACTAAATGGTAGAGAATGTGTTAGAGTGTGTCTCATTGATATAGAGGAAGCCTTCGATGTGGTGTTGTAAAATGGACTAGCTTTTAAACTCCTTCAGCACAGATTCCCCAGGCACCTTATCGCTATGATGTGCAATATGTTGTATGGGAAATCATTTGTTGTAATTGATGGAAGTCTGACGACAATGCGTGTCATCAAGGTCTTGAATGGTCTGCAGCAGAGAACAGTTACTGCACCTCTGCTTTTCTCAATATTCATTCACAAGCTATTAAATAGCTTTGATTTTGACGTCTCGTAACGCAATTTTTGGTAGCGTTTCCTAATAATCTTATCATCTATACGGCGGGCCGAAAAGCTACAACGGTTCAGAGCATTCTTCAACGAATATTTAATGATGTGCGCTATTACTGGATTATTGGCGAATGAAAGTCATTGCGCAGAAGTGCGAAACAGTTTTGTTTCGGGCAACAGTACAGGGAGTCAGTCAAGACCTGAAACGTAATTGAAAGGATATCCACATTATGTTTGGTGTGGGTAGTCTATCAGTATCTGTAGTATACTGAATATGTCAAAATCATGCTCAGTAAAGCACAAAAAGGAACTATGACCCTTTGGTGACTCTTTCATTTACAAGCAGGGTGCTAGTACTTTGGAAAAATTAAGAGTTTTCAAAAGGAAATATCTTCGTCCATGCATTGGTTTGTACAGAAAACCTGAGATAGAATGGAAACACTACATATCAAATAGAAAAATCTATCAAACTGCGATGTTTTCAGATCGTAGAAATAACTTCGTTGGAGCAAAAAATAGGTTTCATCAATCGGATATACTTATTTGCACGCTTTACGGATAAGTTGTCATCATTCTCAGCAGAAGATGCTAAAAAATGGACCCTGGATCCACCGCTTTCGCATAACCCATTTGGCGTACGCAAAAAATGTATATATAACTTTAAAGGAATCTGAAAAACAAATATCAAATGCTTAAAAAAGCATCTGGAATCTTTAGTCCGAAATTGTGGCTTTAATAATGAGTAGTTCAACATACTTCAATCATTATTGGAGGCTTGTCTCAACAGTAGGCCTCGTTACAGTAGTTTATCAGATTCAGAAGAGGTTGATCCACTTTCACTAGGTAATTTGCTTATTAGACGACCACTAGTGGCATTACCTGAAGTTTACAACCAAAACGCTCCTGATAGCCATTTTGATCGCTAATTCATGTACAGAAAACTGCTGAAAATTGCTGATACGATACTTCATAGGCAATCTTAATGGAAACACATTGTGGAAAACACAAAAAGTGGAAATATTGTTGCGATCCGTGAAAAATACACCTCACCAAACATTAGTACGAGTCTTTGCAGTTTACCCATGCAAAGATGGACTTGTCCGCATCACTATAATGACTGATGGAAGAAAACTGTTTTAGTACAATATACGGCATTTGATCCAGATTGTTGCAGAACGCTATCGGTCTTGTCCCGCGGGTTATCTGGGCATAACCTTAAAATAAGTATTTAAACCACTGTGAATAAAGAAAAATACTTAGTACGCCACTGTAAACATATAATTTAGAAGCTTGTGTGTAACAAACTCACTCGCAGCAAGTTACCGAATCGAACAGAGGTATTTTAATTATTCTGCATTTCTGAAGCTTGCTTTTCTCTGACAAGTTTTGTACGAGCCGCCGTAGGCTCAGATTTGCTTACACAGGAGTCAAATGCAGCCCAAACTCAAGGTGAAGCTGAAATTTTATGTAAGCAATGCCACAGTGAACTGCTTCTACTATTAGTCCACGTAGTATAGTTTAGTTATCATACGTACTGGTTTAAAATCAGAATGTACTGCAGCTGGGTGATCAGGTACACGACCAAAACATGGTATTGACTATATATCCTTCTCGAGTGCAGATATTTGTATGAACAAAATAATGAGATATTGTATCTCTAAGCAAAGACCTGAAAGATGGGGATAGTGCTTAAAAAAAGTCACAGTGGACAGGCAAATACAGAGCTTGAAGCCACGTCTTGGGAGTGGAAAGGAGCGGGAATTACAAAAATTGACTTTCTTATCACAAACGCTTTCAGGTGCCTTTTTCGCAGTCAGAACTGCACGAACGTAACATGCCATAAAGTTCCACTTGTCAGCTGACTTAAGCATTCTTCTGACGAAACTATCTCAAAAAAGGTTTTCCATTTTCTATATGTAGTTATTGTGCAGCACTCTCACCAGTTGAATACGATAAAATTCCTTTTCCCTTATTGCACCGAATATGCTTTCTAAATATTTCTATCCAATACAAGGCTGGTAGAATCAAAAATATTAGAGCTTAATCAAGAGCTAGATAAGGTAAAAGTCAGTTTCACCATGCATTTGATTAGGGGTAAAGCTTACTATCCACAAACGCATGAATACTATCTCTTTTTATATGCACCTATTTTTGCATCGTCGTTGTGGCCACGTATATGAGGCGTGCTCTAGCAGGAATTTTTAGGGACTTTACCCCTGTAATAACCGGTGCCTACTTAGGGAATGCCTATATGCATATGCAAACATTTGTACTACTCTTCACTGCACCTGCCCCTGATGTTTTCAGTACAGATCCTTGCTGAGAACGCTTCTCTATATTTCTGATTGGTTCACTCATATATGCGTCAACAGTATGGTGTTCATCAGAGGTACCATGGAGACAAGTCTCCAGCAGCCTTCTCATGATGACTTTCCAAAAAACTTCCCAGTTCATTCCAGCAAATATAATCACCATTCTACAGACGGCTACTTGACTTACCCCTTTCCTTTGCTAATCAGTATAAGCCTCGCTATCTTCTAATGCTCTGGAAGAATCGCTGTATGCAGGCATGCTTTAAACGTACTGAGTAGCAACTCAGGACAAAGGTCATAAGTCTGCCACAGTACCACAGCTAGGACGCCATTTGGTCTGGAACTGTAATATTTCAGAGTATTAAAGTACGTGAAGGACACGAAGGCCCATGTTCTGGCATAATGATCAGTAAGCTATAAAGAAGATCGAGCTTAGCTATCTAGCTTCGCTTTTTGATAATACACGCGTGCTTATTGGCTAGCTATTTGCAGAATCATATTGGGCAGGTTCTTGTCACACCGTAAACCTACACTACAAAATATTTAGGCATCCTGAACAATTTTTATTGCCATTGAAATTTTCTTTTACTGGGTGTCAATAAGGCTATTCTACAGATCTATAAAAATTTCATTTCACCTAGATGAGTGGCCACAAAAGTTAGAGGCAACTAGACTTAACAAACAAAAAACACATCTTTTTCTTCTCCGAAAAAGATAATTGTATTGTCAGTGGAAAGGAGAGAACACACCTGGTGTCAAAACTAAGGGTATTAAAAGTGGCTAAACTGAACCATTCGTTTCTACTTAAACTACGGAAAATTGAAGTGTAACTTTCTCTATTCTAATACCAATATTTTCCAGAAAATAAGCCATTTGGAACTAGATGATCGGCTTTTCCCCGGTTAGAAACTGTCACCACCATATATAATATATAGTCAAGCCAGCGACGAAATACGCCAAAGAATGCAGCTCGGAAATAAAGTATGTTATTCAGTTTTGACGATCTTGAAGACCAGCTGTATACGCAGGAAAACAAAGCTCCAAATATACAAATCTTCGATAAGACCTGTGTTATGCTATGGGTGTGAAACATGGACCCTAATCCAAGCATCCGGAAATATATTGAACAGCTTTGAGCAACGGTTACTGGGGCGAATAATTGGAGCGAAGCTAGACGGGGACCAATGGCGAATTCGATACAACCATGAGCTGTATGAAATTTTTGACAAACCGGGGGTCTCAACGATTGTGAAACTGCGTACGCTGTAATTGGCTGGCCACATGAATCGTATTGAATGTACAACGAATACCCAAAAAGTGAGAGAAGAAGAAAGTCAAAAAGCAGGCGTAATTCACTATTTCAATAGCAATTTAGGCTTAGCTTGGAAGTATTTATACCACAGACCATTTTTAGGTTATAGTTAAATATTTTTAAAGAATTTTTTACTAAAATTGCGACCTGTCGGTCCATCTGTTCGTTGGTCTGTCCATGCGTCACAACAAGTTTTCGCGTAAAACATAAAAAATAAAATTTTCAACGAAGGTCAAAACTGGTGACTCCACAAAAGGTGCGGTGCAAAAGGAAGTATTTTAAGGTGTATGAGGGAGTCTCCCCATACAAAGTCTTTGGGTTTTCAACATTTCTTTGACAAAAGGCAGCCAATATGGGTTTAAAATAAAAGAATACACATTAAGGAATAGCCCTGACCTAGCGAACCCTACCAGCTCTGTGACATTGACTGACAGTAGTTATCATATATTATTAGACATCACAAACCTCTACGCATCTATAACCGCCGATATAACACTGACCATGCTAAAAAAAACATTTTTACTCAATAACAGCCGAAGATTCAGAGATCAATACTTAATCTCATAAAGACCTCAATCAAGCAGGACTATTTTAAGTTCAATAATAACACATACATTGCCAAGGACGGTATGGGTATGGGACATCCAATGTTGTCAAAAATGTCAGAAATATTCTTACAATCAATGGTGCAAAGCCTCCACCCCATCTCCATGGCTCCTACTAACTTCTCTAACGAACTAAACACTATTTACAGAAAAACTAGTAATAGCAGATACAAACAAGATTACATTGACAAACGTGTTACATAGTACAAACAAAAATAGGAATACCAACTGGCTGAAGCTCATAAGAACGGCCAACAGTGGATTTCGTTAACATACGTAGGTAAAGAGACATATAAACTATCAAACTTCCCGTGGGAATACAAACTACAAACCGCATTGAAAACAAATAACAACATTGGAAATAAACTGACACATCAATATGCGGGAACAGCGGCATATACAAAACTGACATGCAAGGACTGCGGCATGGTATATATAGGAAGGAAAACAAGGAAGGAAACGACAGGATACAAAGAGCACTTACTACCGTTCTTACACAATACGACACACTCCAGTTGACGCACCTACAAAACCACGCACACGAGCCTGACGCTTTGACAAAGTCTTTAATATTGCTACACAAACAAAACAAAAGACCAAGGTTTGACATTCTAGAAAGGCTTAAAATATGTTAACATAGAAAAACAAACGGTACATTATCAACGAACAACTTACTGCAAGTTCCGACGCAGTTTTCTCAGTACTAGACTAGTAGTAGTAGTAGCAATAGTAGTCTAGTACTAGACTCCAACGAAAACGGAACTGAAACAGAACAAATGGACATCCAACAATCCAAAAAAAAACCTTATATTCTTCTACTCGACCCAATTCAATACCTGACTTAATTTAGTACTACCTGCTCAACCCATCCTGCTCGTATGACTACATAAAGTCATTCCGTTCAGCACATTCCTTATAGACACTGAAGATGGATCAAAGAAGTAGAATCGCGTCTGCTCACAGTACAAAGCAATGCCCACCGGCTTTTCAAGAAAAAAAAGTTAAATAATAGTTTTTTGTGAGAACTTTTCAAAACAGGTCCTACGCAAGAGACATTTGCAAAAAGGGGAAATACATGAAAAATGTGTGTCCTGCTTTCTCGCGATTGGAAATCTTTGGACTGAAAAATCTGAAAAAAATCATGAAAGTAGGTCTTTATGAGTACATTGCTAACAAATACCGCAGACATCAAAATTTGATTAACTTTTTTATAAATAATACATTTTATTAATCATACATTTACATCTATAAAATCAAAGATAACCCTGAAATTTGCTGAAAGTTTGTGTCTCAATTTTCGGATGTAAAACGCTTTCTGAAAGTTTCATAAAAATCAAACCATAAACAGCTGTATTATAGACGATTAAAATGTATCGATGACAACCACAATTAAACGTGATATTGTGTAAATACATATTCGCAAGGGACCTAAACACTACAGATGTATAAGAGTTTTGATGAACATTTTTAGTAATATTTTAAACATTTGCATGTTATCATGACTACTCCAACATTGTGGTCAACAAACGAAAAATAATATGGTGGCAAATTAAAACATTTTTCTGAGCTCAATTCATGGAAAATGTGTGTATGTGAGCCAAGTTTTGATATTTTGAAGGCGTTGTTAGATTTCCAAATTATTTTGCAATACCCTTCTGGAAGAAGGTGTCTCCTACTGCTTTTATTTATCCTTAAACAGTTCTTGGCTTTTAAAAGAGGGAGCCTATTAAATGATTATTTGCTTTTAAAACTAAGGGTACCTACGATAAATTTGCCTTTCAGGCTGGTGTTAGCAACAGGATTTTTTTTTGTAGTTTGAAGCTTGTGTGTGCATTTGCCTGGTTGGTCCCATGGCTGATTTTGCAAAACAGGGAAGCCATGTCATGTTTGACACTAGCACTTATGGGGACAGTTTCTTAGAGCCAAACTTATGCTAATCGTGGGACTTTTCTTACCAAATCCATCAATGGTGCAAACTTCGAATATACCCGGAAGCCTGCCAGTGTTTTTACAGGACGGAGGTGGTATGATAGTTAGATTGAAGCTGTTTAGACTTAAGTGATACCTCAGCCACTTGGCTTTATCTTGTGTGTACAATAAAGAGTCGGGCTAGATTGGGTCTTCTGATAGATGTTACCGCACTATGGTATGATTACTATTATGCTTCGTAGAATGATTATTATTGGATTTGAAATTATTACTAACCAGAGCTGTATAAGTTCATAGTCTGCCATGAAAGCACCCAAAGCCAGTAAACTTCGGATGCGCAATTATAGTCTTTTATCAACAACTTTGCAAATTTTGACCAAACATTTGTAGATTCAGCGACTTAGTTGATATGTATGTATGAATTGGCCGGAAGTGATTATTTTGCAGCAATCGATTTTTCTATGCTATGCTTAAAGGTTTGCAAATAGGGAATTTCAATAGTGTCTGACATTTTGCTCCTAGGAGAGCACTTTTCGTATGATTAAAACAACAAATATGATTAGCTTGAGGACTCCTTCTTACAGAATTTTATAGCATAATTCGAATCCAACAAATCGGGTGAAGCAAATTCGAGACAAGATAATATAATATTATTTTAGGGAGTATGAAGTTGTTCAGAGCATCGTTAAAGCTATGGTATTCTCGGTTTTTTGTATTTGAAAACACTACAAGATTCATATATGTTTACCATTCACTTTCTGTCCCAATGACTGTTCCCAATGACATTTTCATTAATATTTTATCACACTCACCGAAATACATGAAGCTGCCCCTTCTGGAACGTTTTATTTAAGAGGGAAACCCTGAATAAAGATTCCAACAAAATTTATTCGCTTACATTTAACGACGCACTTTCCTCAATCAAAACTCACCTTTCTACTTTGAACTAAGAAAACCTCACCGATGGCGTACAGTTAAGTGCATCCGTCGTCATTTTCAGTTTTCCCCCTGAACGTTCGTCTAGTTCGTATCACATCTGATTCTTATGAATCATTTAGTAGACGCTATAAAGCAGGAAGGTGTTGTGGTTATAGCGTTTTGGTTTCTAATTTTAGGAGCTTTCTGAGAACTCAGAACACTTCCTGCTTTCAAATACTTTTGACTTAGAGGGATTAATTCGAAATCGAATAACTAATTCATGAAAGAGTGCAGTTTTTTTGCGAGGGGGAGAGAAAGCTTCGTTGCTATTTTTACTTTCGAGGATTGGGCCAGGAAGATGAGGATTGTGAATGTCATGCATCAGGCCAGAATTAATTTTCTATGAGGATTCCCATGAGTGTCGTTTGACACTTTGTGCAATTTATTTGGAATTTTAGATGAGATGAATTTATTTAAGTTTGTACGCTGCAGGTTACAAATTCATTATTTCTAAGAGCAAGAAAAAATTTTAACCACAGAAATGAAATTAACATACGAGTAAATATATGCTTGTGGTCATATATATGACTTGATTTTGTCTTTTTAATGGAACCAATTTGCCATAAAATGTTTTCTCGCCCCTAACTTTAATGAGATGTCCATCCTCCTCTATCTATGCCCGATCCGTAGAATCTGATATTCTGCTAAACCATTCCTATACCTTAAGTAAGTTGGATAGACAGAAGTACCCAACCTATAATTCGCCATAAGAATAGTGGATTTACTTAACCAAAAACTTAGAGGACCTCTACATCTCATGTACATCTCTCTCCCTCTTTGTCTCTCTCGTTGTATGCATCCAACAGTTTGTTGCAGCACCAGTAATATCATTGAGTGGAGTTCAAAAATTTTTCAAATAAATTTAACTTCAACAAATGCCATTCGATTTTTGTGAAACTTGCAGATTATAAGGATTTTAGATTGGGCTATGTACTGATTTAGTATGAGTAGCATCTCTGTAAAACACGAGGGTCCATGGTCAGGAATGAAAGTCAGCGAACCATCAAGAAACCTTAGCTTACCTGGCTAGCGTCGCATGGAAACAGTGTATGCGTACTTGTCGTCTAGCTACACTACAAAAAAGAAATCCCCATTAATTCCTATTATATCTAGAAATTTTCACTCTGTATAAATTAAAATACTTTACATCAATTTCAAATTTTCGTATTATGAAAAGTTAGTAGACACGAATGCTTAAGAGGAACGCAAACATCAATAAGAAGTAACCGTTTTCTCCTTCAAACAAGGTCGTTGTGATGGAGAAAGAAAGCCGAAAGCTGTGAGATTGGCTATAGTGAACCACTTATTCCAACCAAAACTATGGAAATCTGCGGCGTAAACTATTTTGGGTTGGTATGATGTCTATAAACGTTCGCGTTTCTTTTGCTCCTTTATCGTTTAAGTGCAATTGGTGTTGTATGTTCTACTGTGTCTTGGATGCTTTATCGTTGCCATCCAACGATGCTTACAGTCAGGTGAGTTTTGAGACCTCTTTTGATCGATTTTGGGTAGTCTGAGAATGCTTTCATGAGCCTTTGCAAATTGGCTTTATCATATTGCAGCCATTATGAACATGCTTTCAATTAAGCCATTTCTCTACATTGGGTGTTACCCAGGGATATACCCTTGGACCAGACATATAGAACATGTCTTGTTGCAGGCAACTGAGACTGGAGTTGCCAGATAAGTCAGATGATGTTGCGGTTCTGGTCACCAAACACACCGTTCAGCAAGCACAACTTAGGCTAAGTGAAAGACTAGATGACATTATTGGAGACACACTAACCGAATCAATGCCAGCGATGAAGACCTTGTCAAAGCAACGGCTGAGAAGGTTGCCCTGGGCGTATCAGCTCTGAGTCGGCTTACGGCCATCGCACGAGGACCCAACCCATCAAGAAAATGCCTCTTGATATGTGCTGTAGGATCAGGGCTACTGTACGGAGCAGAAATATGGGGTAACGTTTTCAGTATGGAGATGTTACAAAAATGCTTGGCAGAGAGAAGAGGAGCACTGAGGATTGCACCTTCATATCCGACTATCTCTAGATTCAGCAGTGAGAGTTATTGCAGGCGTGATACCTGTTGCACTCTTTGTTAGGGAGCCCTACACTATTTATCTGCGTCGAAGTAAGGATAAGAGGAAGACGGTTACCCGCGAGGATAGACAGCGCTCAGGTAACGATTGGAAGAAATCTTGGACTGCGTGGCTCATCCCGGATTTGAGACAGTAACTAAACCATAGGCATGGTGAAACTGTCTGACCTAGTTTTTTTCGGCGAGCATTGATATTTTCACACTTATGTGTAGAAGATTGGTAAGTCATAGTCCCCTGACTGTAAATTTTACCTGAGAGAGGAAGACGATGGCCAGCGCATATTTTTTTACAAAAATTGGACAAGCTGCCATGGGACCTCTGCAGAGAGATGGAACAGCTCACCCCGGATAGTATAGTCATGGTGATGCTTGGATAGGTTGACAAGTGGAACCATGTGGCACACAATATTCGGGTAATCCTAAAAGACAAAAGAAACTCACAGCAGCTGAGGATGGTGGGCCTGGGGGATTGCTTGTCCGACAGTTCTTCTTCCTAACTTCCTTCTCACTTAGAAAGGTATCTTTCAACTAGAAGGCACCTCATGTCATAGAAAAACGAGACCTGGCCCGAAGTAATGTGTCATCAAATGGTTCCTATGTTCCTATGTTTTTAAGTTGATAGGCGATGTGGTTAGTAGGTAATCCATTTGCTCATAGGTGGTGGAGCCTCACTATCAGTGCGTAAATGGCAATCACTTCAAAACCTTAAAAAAAAACCAAAATATAAATATAAATAATATTCGCATTTCTCGATTCTGATATAGAGGGCTTTCCAATAAGAGGTGTTATTTTGAATAGCCCGCTATCTCGATAGGTGTCACTTTTGAAGTTGTCATTTTTTGACATTTGACAATTAAAAAATACGCCATTAATAAAATTGAAACAATAACGCTTCAACAATGCATTTAAATTATTAAAATTCACTATAAAAATGGTGTAAATTTGACAGAGACGGTTCGTAAAACCCGAACATTTTTGGATCGTCGTGAAGCACCTTGTTGGACCACAATACAGAAACTAATGGAAAAATTCGAGCTGTTGGGACAATTAGTGATGAGAAAAATAAAACCCATGTATGTCGCTCAAGAACAGCCAAGAATATTGCTGCTGTAGTCGAAAGTGTTGAAGAAAATCCAGGTTGGGCCATTCTTCATCGTTCTTTGGAATTAGGCATTTCACAAACGTCATTACTCCATATTTTGCAAAAAGATTTGGGTCTTAAGGCTTCCGAAGTTTAGTTAACACAAGAACTCAAGCCAGTCGATCATTAACAACGTCGTGTCTTTGCTGATTGGGTCCTTGAAATGTATGAAAATGATCCGGAATTTCATCGAAAAATCATCTTGAATGATGAGGCCAATTTTCACCCCAGTGGCTTCGTCAATAAGCAAAACTGTGGCATCTGGGGCTCCGAAAACCCAAGAATCATTGGCAAAAAGCCTCTCTATTATCAACGTGTGACTGTTTGGTGCGGTTTATGGTCCGGCGGAGTCATCGGACCTTACTTTTTCGAAAATGAGGCTAGAGCAACCGTTACGGTGAATGGATTGCCCTATTGAGAGATGATTAATGATTTTTCATGGCCGAAATCGGATGATATTGTTCTGGACAACATTTACTTTTAACAAGATGGTGCTACATGCCACACAAGCAATGAAACCATTGATCTTTTACGGGAAAAGTTTCCGGACCATGTTATCTCTCGAAGAGGTGATCCCAATTGGCCACCGAGATTTCGTGATTTAACACCTTGCGACTTCTTCTTTTGGAGCCACGTGAAAAAGAAGGTCTACGCTAACAGCCCAGCGTCAATTCAAGACCTCAAAGATGGAATTCGTGAGGCTATCGAGGACATAGGGCAGCCACTTTGCGATTTGTTTATGGAAAATTTCATGAAAAGGATATGGTCCTGTAAGCGCAGTCGTGGTGGTCGTTTGCCTGATGTTATTTTTCATTATTAACGGCATACCTTTTTCTTTATAATGAAATAAACATTTGATCATTTATATTAAAAAATGGCATTTTTCTTTTAATATAATATAGTTAAGAAAAACTAGTGTAAAACATGCTGGGTAGGCAGAACTATGCGCATATAAAAAGAATTCTATACTCATCTTACCATATGTAGACACCAATAAAAAAACTTTGATGACGTCTACAACAAATACATACTGGCTTTAAAAGAAAAACCAGCATTACTCCCTTTTCACCAGCAGTAATTTTGTTGAAATATTACTAACAACCATCAGCCGAATCAAATCTTAAAGACGTATTTCGTATTCATTTTAACTGAAAGTTTGGAGAAGATTCAATCAAAAATGTTGTATCTCGTTCAATGGAAACCCGAATGGTACAAAAACTGTACATTGTGGTTGTAGTTATTGGAGAAAATTCAAATTGCTATGATTTCAGTCAATATGTCTCGATTATATCCATAGAACTACTTTAATATCAATTTTCAGTAAAGTTAAGAGTAATCAATAATTTTGTTTATTTGATATGCGCAGGCCAATTCTCTTTTTTCATTAAAAACCGTCGGGCCTTGCTTTGTTGACTTTGTCGAAGTAGTCAAAACGCGTCAGCTCACACAATAAAGCAAGGCCTGACAGCTTTTAAAGAAATTAAGAGTAATCATTCAAATTCAATGGAAATAAGTAAAAGTAGCACAAAAGTTCTCTTGCCAGAAGGGCATTGAAAAATAAATAATAAATCAAACAACATCTTCTAAATATCAAAAATTTACTCATACATACGTATCCATTAATTGAGCTCGGAGTACTCAGGGCTATTACGCTTTTTAATTTGTCACCATTTTATTTATTCTGAATAGACATGTAAGTATATCTCCGTGTAGGGCTTTCGGTCCCCCATCGGACAAGTACCGTATAGAGAGTGCTCCATACGGCTAGTCAGTGGGTATGTGGGATATCAAATACCACTTGTGGACCAAAACCAACTAAGTCAAAGCACTGACAATTCCCCACTTAGTATTTACTTGTCATGGAACCGGTACAACAGCGTCGGGTTGGATTGGATAAACAGCAACAATTATCACAACGTATGAGAGACTATTCTTTTGAAATTTCCTCGCTGTGCAGAAAACTTGATGGCATGGTAAAGACATCTTTGATATATAAATGTACTTCGGAAAACTGCAATTTTGGAGTGGCTCTCATTGTTGACGGCACATTTAAACAAATTATCACCGACTTCAAGCTCGTTAACAAAAGGCTCTGTGCAATTTGTATTGAGACCAAATTTTAATGGCTGTCACATGCCCGCAGAAAACAATGTAGAGCCCACCAAGGACAAATTTTACAGCGCCAGGGAATGCATACATTGCCATGCATTGTTTCGGGTGACAATGTTAGAACCAGCCGTGAAACGGCATATGGAAGGATAAACAGAGAATACAACCTCCATGCAGGGACCAGTTACAATGGAAAATGGCTGATAGACTTTGCTACTGGTAGAGGCTTCACAGTAAGCTCCACACGCTTTCCACATCGAGAAATTCATGAGAGAACGTGGGCATCCCCAGATGGTCACACATTTAAACAAATACGCCATATTCTCATACAAAAACAGCTGCCTCTAGTATTCTCAACACATGCTCGTTCCGGTGCACTGGCTGTGATTCTGAACACTACCTTATTAGGGTGAAGCTCCGATGCCACATCTCCAAGAGGTGTAAAGCTAAATCATTGCACAGTTAGGTCCCCATACATGTCAGCGCTGAAAAATCGCATAAATACATCCCAGCAGGCGAGAGAAAGTAATGATGACATCACAACCATATGGAAGACAGTAAGAGATGTGATGACACAAGCAGCCGAGGAGTTCTTGGGGCACCAGCCAAAGAAAAGTAGGAACGACTGGTATGACAAAAATGCAAAGAAGCGATTAAAAAAAGGAAGCAGATACACAAAAAATACATCCAGTGACCAAAACATAACAGTATAAAAGCTCTCGATGTCAAGCTTAAAAAAATGTGTCAACGAAAGGAACACCAAAAACATAAAGTCAAATCGGCATATGCCTCTATCAAGCAACTAAGAAATAGCTGCAAACCACAAAAAAATTCTTTGCAAAAGTGCACAAGGAGCTATCATAGGCAACCCAGTTGAAATTACAAACAGATGGCCGCAATATTTCCAGAAGCTAAACACCAGATATGAGGTACAGGCAGCAGTACGGAACCTCAGAAAAAATAATGCTCCTAGAATAACAGCAGAACTGCTCCAGACCGGGGGTCCCCTTCAAAATAGCCTTCTGCACCGACTAATGTGCAGAATATAGTCAGAGGAGCAGTTACCAGATGACTCGCGGAAAAGTATAATATTTCCTATGCATTAAAAGGGGGACAAATTAAGGCATAAATAATATAGAGGCATCACTATAATATGCACATCTATAAAGTGCTCTCCAAAATTACAAAAAGTAAATTAAAGTTGTACTATGAAAGTATTATAGGACTGTATCAGGTAGCCTGTCTTGGTGGACCGTCCACAATGGATCAAATATTCTCAGTAAATCAGGTGCTCGGAAAGAGCTGAGAGTATAACATTAATGTGCTCTTACTCTTTGTAGACTTCAAGCAAGCATACGACAGTGTTGACAGAAGTGCGCTGTGCAAAATATTGCTTGACACTAGAATCCCAACGGAATTGGTCCACATGGTCAAGGTGACGATGCTAAACTCAGAGTCCCAGATCAAGGTGAACGGTAAACAAACAGGCAGCTTTATAATGAAATCAGGCTTAAAGAAGAGCATGGACTTTACCCAATACTCTTTAATAATGCGCTGGAACACGTCATCAGGAAGACATCAGCTGAAATCTCGGGTGCACTAATATTCAAGTCCCCACATTTGGTAGCATATGCTGATGTCGTCAATATTGGGGCACGTTCAAGCTCAGATGCCAAGGAAGCATTTTTGAGACTAGAATCTATAACAAACTGAACTGGCCTGCGAGTTAATGAAACTAAAACTAAACTCATGACTCAAACAGGAAAAAAACTCCAGTTCGACAAAACCTGACCACAAGCGACTACAATCTAAAACTGTGGATAACCTGAACGAAGAGGCACCATAAAAGACATAAACATGAAAAATAAAGCATAATACTTTTTTCTACCCATTTCAACGTCCTAAGTTGTGCACAAGCTAAATAAATTTCACATTTATTAAACACTCATCAAACCAGCGCTGTTCTATGGGAGTAAAACGTGGACCTTGCCAAGTGGGTTGGAAAAGCCAGTGGAGGTACTTGAACGCAAAGTATTCCA
This sequence comes from Odontomyia ornata, assembly GCA_963969285.1. NCBI lineage: Eukaryota > Metazoa > Arthropoda > Insecta > Diptera > Stratiomyidae > Odontomyia > Odontomyia ornata. The sequence goes on from OZ017738.1 coordinate 388,523,142, forward strand.
AAAAGTCTACGATCCAGTTTAACAAAGAGTACAGTAGAGACTATGTTGCAACGATGAGTTGTATGAACTTTATGACGGTCCACCTGTTTCCTCTTGCGTAAAGTAACGTAAATTGCAATGGGCGGTCCATGTAGAAAGATTGGAAGAAAACTGGCTACCCAAAAGAACATGAAAGGATAGAGCACACGGTAGGCGTCCAGCGGGAAGACCGAGGACTCAATGGGTTGGCACAATAGAAGCTGAGAGCAGATCCTTGTTGGGAGTGAACAACTGGCTGACAAGAATGCGGAACCGTGTTGATTCGACGAAATTAATTCTGGAGGCAGCAAAAAATTTCTACAATTTTCATTGAAATCCCTAAATATTTATAACTTTTGAGTCCTTTACACAGTATGACGTGTTGTTGTAATTAATAAATTTCAATCATCTGTTGTTTAGCTGTTTATAAGTCAACTTTTATGAAACTTTCAGAAAACATGTGCTTTGCATCAGAACATTCAGGTACACATGTATGACTTTTTAAAGAGACACCTTTCGATTTTATGGATGAAAAGGTAAAATTCATAAAATGTACTATTTCTAACAAAGCTGATCAAGTTTTGACTTCTGTGGTACTTGTTAAGTTTTTGCTCATTAAAACCTAATGTCATGATTTTTTTCAGGTTTTTTTTGTACAAAGATGTCCATTTGCGAGGGGGGGAAATGTTTTCATGCGGTTCTCCCTCTATATTTTTGCACTGCCGTTTTTGAGAGGTCTCTAGTTTTGACCTGTATATTAAATTTCAGCACACTAGCCTATATGGTTTGTGAGGAAACTTGCTATGAAATATGAATGGATGGACGCACGGACAGGCAGACAAACAGGTCACAGGTTCAATAGGGTATTTTAAAAGGCTTTTCTACAAAGCCCTAAAATTGTTCTATCTACAAATCTAACTATTATTAATGATACTGAAAACCCTTATTATACTGTGAACCCTTCGAAATCATATCGCCAGATTTGTAATTGTGAGCGAAACACCCCCTGAATTTTGCAGCCATTCCACCCTACGGATATGAACATTGAAACTTTTCTCATAACTGGCTTCACTCCACCAGAAGCGTTCATGTATGTGGAAATAAATCGTTATGTTTTTGATTTAACTGGGGATCTGGTTATACTCGTTTATCATATATCATATAGTGGGGTCAGTCATAAGAAGGTACAATATTCTTCGAAAGAACAACAATTTCAATAGTGATACTCATTTGGTAGGTTCGGAGAGACTAATAGGGTAATGATGGAGTAATCTAGGTATTGACTAAATTATTCGTGTTTTGTATCTGTTGTTCCTTAGCTTTAATTTTCAGCTCATTATGTCATATGCTAGCGGTTTTTCAAAAATCAGGAATAAGTCTCAATATTAGGGTTAGGTATATTGCGATGTGTATTGTTGTATATTAGGAGAAGAGATAAGGTTTAACGCTTCCGTTAGGTATATTGTGATAAGATTATAGTAAGATAAGATAAAGTTTTATAATTGAATTTCACTAGATAAAGGTTAGAATATACTTAGATATAAACTGATTGCTCATTGTTTTCTTATTTTTTTATACAATATATCAATCTTTAATAGAGTTGATGGGTTTTGTCTCTATTTTCGAATTAATCGATAATATTTATTCATTTGACAGCATTTGATATTGCCTTTCTTAAACTAATTGTTTGATTAAATATCGTTTAAATTTAAAGTGCCATATAGGCCGTTAAGTTTTTGAGTACTATAATTTTTTAGGGTTTTGTACTAAAATACAAAACCCTATTGCAATCACGACCTGTGTCCGTCCGTCCGTCCGTCCGTCTGTATGTCACAGCACTTTTTCTCCGAAACTATAGAAGCTACAGCAACGAAACTTTGTGGAAAGGTCAGAATTGGTGACCTCTTAAAAGTTCGATGGTGGAAAAATTTTTCAAAGGGGTTTAAGGGGGGTCTCCCCATATTGGGAGGTGACACCTCAAAAAAAAATTTTCACCATTGGTAGTCGAGAAGGATGTCATTGGTAAGGTCTCAACGAGGTCTTTTCAAAACAAGTCTTAAAATTGCCTTTTGAGTACCGAGGGGGGCAGGGGAAGGGGAAATGTACGAACTTTTCGCGTACCCCCCCCCCCCTCGCGATTGGACACCTTTCATCCGAAAAATCTGAAAAAATCATGGATGTAGGCCTATATGAGTACAACAACAACAAATACATGAGAAGCCAAAATTCACTCAACTGTGTTAGTAATAGTATGATTAATCGAATTAACGTTTTCTTGAATAAAATCTAGACCGTACCCTTAAATTCAATAAAATTTAGCACACAGATGCTTATTTATAAGATAAAGATCGAATAGTATTTAACGTAGTTATAGCGATTTGAATTTTGGCCCCTGAAAAAAAAAATTCATGAAAGGTAGCCGATATGAGTATCAACTGAAGGTTCTCTATGAGAGCTTTTCAGAACAGTTCTTAAACTGACAGTTTTTGCTTCAGTGAGGGCACAGGAGGGGGGAATACATGAAAAATGTGTTTCCTCCCTTGCGAATGGACACCTGTGATCTTAAAAAATCTGAAATAATTATCAAGAGAGATATTTGTGGGTATAACTATAGCAAATACCTCAGAAGTCAAAATTCTTTCAACTTTGCTAATAATAGTATGATCCTCGAACATGACATGTTTCTTGATTTTATTCGTTACTGGTTACTGCATTTTGTATGTTGAGTACAAAACCCTTCTGACATGAGCATAGGTCTGTCTACCCAACTTGTTTTAAATTTGGCTTATGTTTCATATAATTTATAACGTTCAAATCAGTAAAGCGCATCTGAATTCGAATTATTGCAACAATAATCCGTATTAAGCAATGGGTTGGGGCATACTCCGCTTACTTAACAGCTCCCAAGTTCAAGACTCAGTGGTGCTATCGGGTTTCAGCTTCTGATGCCTGTTGGACAACCAGCCTAATCAGCTGTGATGGGTATTAATTGAAAAATGAGGTGGTGGTCACATGGTTGAGCGTGATATTGACCATATTACCTCGGATTTCGTCACGGGCATAGAATAAGATACCCTAACAATAAATCTCAGGGCCAAAGGTTTAGATTTAAACTGTTGTGCGATGAATTATTGTTATTAGCACAAAGTTTTAAGGAGAAATATAGCACTATATTTTGCATTGTGGAAAGAAGGTAGCAATATTCTTCACATTCAAAAGATTTATGAGTAGAATTAATTACTATTTGGGACCATCAACTTGAAAATACTCTGTGTTCAAAGTGGTAAAAGGCAAATTGCAAACTTTTAGGGTAAAATCAATTTGTAATGAAAATAAAACTGAGCACCAATTGCTGTACTTAGAGTAGAGACCGACTGAAAATTGTTTTTCCGTGATCTAATAAAGAGTATATATTTTTATTCAGGAAAATATATGTAAAGATGAGTCACTTATTTAGATTGTTTGGATTAAAATTTTTGTTTTGAAAAAATGTATTGAGTACTCCTTATTCTTATCATCCGTAGCGTTACAGCCCCTCTCGGGCCTTCGCTTCCTGCAAAAAGCACCTCCAAGTATCTGAACCCATTAACTGCATCCTCCAATTTCAAAATTTGAGTAGGGATACACAGTTTTCATCATTGATTGAGTCAGGCCAGTGTTTCTTTAGTTTCTCATTGGTCTCCGCTCTTCAGTTCTCTCAGCAAATACCTTTTTGGGTATCCGTTGTGTGTCCACAAAGTGCCACTGAAGCTTCCGCAGTTTAACAAGCATTGAGACATACAGCTCATGGTTGTGTCAGGTTTGCCAATGATCCGGGTTTAACTTCGCTTCAATTATTCGCCCCGTGATCCGTCTTTCAAAGATGTCCTATATGTTTGCCAATGCTTGCTTTGGGGTTCACTTTTTACAATCATAGTATAGCTCAGGTCTTATCACTGATTTGTATACTTAGAACTTTGTTTTCTTGTGTATGCAGCTGGTCTTTAAGATTGTCAAAACTGAATAAAATATTTTATTTGCGAGCTGTATACTTCGGCGTATGTCGTCCTTATCATTCTAGGTTTTCGTTGTTTTGGCGCCAAAAAACAGAAATTTGCCCTCATTTACGATATTGTACGCGTCAAGTGTGGTATTTTGTGTATTTGAGGTATTTTTCCTCGACTATGCCATGAGCTTTGTTTTGTTCTCATTAATTTTGTAGCCCTACTAATTTTGCTTTGCTGTCGAGTTTCAGGGAGAGTTCGTTGACGGTTGTTAATGACCGTCACAAAAAATTGATGTCAACCGCATAGCCTACCACTTGGCTAGACTTCTATAATAAAGTAATTCTTGCATCAATAGATAGCTTTCTTATCACGTACTCTAGAGCCAAGTTGAATAGCAATGCGGCCAGGCCATCTCCCTACTTTAGTCCGATATTTGTGTCAAAGGCATCGGCGAGTTGGTTACTGATGTGTACTTGGGA